>BOLG01000689.1:0-69353 GCA_016861445.1 Oryzias woworae | reverse complement strand
GTATCACATATGCACCCAAAACTTGGTTGCCCAGCAACTAAATAACAGAAACTGGTGTTGAGATTAGAAATAGACAAGGAAGTACAGCTCTTTGCTTCACCCAGACCGCAATGATGATAAGAGCCCTGCTAACATCAGCCAGCACATAATGCTGCACTCCAACTCATTTTATCCCCCACTCAGGTGTAAGACACAGAACTATATGCTAATTAAAACTTAAATAATGAGCTTAATTAATGACATCATCATGGGCACAACAGGTCATGTTCAGCCCCATTACCATAACTGCTCATGGTTCATAGCATCATAGTGGTTATTTCAGGACCTAATGAAGCTCTTCTGCCTTGTTCCTGCATACTAAAGCCTGCAGATTTCAGCTGAGAAGCTAAAAGGAGAAAATGTGAATGTCAGAGACCAAACAATTATACAGAAAGACAGAAGGAGTGGAACATGATTGTCCACAAACAGAAAAACAAGTTCAGTTTTGTGTTTATTGGATCCTGATAAATTGAACTAGGCAAAAAAATGTGGCTTTTCAAATAAGACCTAATGAAAGAGATGAATGAAATACCAACAGCAGGTGAGAGAAAGGCTCTAACACTGACAAGTTGTTTTTCTCAAGTAAATGGAAACATTTTATGTTAAGCTTTAACAATGAAATTGGACACAAAGAGGTAGAGACGTGTGGATCCATGTACAACCAGTTTAATGGTTTAGAGTAATGAGCAAGACATGGCAGAAGTCAAAATCCAGCAAGGGTCAAAAACACAAAGGCAGGTAGGATGGCGAGATACAGGCAAGGTCAAGGCATAGGTGATCAAACCAGGAGTATAAACCCTCAGACTGTCTGCTAGGCAAAACAAGACTTCACACAGGGCAGAGTCTAAACAGGACCTATGAGTATGGTGAGGCTGATGAGCAGATGAGACACAGCTGGCGGCGACGTGGGGAATCAATATTCAGGAAAGGACTCCCTCTGATGGTCGGAGGTGGAGCCAGAAGTTTCCTTAGAAAAATGCTCAAAAAATACCCTTGACTTTAAGAAAAGACTTTTCCTGTTGTTGAATGTGTGTTTGATTAAAACAAACTCACATTTAAAAAGGTCTGAGAGTAAATGAAGAATGTATATATTGTTTTGGACAAGAAATCTCTGTGAACAAATGTAATCAAACATCTCACAACATAAAAACTACTGGTGGGTTCAACCATCAAAACAAAAAGTTTGTGAAGTTTTAAAAAATGTTTGAAGTTTTTGGACAATAAAGAAAAAGCATGTACACATTTCCACCAAAGCGAAAAAGTTGTTTTTTGCTAAAAAAGGTATAAGAAAAAAGACGAAAAAGGATTGAAGAAAATTCATCTTTTTAAAAACTGCTGAACATCAGTCATCCTCATTTGTTTCTGATGGTCCTTTTTTTCTTCTGTTAGTTGTTTTCTTAGGTTTAAATAAAATAGTGATAAAATGTGAGTTATTAAACTGCACAGCAACCTCTGATCACATTTCAAAATATTTTCAAAAAAGAGAGATTCTTATTGCACTATAGAAAGCTGCATGGTGGTGTAGTGGTCAGCACTGTCTCTGTAGTTGATAAGAGGGCTCTGGTTAAAGCTCTTTAATGTCTTCATATCAGTCCACAGTTTACCCCATTTCGGTCCTGCAGTAGCGAGGATGTGTTCCCAGCAACCACTGTGACCCTGCACAGGACCAAGGATGAAATCATGGATGGATAAAATCCTTTGTGTTAGTTTCATGTTAAAGCTCCTAATATCACAAGATTGAACAATATGATATATACTGATTTTACTTCTAAAATGAGATAAGTTTTTTGATCAAATAAATGGTGTCAGCATCTGAGGAGAAGTGTAACAGCAGATCCTGTCTGAAGGAAAAAAGGATATTGTTAGATGAAATCCTTGACTTCAGCGCTTTCGCTTTTCTATTACAGTTACATATTCTCTGCTGTCCAGCACTGAATGCTTTCCTGCTCCTGTAAAACCAAAGAGACGGCATGAAAATGTATCCACACACTTCAGAAGAATCCCAGCTCAGGTGACTGCCTTCAGCATATTTAAAACAGGTGCAGCCATTTTGCATTCTGCTCCCTCTCAGTGAAATGGTGACATTCTGCTTTGTCATTGCTCCACCACTTACGGCTCAGCAGACCTCCTGACAAATTAAGCCACGCCCAGGAGTTACTCAGCCTTGTCACTGCCATGAATTTCTCATGAGGACTGTCAGTCGAGCGACAGATTCGGCAGCATAGCTGATGTTGTATTTTTCTTGCTCTTCATCCTGCATATAACTCAAAAACCTCCTTCTACCTAACATTTACCTCAGAAATCAAACGCCAAGAATTGCAGATTTCCAAAAATCTGAACTGTTACATGTGTAGTTAGGAAAACGCAAAATACGTATTTGAATGTCTGTGAGTCTGTGAACAAATTCATATCCAAACAGCTCCTCACATTTAGAAGTTTGATCTAGAAAGATTTTTATTATTGCTGCATAATTGATGGTAATGATGGCCATCTAACATGGTTCAAACTTGTTATTTTCATTCCTTAGAGCTGTTTGCTGTACTGCCAAAAAAAAAAAAAAAAATCACACGATAAACATCCAAACTAATTAATGTCTTCTTTCCCCTGACTGAACCATGAGAAAAGTTTAAACAGACCCACTGCTGCGTAGCTAATAAACTACAAACGGAAGTTTCTACTTCCAAAGCTCCTAGTTTAAAATAATTTTTGAATATCTTCTAGATACATTACATCTGGAAAGTATGCACAGCGTCTCACTTTTTCCACATTTTATTGTGTCACAGGCTTATTTTAAAATGGATTTAAAAACATCCCATAATGACCATGTTAAAAAAAGCTCTTTTGAAATGGTTGCAAATTTCTTAAAAATAAAAGACCTGAAATTGACATGTACAGAAGTATTCACAGCCTTTGCTGTGAAGCTCCAAAGTGAGCTGAGGTTTCTTCTGTTTCCACTGATGAGCCTTGAGATGCTTCAGCTGCTTCATTGAAGCTGACCTGTGGTCAATCCAGTGGATTGGATAGGATTTGGGAAAGGTACGACCCTGTCTCCATGAGGTCCAGGGTTGACAGTGCATGTCAAAGCACAAACCAAGCATGAAAAGAAAAAGAATTGTCTGCAGACGTCAGAGACAGGATCGGCTTGAGGCACAAGGGCTGGCTATCTCCACGGTGCTACCAGAGCCTGTGGCGGGTGCGGTCGCCCCTTTTGTCCCAGTTAGCTGCCCGGCTAACTGCCCGCCACTGGCCGGTGTTGTTGCCGAGGTACCTTTCCTCTGCCAGAACCATGTCTGAGACTGGGGACACAAATTCTGGCAGGAGAAACATATCTATGCTCACAACGGGAGGTAGAACGGCAGCAGCAGAGAGACAGGGATCCCTCTGCCGCCTGCTTGGGCGTTTTTATTTTCTTTAATCATTCTTATTAGCATCTCTTTCTTGCCACCTCTTCCGGGTCCTTTTATTGTTTTTACGCTCCACTGATGTTGCCTGTCAAAAAAAATGTTAAAAAGCGGCAGGAAATTGGCTGTTTATATCTTTTTTTCCTTTTACATTTTTTTTCCTGCGCAGCAACGGTAACCAGATAATTTTCCTGCCAGGTGATCAACAACATTCTATAAAGTTTCATTCTATCATGCTCATTCAGATGAATCTATGCTCCAGGACTCGATTCTTTATGCCTGTGACCCCATGACATATTTTTGACAGTGATTTAACAGGAGAAATTGGTATTCAAGACAAGCAAGAGTCGTATTGAAAACAGACATGTGAAGCGTAAAACTAAAAGTTGTTCTCGTAATTTTTCTGCAAAGTTGTGCACAAAATATAAATTAATGCTCAACTTTGTATGTATGAATACAGCTTTTTCTTTATGAATACAAATTTTTCTTGATGAATACTTTTCTTTTTGACAGTTTTCCTTACCCCATACTGCCAAAGGTTCCCAACTAGGTATTGAGCAAAGCTGTGAATACTTATGAACATGTCATTTTCAGGTTTTTCATTGTAATTACATTTGTAACAATTTTTAAAGAACTTTTTTAAGGGGTCATTAAGGAATTTTTTTTCAAATTATTTTTCAGGAAGAAAACTGATTTTATCCATTTGAGATAAGGCTGTGACATAATAAAATGTGGAAGGAGTGTGGCGCTATGAATACTTTCTGGATGCACTTAACAAAATAAGATTCATCCCAGTACAATCGATCTTTAATGCATTCATCCTCTGTATCTAAATTGATGGAGTGATTTTACAAACATGGAAAACTGATCTAAATAAATCAAGAGGTGAGTGAAACAAAAAATATATTTGATCGCAACAGATTAAAAAAACAAAGAGCCACTTATGAACTGAAGAGGAGACTTCTTAATGAGCTGAGCTCTAAAAATTCCCCATCTATTCACAATTTTCACAACATCGCAGTCTAAGTGGAAAGCCCTCTGAAGGGTAAAGGGGGTGTCATGGCTTCATCTCTTGAAGGTTAAGATTTTTTTTTTTCCTTCTTTAAAGATCTACTCCAGTGAAAATTGTGTTTTTGGTGTTTTAACATGTAGTGGCTTTTGGACATTTAGAAAGAAGTTAAGCTTAAAATTGAATTTCTTTTTTCAATCAGGGTGAACCGGAGCAGACACAAAATGCTGTTGGAAAAAGATTGTAGCTGTAATTGTTGAGACAAAAGCTCCCTCCTCCGCTCCAATGCATCCACTTGTAGACAAACACACTTAGTGGCCATTTAATGAGGTACACCTTTGTAGTACCGTGTTGGACCCCTTTTGCCTTCAGAACTGCCGTAATCCTCAGTGGCATAGATTCAACGAGGCTCTGGAAACATTCCTCAGAGAGTTTGGTCCATATTGACAGGACAGCATCACACAGTTGTTTCAGGTTGTCGGCTGTACATCCATGATGCCGATCTCCTGCTCCACCACATCCCAAAGGTGATCTGTTGGATTGAGATCTGGTGACTGTGGAGGTCATTTGAGTCCAGTGACCTCATTATTATGTTCAAGAAACCAGTCTGAGATGATTCCAACTTTATGACATGGAGCCTTATCCTAATGGAAGTAGCATCAGAAGATGTGGTCATAGACGGATGGACATGGTCAGCAACAATACTCTGGTAAGCTGTAATCATGCTCAATTAGTACTAAGGGGTCCAAACTGTGCCAAAAAGAATTCCCCCACACCATTACACACCACCAGCACCAGCTTGAACTGTTGGTACAAAGCAGGATGGATCCATGTGTTCATGTTGTTGATGCCAAATTCTGACTCTACCATCTGAATGTTGCAGCAGGAATGGAGAGTCATCAGACCAGACAACCTTTTTCAAATCTTTTATTGTCCTGTTTTTGGTGATCCAGTGTGAATTGGTAACCTCAGTTTTCTGTACTTAGCTGACAATCACAGGATTGGTACCCTTCTTCTGCTGGGTGTGTTTTTCTGCTGCTGTAACCCGTCTGCCTCAAGGTTGGACGTGCTGTGTGTTCAGAGATGTTCTTCTACAGACCATCTACAGATCATCTCTGCGGAGCAGCAGGTGATCAACAGAGCAGGGACCCGCCCCGTGCACTGCCACTGATGTGTCGCTTACAAATGAAACGCCTCTAATAGTTATTTGCCATCATTGTATTCACAAATGCCTTGACTTCACAATCCATGTCTAACCTGTGTCCACTGTCAAATGAATGTTTTAAGATTGCACCTACCACAACCTGTTTGCTAGAATCCATCCATCCATGTATCCATGCGTGCATCCGTCCATCCCTCCGTCGTTTAGGTCAGTGGTCCCCGACCACTGACTCTACCAATCCAGTTTTTTTTTTTTTTTTTCTCTCAGCTCCACCTTCAATCTCTTGAATTGTAAAGTTTGGTATAGGAAGCAAAATGACGTCTGAACGATCTTTTTTTCTGAAAAACTTTTGGTTTTGAAAATCGCCTGGATTCTCTCGACCACATTTCAGTCACTTGAGCGCTAAAAGCAGTCCAGGACGTGCAACACAAGAAAAGTGGTATGTGGAACCTTTCTTTGCAAATGGGATAAGAGCAGGAACAGACAGAGGAACAGGCTACCAGAAGTCCTGATTAAGTTATGGAATTATTGCAACAGGTGATTCCCACACAGCGTGCCTGTTTCCATAGAGATGTGACTTTCACAAACAAATACGTTCAAATAAAAGCTTAAAACAAGCTCATCCATTCAGATGCATATTCACATAAGTTGTGAACACCCAATTTTGTTTCTTATTGAGTATAAATAATAGATTTGTTGGTTACATTTGTTACTGTATTTTTCCTTTTTTTTTTAAATGAGATGATCTTGTAATCGTAAAATAAACTCGTTTTAACCACTCCCGACACCACAAAAAATTATGGGGCCTGACTTGTGTTTATGTTTTTTGTTTGTATGTTTATGTTTTTTTATCAATCCTCCAAAATGCACACATCAGATGACTTAGGAAAATGATGATCACATCTATTGTCAGAACTTTTCATTATTATGTTTAAAACACATGTTCTTTTTCATGTATACTGTTTCTTTGTCATTACACACACGCGCGCACACACACACGCCATGAGTGTGATGTCAACTTTGTAGCAAAACAACTGTATGCATGGAGGTGACGGGTTGATGGAGCTATTTGGTTGGGGAGCTATTTTTCCTGTTGCTCTGCTGGTATCCTCTCCTTCACAGCCTTACTACTCAGCTGCAAGACACATTCACAAATCTGTTTCAATTTTTTCGAAATTCAATTTTCACATTCTTGATTACAGTTCAAGAGACAAACTACATGCAGAGCTTTTTTGACACAATATTCAGTTCATTTTTCAGTTTAGCCCTTTTTTTCCTGCAAAGACTGCCCAGATGACTTTTCCTGTTTTCTGCTGATGAGTGGAGGATTCTCTGATCTGTTCCTTACACAACCTCTTTTCACAGGAACTTGGTTTTTCCACTGAAAAAAAGCCTCTCTCCGTCTGACATGTCTAACTCATCGAACCTCTATCCTTTCAAAAATGGGCAAGTTAATGGAACAAGCCCCACTGCGAAAGTAAAGTCATTAAAAGCAAATGATTATACCTGTCAGCTAAAAGTTATTCATTAAAAGTTATTCATTGTTCATTCATTCATTTGTTACACAGCTGGAATGATGGGCCGACTCACTTTCTATGCCACATATTTAATTTTTTAACACTGTAAAACATGTAAGCAAACAATTAGCAACTGGAGCAAACTGGATCACGTTCTCTGCTCATGCTCACCACGTACTGACTAAGCTTCTTCTTCTAACATCAGCTACTGATGTATGGAACTCCACGCGCCCTCTGCTGGCAAAAGTGAGTACTGACTCAGAAACCCTTCTGCAACACAAACTATTGCAGTTTAGATGGGCATAACAGTAATGTTGCTGGTAGTTTCTAAAACTTGACAAAATTAAATGGGGGGGCAACTATTTAAATGCCTGTTTCACAGTGTCACACAGTGCCATTCATTCATTCATTCATTCATTCATTCATTCATTCATCTTCAATACCATTTTGTCCGTTTCGGGGTAACGGGGCCACCAGAGTCTAACACAACCACTCATGGGCAAAGGCAGGGAAAACCCCTAGACAGGTCACCAGTCTGTGGCAGGGGCCAATACATAATACATAAACTTTGAATGAAAAGTGAATAAAATTGTTGTCATAGATAAAACATTTAACCACAAAGAAAGAATATATGCAGCTTTAGATGTTAATGGAAGTTATCACTGGGAATAAATAAATAAAAAAAAAAATCAAAAAACCCTCATGCCCTCCTTCACTAACAATCCATGAACCTCCTCTTTGGTCTTCCTCATGACCTCTTTCCTGGTTTCTCCAACCTCATCATCCCTTTACCATCATCATCACTGTTCCTCCTCTCAGCATTTACAAACCATCCCAATCTGCTTCCCTGCATTTATGTCCAGAACATCAACCATGATCTGTTCCTCTGATGGATTGATTCCTGATCTTATCCGTCCTGGTCAGTCCCAAAGAGATCATCAACATCTTCATCTCTGGTACCTGTAGCTCGGCCTCATGTTGCTGCATTAGAGTTTCTAAATCAACAACATGGCTGCTCTCACCACAGTCATCTACACCTTTATTTTCATCGTCAATGACACTCTTTAGTCACACATCACACTTGAAACCTTCCTCCAGCTGTTCCATTCTGCTTGCAGACGTCTTCACCTCTTTCCTACACTATCTGTTGTTCTGGACTTTTAGCACTAAGGACTTAAAGTCCTTTACCTTCTCCCTCTCTCCTTCCTGTAACCTCACCGTTCCACTTGAGTTCCTCTTATTCACCAAAGCCTATATAATTAACAACAATAAAAACCTGAGGAAAACATCTATCAGAGCATAGCAGAAGAAGCAGTGATCCCATAAAATCTTCAGGCTTTACATACCACATTTGCTGGACTGTCCTGTGTGAAAACAATAGTTTGTCAAATATGATGCAGCTTTAATATTTTTTGTCGGTTGTTTAAATAGATAAAGTCTACACTAACTGTTGTAACAATCCCAATAACAAGGCCTCTCCTGCTTATTCAAATTGACCTCATTAAACTGGCAGCAAATGAACCATCGGATTATGACGCTGCAACAATCCTTCTTGCTGTGTTCAGTTTTTCCATTCTTGCAAGAATGTCTCATCATGTATTGTACTCTCATCACAGAGTTTCATCCAGAATGCGCAGCAGACTTGTCACCCAGCACAGGAGGGGGCTACTTATCCTTTAAATCCACAGTATTGAATTAATCACAGGGATTTAGGCAAACTTGGCTCTTGTTCTTGACGTTAAACATAAAAGAAAATGTTGCATTGGCTTTGATTGTCTTTTTTAATTGCATTAGATACAGTTGTCAAAATTATTCAACTGTTGGTTAATACTGAGCCATACTGTCATCCAGGTCATTCTAGTTATCAAAGAGTGTTGAGGAGCGTATCCTGACTTTATTGGACACATTTACTGTCAAAACTCTGCATGCTGTCACTGTAAATAAAAAAGGAGAATATCAGGACCTTTATTTGGACAACTCATCCCTCTTCTCATGTGAAAGCCTCAGTATCTTTGCTTACACCTGAAGAACCCCTGCTAGCTTCACTCTCAGCTCTGCCAAAGAAACATATTGATCCAAAGGAGAGGCATGAGAAATTGATTATTTATTCAAACACCGGTTCAGGTAAGGAAAAAATAAACAAGCTTGATGTTTTGTTTGACATAAGAAGATTAGACTTGCTTCGGGGTAACAGGCAGAAAAAAATTCCATCAGTGTTTATTCTGTGTTTTGAAATCTGCAGACAATAATTTGTATAAAGTTGGACCAGCAAACCAGATTTCAGCCTGAAAATGTGAAGAAAATTGTTATTGACATTACTAACATCAGATAATATTCAAAGCAGGCAGCTGTGCCATGTCCAGCTAACACACTATCTTTTATACCTTAAGGTAGGAATTATGTCTTCCATCAAAGATTTGATTGTGGGCATGCTAAAAGAAAACCTTCTTTCAACCTTTTTTAAAGAGGATGAATAAGAGATGATCAGCCAATCACTGCAGAGCATGAGATCGAACAAAGTGTCTTTGCCATGGGAGACCAATTTCAGCTCAATTATATCCACTCCCTGCTGCTTTTGCCCTCTGTAACGCTCACCCAAGCTGCTGGGAAAAACCTTCTCATCTTAGAAAAATGTTGAGATAATTATTTTCCTTAACAGCAAACTTAAGATCCATTTTTTTAATGGATCATGGAATCATCTGCTGCTCTCAAAGTCTTTACTTTCAGAAATTTGTCATTGCCGAATCTGTTCCTAAGACATTTGTATTGACAGTTCATTCAGGATTTTTGCACAGAAAAGAGGCCTGTCTGTTAAGAGTGAATGTGAATGTTTGAACCTCAGGGAGGATGTAACCTGCGTCACACTTTCAAGCAAAGTCTGAAAGGATCAGGATGTGGGGAGTCCAAGCCTTTTGCAGAGATTAGGATCGGTCAAAATGACATTGTAACATGGTATTTGGAGAGATTTGAATTGCCATGCTAAATCTTGAATATCATATTGTTATGCTGTTTTTATTTTTCTACAGGAATAGACAGCAGAATAAGTTTGAAGGCTGATCATGACATGTACAAACTGTAGTTCATACAGTACATAAATGCTAACTGATAACAACACCAGTGTTTCTAGAAAAAGAAAGTTAAGATGTCACTCTAATAGTGTCTTGCCACAATAAAGAAGACACACAATTTCAGGAAATACACAAATAAGGATCTATGTTCCCACGAAGTCTCTTTGAACTGTTGTTGCAGGAGTCTTGTGTAAATGTTGCACACATTTTTCTGACGTTCCAAAACTCATTGTGGGACATTTGTGCACCTGGAGATGTAAGCATTTCCTTCACGTTTAAGACATTTTAAAGAATTCTGTATGTAAGAAAAGCTGTGATCAGTCAAGTTTAAGACATGTCCAAAACTATGCCAACACAGATGTTGACCTCAGTACCACTGCTGCACCGGATTTACAGTCATTTTCAATTGTTTATTATTTTCATATTTTACTCCCTCTTCACTTTATTTTGTCTTCTTATTGTTGACTTTTCTCACTTTTTGTTTACAACAGCAGTTATTTAGTCCAAAAAATACTTTTTACCAAATTGTTGCACAAAGATCTTTTTCCCCAACGGCCAACAAACCTCTTGTGCTTTTTCTTACCCAGTTACCCAGGGGCCACTGCCTTTAGCTGCCTCACAGTTCTGTGTTTTTGCATCATCAAATTGTGTGCTAAAATAATATAACTGTTAAGAGAGAAGAGATGAATTAAACACACTGCATGAAAGGTAATACTGATGTGTGTTATTCATGCATTGACAGCACCTGCTATTAATAACCTTCATGTCAGTAATTTTATCTGAGATGCCCAAGTCAGAAAAGCAGGAAAATCCCTTTTTTCTCTCTCTGGCTCTTATTTAAACATGTTTTTCAGGCAGATTAAAACTCATTGTTCTGGTTATTTGACATTTCTGACTCACGTATTTGATTAAAACTGCAATTGGATCAGAGCCGGACACAAATTGTTCCTGAATTTAAAGCAAACTCAAAATACCAACATTTTTCTAACACGGGTCTGTAACCGAACGGGACAAAGCGACTGTGCTAAAGTGACCAGTCTGAGTCTTTTTTTTAGAAAAGGTTTTATTTTCACCTGCCAGCATTTTATTAACATCAAACTCCATTCACACCCCTCCACAACTGAAAGAACTCCTCTGCTTTTGTGGCCCCACCTTAATGAGTTAAAACCACCAAAAAGGGGTGTTTTTTTTGTTTTTTTTTCAACATTAACCAAACAACCAGAACAGAGAAAAATACCCCTGTCAATCAAAATGGTTACAGCCGAGCAGCATAACAAACAGTGGACACACTTAAAGACAAAAGTAACAAATGCCCCTTTATTGCAGGATCCCAGCCCATCCCATGCCAGCCGGAGTTTATCCACGATGAAAACTCCTTCCTTTAGCAGACAGAATTATCCAGCTTCCTCGCCAGTCCTGCACCTGCTGCTCTTTATACAAACAACAAGGCTTGAGGTACTCACTCATCACTTTATAAATAAAAATAACTCGCAAATAAAAACATGAACAGAAGTATTATCGTTGTTACAAAAAGCTTTAATATGGCTGAAAAATTGACAAACTAAAAAAATGGCTCTTTTTGATGAACTAAATCTGCTTCTCGGGTAGCTAACACTTTTGTCCTTTCAGGTGAGTTGAATTAAAATACTTTTATTTTGCCTCTATCATTCTCTTACAAAAATGTTCATTCATTCATTTTGTAAACCCCTTTCGGGGTCATGGGGGCTGCTGGAGCCTAACCCAGCCAGTGCACACTCTGGACATGTCGCCAGTCTGTCGCAGCGCCACAATCACACACACACTCGCATTCACACCTAGGGACAATTTAGAGTAACCAATGAAGCTTTGCATGAATTTTGTGGTACAAGCACAACAAAATGCATGATTGTTTTCATAACTGGCTCCACTAAAACTTTGAGAAATGTTTTAGACGTTTCAGTAAACTCTGATTTTCGCATCATTTCTTGATTAGACTTTTTCTGTTTTCCTGTTGACATTCCATGTCCCAGCTGTGCTGTTTGAAAATGTGAGAATGCAGGGATATTTGCTGATGAAATTTGGAGAACCTGCATCAGATGTGGACACTCTGCACTCATCAGGATGTCTTTCAACTTCTCCCATTGTAGGTTAGTTACATAAATATTTCAACTGTTTGCTCTGGTGAAGGAAACCAGAGAGCACCAAAGAAAATGTAGCTGAGCAGATACAGTATATTTATTCTCAAATATTATATTTTCAGTGTCATGGTAACACTAAAATATATATATATATATATATATATATATATATATATATTGTTTGGAAACATCAGCATCTGCAGGACCCCTGTCCACACCCCATATTTATTTTAAAATGGTTCAGTCCGACTGGATTGAACTTCTGCTGGAAGTGCAGGACGTGCGGTTTGTAAAAGACACGGCCAGAGTGTGTGAGAGAAG
Organism: Oryzias woworae; assembly: GCA_016861445.1. NCBI lineage: Eukaryota > Metazoa > Chordata > Actinopteri > Beloniformes > Adrianichthyidae > Oryzias > Oryzias woworae. The sequence continues at coordinate 56,719 of BOLG01000689.1, read as the reverse complement.
ACTTGCTTCAAAAACCAGGATGCCAAAAAAGAAGGTAAAATAAAGTAAGAAAGGAAAAGGAGTTAAAGGGTCGAAATTATGTCACCCAGTATTTCTGAAAAAAGATGGGTTTGTGGTAGAAAATGTTGGAATATTTATACTGTCCCTGTACGCTGGCTCATTTTTTCACCATTTTTCACTATTATTTTCAGGGCTCCAAATTCACCCCCGCCCACTCGCCAAATACGGGTAAGACTTTTATTTGGCGGGTAGAAAAACAATTTCACCAGACACTGTGACAAGTGTATGGAAAGCCTTTTTAACATTTATTAGATATCCTTGATATCAGACGTTTTAAACCTCACTAGTAATGCCAAAAGTACAACTAGTTAACTAGTAACAGCCAAAAATGTGAACTAGTTAACTAGTAATCATTAAAAGTGTGCACTAGCTCACTAGTGGGCACTATTTGTGCCCACTAGTGAGCTAGTGTCAATCTAAAAAGGCCACTAGTTAACTAGTTACTTGTAAATGTTCTACTAGTTTACTAGTAAACGTCCTGTAAAGCTCACTAGTTAACTAGTGTCACCAAAATGTTGTACTAGTTCACTAGTGACATGACAAATGTTAACTAGTTGACTAGTGAGGCATATTGAAGTCTTACTAGTTAACTAGTGGGACAGAAAAATGGCACTAGTTAACTAGTGCACTGCAAAAAGACCACTAGTCAACTAGTTGGCACAATTTCTTCTCACTAGTTAACTAGTTCATCCTTGTAAGAGTCACTAGCTAACTAGTGAAAACGACATGGTAGCTAGTTAACTAGTGTTTCAGTATGCTAATGTGGAGGAGTGCTGGAAGTCCTCCTATTGGCTCTGCAGCAAAGCTCCAACCCTCTCAACCCAGGATTAACCATTTCAGCCCCAGTGTACTTTTACTGTTGATAACTGAAGACATGTGGTTTTTATTATTCTTTCAGAACAAAGAGAAATATGTGAACATTGCATTGTCAATGTAAAAACATAAATGTCAATATGATTTTACTTTTTCCATTTTTTTTTTTGGACCATTGTGGGGTTTTATGTCATAAATAGAAAGGTACTAACAATATTCTACACATGCCTTAATAGAGGAATTATTGAGCCAATGTTGTGATGCATTCTGGTGGTAATTCTTGAAATCATGATACACTGACCTCACCTGTCCATCATGCGAGAGGATTCCTCCTTTATGTGGACATCACAGAGGTTTGTTTTTTCTTGGCTTTTCCTTACTAAGAAGGAGGGTCGGATGACAGGTATGCCCATCTTAATTTAGTCTGTTTACTATAGTTTAACAATCAGCTATTGTTCAAATTTATAACTGTGTTGACATTTTTCTGTATAAATATGGATATGAAGTTTACAAGGAACTTATGGTGTAAGATTGGTCAATATAAATGAATTTGAACTTAATTGAATTCATTTAAATAGTATTTAAGTGTCTGTTTTTGTTGTCATATGCAATAGCAGTCAGACGGTCATTGGTTAAAAAAAAAAAAAAATCACATAAAAATAGCAATTACCTACCTCACACAGTGGCTTTTAGGCTACAACAGTGATTGGAAAAACTGACATTTTTGACTGTTATCCAGTTAGGATTGTTATCTCGCCCCCTTGATGAAAATGTTTTCTTTGCAGTATAAATGACAAAATAAAATGAATAAACAATGTAATACTGGGGGGTTTACCTTATCTGCATTTACCTTTGAAATATTTTACCATAATCATAAGATTGACGCTAACATTTGACTGAATGCATAAAGAAGCCACAAAATAAAACCCCTAACTTTCTCTTTGTTTCTGTTGTTGAAAAACATATCCATGTTAGGTTTGTAATAAATATACTGCTCTGCCATGAAACCATGTTTATTTTCATATCCATCATAATACTCATGTCAGCATTCAGTTTTACCAGCAAGAAGAGACATTTCTAAACAGCTTTGAAAATGTCAACATGAACTGTTTTAATAAAGCTTTAAACTTCAAATGGTAAACATGGAGCCAGGAAACACCAACTCCTAAATAAAACAAGTCCAATATGATGCAGTCCTTTTGGATGTTGTTTTCCAGCACATCAGCCCGACACTTTCAGCAGGAATCACGGCTCCTCTTCCCCAAGACATCCTTAACAACCAACCAGACTCATGTAGCAGGTCAAGAAAAACTGGCTTTTCCAATGACCTGCAGTTTAAAAAAATGTAAAGATTAGCGTCAAATAATTAATAATTATATTGCATATAAATCAGAGAAATCCATCATAGTGATTTGTCTGTATGCTATATACCATGGTGAAATTACTTTGGTCTTCTTTTTATTCCCTTGTAGAGCTGTCCTCTGTTCTTCTGGTTCTGCACAAACTTTTCTGGAACTTTGCTTCTAGAAACTTGACCTGCAGAAATCACACATTTTAACTCAACATCGTTTTTTATGTTTTATTGGAGTTTACTGTTGGTGTCAGTTTATGTAGATGTTCAAATGTCATTTTCAATGTATTTTAATGTTTTTTCACATATTAACTTATTTACTGATTTAACTGTTAAATATACATTAAGCAACTTTGATCCCATATAATTACTGTATGAATCACAGAATCATCCAGGCTGGCTGGGGCCGTTTCTAGTCTAATGTGGGGCCCTAGAGTAGATGCTGGTTAAGGGCCTCCATTTTGTAAACTGTAGTGAAGAGATTCCTAACCCCTTTGGTCTACTAAGACAGCTCTATGTAAGAAAAGAAACCACTATAAATGATTAAAAAAATCCTCTTTATCTCAATAAATAGAAGAGATTCAATGAATTAACAATTGCAATTAAAACAACAAATGTACACTTAAAATAGTACTAGACTATCGTAGTCTCACACTTATTATACCTAATAATAACACAGTATTTTTTTGTAACAGTCATTGTGCTTTGCCCTCAAATCGTCGGCTTTCTGGCTTTTCTATTATTTGCAAAGTCGTCCGGCTAAGTCTGTTTTATCATTTCCTCACTAGTTCATTAAAGAAAGTGATGCTAAAAGCTTCTATTATCTCCTTTTTTGGAGGATGGGGAAAAAAATATGAATTGTCTCTCTGCCTACTTCATCAGTCCTGATAAATGAAACAATAAATTAGCCAGTCATCTGCATCTTCAGGTTTAGCAAAAACAGGCCAATGTCCATGGACATTTGCAGATGATACCTTTATGTCAGAGAGAGGTCCTCAGAAACCTGATGGTCCTGGAGCTTCTTGGTCAGGATGTTCCTCAAATCCCTCTGGCTTAATGTCTTATCTCCAAATATTTTACAATTGCTCCTGCAGGGACAAATCTCATTAGCTTATTGGAAAAAAAAAACATGAGTGCATATTCCTATTTTATTATTGGTGATGTTGCAGTAATGCAGAAAAAAAATAAATTATTTAGTTTTAATAAATCTATTTTAGTGTTTTTCTAAACACAAGTTTACACACAGTACTGATTACAATCAAAATAATTAAGATAAATGATCCACTACCACAATCAAAAACTATTCCTTTTAGAATATTTCCAGAATAATTCTGTGGATTTTTAAAATAAGAAGAAAACTTTCACTGAATCAGTGCTCTGTCATTGCTAAAGATCACAACAACATGTCATGTTAGAGTCTGAAGAAATGGCTCTGGATACTTCCTGGATTTTCTCCGCTACAGCTGTTATGGAAAAATTGTTTCCCCTGCCAGAATTTATATCCACATTTCTGACAATAATTATTACTTGTCGGTTGAAAAATTATTCTACAACAACGGTTTCATATATTTCACATTTCTTATCCTAAATTAATCAAACAAAGCTCTGTTTGTGTCACTGATCCCTGGAACTACACCAGTGTCTGATGCTAGCTCTAGCTAGCTAGCAGCACATTCCACACTTTGGGGCGCTGCAGCTACGTTAACTTGTGTGGTTCAAAAAAGACGAGACACAACTGATTATTGCATTTTGTTGTATTTGCAGTCAATATTTTTCTCATATATAATTACATAAGGGGTTTAATAAACTCCAGAAATAGCTACATGTAAAATCGGACATTTTAATTCTCCTCATGAGGAAGTGGATGAATATGTCACTTTAATGCCTCCTTGTTGCTTGGTGGCCCTTTACAACGTTATTACCGACAACAGGGACGGTTTTTCGGGTTCCTTTTGTGCATCCCCGAGTTTCAGTTCACAACAGTTACTTGTCAAAGCAAAACGTCTAACAAAGTAACATCGTCAGAGAAGTGACGGAAAAAAGGTAATTAAAAGGATTCTTACCTGGAAAGTGAAGGAAGTTTTTTCAGTTATCATATCTTTGGTCTCTGGGTTTCCTTTTACGGTCGCAAAACAGCAATATAACATATTTCCCCTTTGTTGAAAGACAACTGATAGCACGAGCAGTGGGTCAACTTTCAAAATAAAACTCCACGCAAACTACTTCCGGTTGACCCAGACTTTTCAGACGAAATTGCGAGAAAGGAAACTGAACGCTCGTTATTCCGTTTGTTCCATTTTCAATTTAATATACAAATCGGAAAACGAAAAAAACGAGTCGTTGTTCGAGCAATAATCTTTGAATTTAAAGAGTATTTTCATTTTTAGACCACCTGAATTCAGTTAAAGGTCATCAGAAGTACTTCCTGTTTCTCCACTAGCATAGCACGTCTAGAAAGGACGTTCAAAGTTGGCCCGACAAAAATTAAAAGGAGCACAATTGAGAAGGTTTTTTTGTGTGTGTTATAAGTCCACCGGTTAGTTCATTATCAGGCCAAAGTGGTATTTATGTATGTCTATTATTTGTGTAAATGATTTGTGAAATTCACGTTTTATTTTTAAAGTATTACTTTTTTGTCTGTTAGTTCTACGGTGTTGATGTTAAACAGCACTGCAAGGAACTCTAGTGCCTCTCCTGTGTGTGATAATGAACAAGCTGGCATTGTGACAGACTTTATCATACGCCTTGTTCCTTTCTGTCATTTCTCTTTTGTTCTTCATCTCAGCTGCTCTACTCTCTCAAAATAAGATTCATATTATAATAAATCACATCTTTGTCTCAATTTCTGTTAATTCCCTGAGCAAAATCAGCAAAATGCCTGGTGAAGTGACGAAAACAGACTGCTCTTCTTTGGAAGCGAAAACAAAAAGATCACTGCCCCTTTAAAAGCGTCAAATCCAGTGCTTTGGAACAGACCAATCAGGATTCCTGTCCCGCCCCTTCATTTGCATACAAAGTGCCACTAGTTAACTAGTGTTAACTAGTGGCACTTTGTATGCAAATGAAGGGGCGGGAAAGGAATGTGAACTAGTTAACTAGTGGCCCTTTTAGATTGTAACTAGTTCACTAGTGAGCACAAATAGTGCTCACTAGTGAACTAGTTCACAATTTTAAGCTCCACTAGTTAACTAGTTCACATTTTTAAGCTTCACTAGTTAACTAGTTCACATTTTTTGCTGCGACATGTTATCTAGTATGCTTTTTTTGGCCTTACATGTTTACATGTAGTGCTTAAAATGCGTTCACTAGTAAACTAGTACACATTTTTTTCAAATGACTAGTTAACTAGTAAGATTTTTATGTCCCACTAGCTAACTAGTGACACAATTGTATCTTAACTTGTTAACTAGAAGGCTTTTTATCTCCTACTAGTTGACTAGTGGCAATTTTTAGGGCCAACTAGTATACTAGCTGCCATTCTGGCTCATTCATGTTCACTAGTGAGCATTTTCTAAGTCAGCTAGCAAACCTGTAGCAATTTACAAATCTAACTAGTTAACTAGTGGGCACAATTGTGCCCACTAGTTAACTAGTGGCACTTTGTATGCAAATGAAGGGGCGGGAAAGGAATCCTGATTGGTCTGTTCCAAAGCACTGGATTTGACGCTTTTAAAGGGGCAGTGATCTTTTTGTTTTCGCTTCCAAAGAAGAGCAGTCTGTTTTCGTCACTTCACCAGGCATTTTGCTGATTTTGCTCAGGGAATTAACAGAAATTGAGACAAAGATGTGATTTATTATAATATGAATCTTATTTTGAGAGAGTAGAGCAGCTGAGATGAAGAACAAAAGAGAAATGACAGAAAGGAACAAGGCGTATGATAAAGTCTGTCACAATGCCAGCTTGTTCATTATCACACACAGGAGAGGCACTAGAGTTCCTTGCAGTGCTGTTTAACATCAACACCGTAGAACTAACAGACAAAAAAGTAATACTTTAAAAATAAAACGTGAATTTCACAAATCATTTACACAAATAATAGACATACATAAATACCACTTTGGCCTGATAATGAACTAACCGGTGGACTTATAACACACACAAAAAAACCTTCTCAATTGTGCTCCTTTTAATTTTTGTCGGGCCAACTTTGAACGTCCTTTCTAGACGTGCTATGCTAGTGGAGAAACAGGAAGTACTTCTGATGACCTTTAACTGAATTCAGGTGGTCTAAAAATGAAAATACTCTTTAAATTCAAAGATTATTGCTCGAACAACGACTCGTTTTTTTCGTTTTCCGATTTGTATATTAAATTGAAAATGGAACAAACGGAATAACGAGCGTTCAGTTTCCTTTCTCGCAATTTCGTCTGAAAAGTCTGGGTCAACCGGAAGTAGTTTGCGTGGAGTTTTATTTTGAAAGTTGACCCACTGCTCGTGCTATCAGTTGTCTTTCAACAAAGGGGAAATATGTTATATTGCTGTTTTGCGACCGTAAAAGGAAACCCAGAGACCAAAGATATGATAACTGAAAAAACTTCCTTCACTTTCCAGGTAAGAATCCTTTTAATTACCTTTTTTTCCGTCACTTCTCTGACGATGTTACTTTGTTAGACGTTTTGCTTTGACAAGTAACTGTTGTGAACTGAAACTCGGGGATGCACAAAAGGAACCCGAAAAACCGTCCCTGTTGTCGGTAATAACGTTGTAAAGGGCCACCAAGCAACAAGGAGGCATTAAAGTGACATATTCATCCACTTCCTCATGAGGAGAATTAAAATGTCCGATTTTACATGTAGCTATTTCTGGAGTTTATTAAACCCCTTATGTAATTATATATGAGAAAAATATTGACTGCAAATACAACAAAATGCAATAATCAGTTGTGTCTCGTCTTTTTTGAACCACACAAGTTAACGTAGCTGCAGCGCCCCAAAGTGTGGAATGTGCTGCTAGCTAGCTAGAGCTAGCATCAGACACTGGTGTAGTTCCAGGGATCAGTGACACAAACAGAGCTTTGTTTGATTAATTTAGGATAAGAAATGTGAAATATATGAAACCGTTGTTGTAGAATAATTTTTCAACCGACAAGTAATAATTATTGTCAGAAATGTGGATATAAATTCTGGCAGGGGAAACAATTTTTCCATAACAGCTGTAGCGGAGAAAATCCAGGAAGTATCCAGAGCCATTTCTTCAGACTCTAACATGACATGTTGTTGTGATCTTTAGCAATGACAGAGCACTGATTCAGTGAAAGTTTTCTTCTTATTTTAAAAATCCACAGAATTATTCTGGAAATATTCTAAAAGGAATAGTTTTTGATTGTGGTAGTGGATCATTTATCTTAATTATTTTGATTGTAATCAGTACTGTGTGTAAACTTGTGTTTAGAAAAACACTAAAATAGATTTATTAAAACTAAATAATTTATTTTTTTTCTGCATTACTGCAACATCACCAATAATAAAATAGGAATATGCACTCATGTTTTTTTTTTCCAATAAGCTAATGAGATTTGTCCCTGCAGGAGCAATTGTAAAATATTTGGAGATAAGACATTAAGCCAGAGGGATTTGAGGAACATCCTGACCAAGAAGCTCCAGGACCATCAGGTTTCTGAGGACCTCTCTCTGACATAAAGGTATCATCTGCAAATGTCCATGGACATTGGCCTGTTTTTGCTAAACCTGAAGATGCAGATGACTGGCTAATTTATTGTTTCATTTATTCAGGACTGATGAAGTAGGCAGAGAGACAATTCATATTTTTTTCCCCATCCTCCAAAAAAGGAGATAATAGAAGCTTTTAGCATCACTTTCTTTAATGAACTAGTGAGGAAATGATAAAACAGACTTAGCCGGACGACTTTGCAAATAATAGAAAAGCCAGAAAGCCGACGATTTGAGGGCAAAGCACAATGACTGTTACAAAAAAATACTGTGTTATTATTAGGTATAATAAGTGTGAGACTACGATAGTCTAGTACTATTTTAAGTGTACATTTGTTGTTTTAATTGCAATTGTTAATTCATTGAATCTCTTCTATTTATTGAGATAAAGAGGATTTTTTTAATCATTTATAGTGGTTTCTTTTCTTACATAGAGCTGTCTTAGTAGACCAAAGGGGTTAGGAATCTCTTCACTACAGTTTACAAAATGGAGGCCCTTAACCAGCATCTACTCTAGGGCCCCACATTAGACTAGAAACGGCCCCAGCCAGCCTGGATGATTCTGTGATTCATACAGTAATTATATGGGATCAAAGTTGCTTAATGTATATTTAACAGTTAAATCAGTAAATAAGTTAATATGTGAAAAAACATTAAAATACATTGAAAATGACATTTGAACATCTACATAAACTGACACCAACAGTAAACTCCAATAAAACATAAAAAACGATGTTGAGTTAAAATGTGTGATTTCTGCAGGTCAAGTTTCTAGAAGCAAAGTTCCAGAAAAGTTTGTGCAGAACCAGAAGAACAGAGGACAGCTCTACAAGGGAATAAAAAGAAGACCAAAGTAATTTCACCATGGTATATAGCATACAGACAAATCACTATGATGGATTTCTCTGATTTATATGCAATATAATTATTAATTATTTGACGCTAATCTTTACATTTTTTTAAACTGCAGGTCATTGGAAAAGCCAGTTTTTCTTGACCTGCTACATGAGTCTGGTTGGTTGTTAAGGATGTCTTGGGGAAGAGGAGCCGTGATTCCTGCTGAAAGTGTCGGGCTGATGTGCTGGAAAACAACATCCAAAAGGACTGCATCATATTGGACTTGTTTTATTTAGGAGTTGGTGTTTCCTGGCTCCATGTTTACCATTTGAAGTTTAAAGCTTTATTAAAACAGTTCATGTTGACATTTTCAAAGCTGTTTAGAAATGTCTCTTCTTGCTGGTAAAACTGAATGCTGACATGAGTATTATGATGGATATGAAAATAAACATGGTTTCATGGCAGAGCAGTATATTTATTACAAACCTAACATGGATATGTTTTTCAACAACAGAAACAAAGAGAAAGTTAGGGGTTTTATTTTGTGGCTTCTTTATGCATTCAGTCAAATGTTAGCGTCAATCTTATGATTATGGTAAAATATTTCAAAGGTAAATGCAGATAAGGTAAACCCCCCAGTATTACATTGTTTATTCATTTTATTTTGTCATTTATACTGCAAAGAAAACATTTTCATCAAGGGGGCGAGATAACAATCCTAACTGGATAACAGTCAAAAATGTCAGTTTTTCCAATCACTGTTGTAGCCTAAAAGCCACTGTGTGAGGTAGGTAATTGCTATTTTTATGTGATTTTTTTTTTTTTTTTAACCAATGACCGTCTGACTGCTATTGCATATGACAACAAAAACAGACACTTAAATACTATTTAAATGAATTCAATTAAGTTCAAATTCATTTATATTGACCAATCTTACACCATAAGTTCCTTGTAAACTTCATATCCATATTTATACAGAAAAATGTCAACACAGTTATAAATTTGAACAATAGCTGATTGTTAAACTATAGTAAACAGACTAAATTAAGATGGGCATACCTGCCATCCGACCCTCCTTCTTAGTAAGGAAAAGCCAAGAAAAAACAAACCTCTGTGATGTCCACATAAAGGAGGAATCCTCTCGCATGATGGACAGGTAAGGTCAGTGTATCATGATTTCAAGAATTACCACCAGAATGCATCACAACATTGGCTCAATAATTCCTCTATTAAGGCATGTGTAGAATATTGTTAGTACCTTTCTATTTATGACATAAAACCCCACAATGGTCCCTAAAAAAATGTAAAAATGGAAAAAGTAAAATCATATTGACATTTATGTTTAATGTTTTTACATTGACAATGCAATGTTCACATATTTCTCTTTGTTCTGAAAGAATAATAAAAACCACATGTCTTCAGTTATCAACAGTAAAAGTACACTGGAACTGAAATGGTTAATCCTGGGTTGAGAGGGTTGGAGCTTTGCTGCAGAGCCAATAGGAGGACTTCCAGCACTCCTCCACATTAGCATACTGAAACACTAGTTAACTAGCTACCATGTCGTTTTTCACTAGTTAGCTAGTGACTCTTACAAGGATGAACTAGTTAACTAGTGAGAAGAAATTGTGCCAACTAGTTGACTAGTGGTCTTTTTGCAGTGCACTAGTTAACTAGTGCCATTTTTCTGTCCCACTAGTTAACTAGTAAGACTTCAATATGCCTCACTAGTCAACTAGTTAACATTTGTCATGTCACTAGTGAACTAGTACAACATTTTGGTGACACTAGTTAACTAGTGAGCTTTACAGGACGTTTACTAGTAAACTAGTAGAACATTTACAAGTAACTAGTTAACTAGTGGCCTTTTTAGATTGACACTAGCTCACTAGTGGGCACAAATAGTGCCCACTAGTGAGCTAGTGCACACTTTTAATGATTACTAGTTAACTAGTTCACATTTTTGGCTGTTACTAGTTAACTAGTTGTACTTTTGGCATTACTAGTGAGGTTTAAAACGTCTGATATCAAGGATATCTAATAAATGTTAAAAAGGCTTTCCATACAAGTGAGACATTGTTCCTCATCTCCTACAGGGGCTCAAACTCACAGCCGAGACTTTTAGGTGTCTGCCGTCGCTCCCCACTTGGCTAGAAGCATCCATCGCAGAGCTGGTTCAAACATTTAATGGACTCTATGCGCGGAGCTGTGTGACACATTTCCGGTTTAAAATTAGACCGCTCTTTTATTTCCAGTTGTGGATAACTTTATGCATCAACTCAGCAAGTCTTTGTCTATTATTCCTGGTTATGTCTAAAAGTTGCTATTTCTTACATGGCTGATGTTATTTGTACTTATTTAAGTGCAAGCAGCATAAATAGTGACAGAAATTCTCACTGGCCACGCGTAACACATGCAGCAAAGACGCTCATTGCTGCTTTGCCTGCACGTATTTTAAGTTCATCCAAGGCTGGATTTTGTTGTTGGCCGTACTTATTTAAAACTATACTTAAAGTTAAAGTCTCAATAGCTGTCACACACCAAGATGTGTGAAATGTGTTCTCCATATTTGATCCAGCCCCTGGCGGAGCAGGGAGCTGCAGACATCCAAAAAGACAAAGTTTGTCTTCCTGGAACACCAAACACCCAGGAATCACAAAACCCCACCATGTTCTGTATGATCACATGACTTCTGGAGATGAAACGTAGTAATGTTAGAACATTTAAAACCCGTTCAACTGAACTTTGAACCTTTAACTGAACTTTGAAGTGACTTTCAGACTGCTGGTTCTACTCCCAGCGGATGATGAGCCTCTGCCTTCTTCCTAGAACGGCAGCAGTGTGCTCGTGCCAGTCAGACTGCTTCACCTGACACTGAACATTACATTGACAGAAATGTAGAAACGCTCTGCTGTGGAGGAATTAAAACACAACTAACAGGTCATAAACATAAAGACAGGAATCATGAGACGTCTTTCATGCTAGTTAGCATTAGCCCAGATGAATGTGACTATTCACAGTTGGTTGTTTTTGTTCAGTCTTTGTTGAACTTGTTTTTTTTTTTTTGCCACACAGACCCAGAGGAAAGGTCAAGGCGAGGGTTATAGTTAATATGGCAAACGGTTCCCGCGGGTGGCAGTGGTTGTGTCTGCAGATCACTGCGCTCCATGCTCTGGGTGAGTGACAGCTAACGGGAATTAAACATTATTACGTACAACCAGTAACAACATTTGGACAAACCTAAAATATGTGCAGCAATCCAGCAATCTGCGTATTGGCTTCACATATAACATGTCGCCAACATGAATTTCCATCATTTTCAGCTGGTTGTATACCTAAATACATGCGAACAACATCAGCCTTACAAATACCTTCAAAGTTTGCATGCAGGATGATACAAAAAATGTAAATCCTTTTTGCCTTTTATTTTGGGGTGTTTTGCTAGAAAGACGAGCAATGAACTTAACATTATTTATATTGACTCTGGGTAGCTCCAAAATACATCTTAACTTCAAATACTCCACTATTTCCATGTAAACAGCATAACCGGAAATGATTGAGCTGATCAAGGGAAATAGGTCGTGCACATAGCCTAGTCTGACTTTATTGCACAGATTTTCTTCACATTCACCACAGGAGCTGGTGCATTCAGGGACTGCATGACATTTCCACACTTATGCGTTTTCATTAAGAGTTTGCTATTCCGGCATTCAAGTGAGCTGGTGTTTTTCACATTTGCTCACTCTGATCAGTTTTTCATATGTGCATGTTTTTTCTATGCAAGACATTAAAAAACCAACAAAACTTTAAATTCTTTATTTTATTGTTCAACAATAGTTTTAATCTTTATGGAAGCATATTGCATTCAACTAAAAAAGGGTGGTCTTCTTTATTTAATTGAATGCAAAACGCTTCTAAAAAAAAAAAGAAATCAAAAATCATTTTTAAAAAGGTCTTAAAAAATCAGACTAAGCGACAATGTGGACCACAGCCATAACATGAGCGTCCAGCAGGTCATCCATGGACTTTACTGCTTTGTGCCCAATATTGTTGTCAGGATTGGCTCTAAAAAAGGAATAAACAGTTCATATTGGTCAATATTTATTACTTCCCCTATGTTATACTGTGTAATGTTTGTAGATCAAGTTGATGTTTTAATGAAAATTTTGTGTTCATAAAAAAGTTCAGAGATCAGAAGTCTATTTTGTTAAAATAACATTATATTTTTGTAATGTTATAAAACTTGAAAAAAGACCACACATTCAATTATTATTAGTGTTTTGTTTTTTTAATAATCATTAACTGAATCTTTATAAATAAAACAATAATAATAATGAATAACTGTTTTACTTTGCAATACACAAATTAGTTTTTCTGAGAAATGTTTGGCTAGAAGAGTCCAAATTTGTCTGGTAGACTTTGGATGTTACTGGTCACCCTGGCTAGTAACCAAAAGAGTTCCTATAGACCCCTGATCATAATAGTTAAATAATTAATACATTTAAACCTTTCTGAAGATGTTCTTATTCAATAAAAGTGGACATTCCCTCTGTCAAAATAGTGTTTCGGAAAATTCTGAGTGCCTCAGCATCAGCAGCTGCAGCATCAGTCTGTCAGCCTCCAACTGAACTTGAACCAGCCTCAGAGCTCCGCCCACTCCAGGAAGGAGGTGAGCTTCTGTGTAGTCAAATAACAATATTTATAATGCATTTTCCCAAAAAAAGTTGAATCTGTCATAAGAATGATTCATTAAAGTTATCAAAATAAATCATTTTTATCTATTTGAATAAGTTTTTTTTTTTTTTACAAAAAATACATTTTTTACAAAATGAAATAGAAAATGCGCAATGAGAACATTAGACAAAAGCATGTCAAGTGTCATGTTATTTTGCCACAAATATGATAATGAATTAAAAATAACCATCATAATGCATAATTGTATGTAAAAAAATGCAGCTGTTAGGGGTACTGTACAAATTGTTTTCATGGGGCCCAAAATCTCTAGTGGAATAGAGCAGATGTGGACCTGCTCATCTGGTATTGATTGTACCCATCTATTTTCCATCCCAGATTTTTACCTTGAATAATTCTTTGATGCACATCCTCCTCCATGTCTTCTTCTCTGAGCCTCTGCTGCTGTCCTCTGCCCTGTTCCCCATCTATGATACCTCTTTAAGCGCATTATTGGTCATCATCATCAACCTGGATACATGTGGAACAGCTGCTGGGTGTGCACAGCACTAGCCTCAGCGTCACCGATACTGAATGAACAATAAATACCATACACTGAAACATCAAAGCAAAATCATAGAAGTCTACTCGAGGCAGGCCCAAAGCAGGACTTTGCTCTATAAGTGCTGTTAGTCCTGTGGAGAGTGGGCAGCAGTGACTGTGGAGTGAGTCTGCAGGCCGTTAGCTCCTCTACTGTTGAAGTGTGAAAGTGGTTCCTGTTCTTGTCCAGTGATTTCACTGCTGAGCTTGATGATCTTGTTTAGTGAGTTACAGCCAATGACCCGAAGCAGCCTGCTATGCTAAATGAGGGGGTTCATTCTTACATTTGTCAGAGTGCAAGAGCTGTGAAGGCCACAACAGCAGCTCCTGCACCAGGAATCAAACAGTAATGCTTTAGGTGTGTAGCAAACACGGGGCCAAAGAGAACAACCGCTACAACAACAAAATCCAACTTGATACAAAGTTTGTGTTTGATTAGGTTTCTTACTCTGTAACTCATGTAAATGTTTGCAGGTTAATATGGATACGTGTGACTCAGTCGCCTTCTTGGTGCTGGAGGTCTGTAGAATATGGAAGCATAAACCAGAGAGGAGAGTGAGACATCAGTAGAAATACAAGAAAAAAAAAACAACTCAGAAAAAATGAAGGTAAAGCTGACAGATATGAAAGATGTTAAAGAATGTGGGACTAAAGTCCCTGCTAATAATTGACTTTATTTCATCTTAAATTGCCACTAGCCCATCAAGCTCAGAGGACATATCTAAATCACACAGTATCTTATTTAGAATAATGGTGACATGCTAAAACTCAACTAATAAACATGTTTGAAATAAATTACAATACCATTCAGTTTCTATAGGCTACTAGAAGTTAGAAGCTGGGAAAGTATGCTGCACTGGGGTTCTGTCCTCTATTACTTCTCTCCTCTATTCTTTATCATTTATCCAGTATTGTTTTTCATTTAGTTCATCATGTCCTTGTTTGGTGCAGTGCAATTCATATGTTGTCCCTCTTTCCTAAACCCCTTGGGGGAGCGGTTGAGTTTCCTGGCAGATCGTCTGTGCTCCTTTTCCTAGCCTGGACCTTACCTCTGGCTTGTCTCACGTCTCGGAGCGGGAGAGATTCCAGGTGGATCGTCTCCTGTCTCCTAGGATAACCTAAGGGCAGGGATGTCAGTTTAGCTTAGTCTGTTTAGTTTTGTCTGGCAACCAGCTGTTGTTTATATTTTTATGACTGACTTTATGTTTTTTTTGGTTTAGGTTTCTTAAATACCGGCGTGAAGCCCATTGAGACGGCTTTGTTGCGATTATTTGGCTATATAAATAGAACTGAACTGAATATCCTGCCTCTGAAAACGGCTTACAAACCAAACAGCGTACAGTTGAACCGCACCTGACAAGTTTGTCAAATTTGAGGGCGAGTGGTAAACTTCAGATTTAAAGGTGAGACTGAAAGCATAACCTGATCAAATATGTTGCTAATCCCCATCCAGAATGATCCCACTCATGAGAGAGAGTGAACCAAAATGAGAACATGTTACAGGAAACATGATGATCAGCTGATGTGCTGCTGCCAAAATAACCAAATGCAAAAACTGCAGCAGAGCACGGTGACAGGACCTTCCTCGTGAATAATTTAAGTAATCACAGGCACAAAAAGAACATGTAGTGTTGTCACAACAGAAACTAGAGGGAACCTGGCTTTATAAAGAATCATCAAGTATACAAAACAAAATAATAAAGTGCAGTAAATGAATGACTTGAGATCACAGATGCTTTCCTGTTTGACGTTTTGAAATTCAGAGATCAATGCCTTTTTCGTGGTCGTCACCTAGTTTCAAAACAACTAGCATTTGAGCAGTTATCACACATTTTTAACAAAGATTGACATTTTTAGAATTTCACAAGGATCTTTACACATGTAAGTATTGCAACAGAAAGAAATACATTTAGAAGTCCTGAACATCAAATTGAAATCAAAATCTAAATTTTTCACGGATAAGTCCCACATCATAAAAGTTTTTTACCAGACTGTAAAGGGTATTTCTGTGTTTGCATTTCGATCATTTTAACCCTGCAGTGATGGGACACTCTTGTGTAACAGTGGTCACCTGGCGAGTTCAGCTGTAGGTAATGTCATAGTTTTACCAGCCTGGTGGAGGTAGTGAAACATTTCCTTCACCTCAAACAGACCAGCCTCTCAAAGCAGGTTTAAAGTTTGACTGGAGAACTCCATGCTAAAAATATAGCAAGCTTTTGATTTCATTAATGACAAACACTTCTGACACCTAATCTGGGGTCAAAACTCCAAAAATGTCCCTTTGAAGGGACTGAGTTTCTAAAAGTCTGACTTCCTCACGAGCTTTCTTTACCGCAGAACCAAAACAGTTTTAAAACCATTTTCTTAAGTGGAGTTAGCTTTCTGTTAGAAAAATAGTTTCATGGCAGCTTTAAGAAAATGCTGGAAGTCTCTTTTTAACGAGGTTCGGTATGATGGTGGAGATGATGATGTCAAACAGTGTAAAAGAAACCCTTTTCAAATATTTGTGGCTTGTAGAAGGTAGAGGAAAGTAGAACGCGGCTTCTATCATCTGACTCTGTTCTTAATGAGATGTTCTGTTTGAGCCGCAAAAAGAAAACTAGAAACAAAGAGAGACAAGTGTGCAGACAGGCCTGCTGCAGCTGATAAATAAGCTGTTTGTGCATTTTGAGGACTAGCAGCATCTGTGAATGAGCTGATTCCCAGCACATACAGTCATCCTGTACAAACCACTCAGCAAACAGTTTTATAATAAAAATGGATTTTTGCTGGTAAACATGACAAACACGTCTTTGTTTTGTGTTTTCCTCACTTATTCTCTTGTCTCTTGTAAAAATGTGTGGAATATATTTTGTTTTTGAGATAACAGTAAAAGTGGATGTTGTTTGGTCAGCGCCCTCTTTTCTTAACTCCTGCTTCTCTGTTCTGCAGAACACAACACAATTCTAAAATGCTGGGAATCTTATTATCAGACAAAAGGGTTCTGGACATCCAACATTATTTAATTCAATGTGCAAATGTTTATTTATCTAAGAAAAAGGCCAAAACAACAACCTATGAGTCCTTTCATGTCTATTTAACTTAAAGATCTACAAGCAGCAACAAACTGAAACTCTCCTCCAGTGTTTCCAGGAATGATGTCTGTTTTTGCTGTACCTGTTTGACGATGATTATATTAGGAATTGAATCTTTTAAAACATGAGGTCAATCTCCTCTTTTTGCTACCTGAATTTGTGTTTTTTTGTTCTTGTGTTCTTGTATGCTTCTTGTTGTGGTTCTGTTGTGTTTTCCAACTTGTGCTGGTGAAGACATCTGAATTGTTTGTTGTTTTTTTAACTGTTCCAACGCTCCTCTGAGGTTCTATTAGGATTTTGGTGTTGTGATGTTTGAACTTGTTTGCTCCAATCCTCAATGCTCTTCTTTTTTTACATTTGAACTTGCCGCTGACGTTAGATCTTTGTCTACAAGTAGTTAATGGTCAAATAGAATTACGTAATAAACACATTTGTACAAATTTTTGCTTCAACCTTTTAGGAGATAACAGCCCTAAAATAACAGTCTGTACTTAAAGATTGTACATTAAATTTGTACTATTTACAGGGAATCTTTTATAGTAAAGTGTCTCTATTGTAGTGACGGTCACACCCACATTGGGTCTGCTGTCAGATCTGGCAGCGCAAGGGATTATGGGTACAATTCCCTCTGCTAGTTCTGGCCCGATTAGGGTTCAAGTGTTCTGTTGTCTAGTACTTGTTTTACCCTGTTTTGGTCCTAGTTAGTTTACCCTGTTGTTTGTTTATGTCTGCACCGTGAGTGAGGAGTGGGGAGAGAATGATGACCCCCGTGCGATGTTAACTGTTCTGTGTTCCAAAATAAAAGTCAGAGTTCTGCCATCTGATCTCTCAGCCTCTTTCCTCGTAGCGTTGCTACATTGGTGTCAGAAGTGGGATCATGGAACAAGAAAGGATGGAGAGAGAGCGCATCCGACTACGCGGTGAAAGAGCAGCCTGGGTGGCTGAGAAGTGGAGAGATCCTGGTCTTCCCGACGGGTCAAGCTGCGGACGATCGCGCTGTGTGGAGACCACGGGGCCGGCGGCAGACTCTCCTGGCAGATCCCTGCTTTGCAACTCGACTGAGCAGCAGCACCCCACCGCTGTCGCTGGATTCCCCACTACTGCTCCCAAATCCACCGTCAAGTTGCCAAAGTATGACGGGACTAACCAGCTAGAGCTCTACCTCAAGCAAGTCCGAATTGCAGCGGTGCACAACGGATGGAGGGAAGAGGAAACAGCCACTTACCTGGCGCTGGCCCTGGAAGGACAAGCACAGCAGATACTTTTGGACCTGGCACCGGCGGAGGAGCGGGACCTGGGCGCCCTAATCACGGCACTGGAACGACGGTTCGGGCGGTGCTCATCAGAGACGCAAGAAAGAGAGCAGCTGACCAGCCGCCGCCGTCGGGATGGAGAGAGCCTGGGCGCCCTAGCTGCAGACATTCAGCTACTCGTCCGGCGGGGTTACCCCCGATTTTCTGCAGCAGCGCAGGAAGAGTTAGCTCTCCATGCGTTTCTGCAAGGACTCACACCTGAACGGCTCCGCCAACACATCCGCCTGGCCACGCCCCACACGCTGGAGGAGGCGATCCAGGAAGGAGAACGCGCGGAGGCCATCCTCTCCACCTCACGTGTGGTGCCCGGGGCTCAACCCTGCGTGAGGATGGTCAACCATGAGGAGGAGGCAGAGAACATCTTCCAAATCCAGTCATCTACGCCACAGCCATCTCAGCGCCATCCGGTGACCACCCGACGACCACACCGCTCCTCTGATCGCTGTTACCGGTGTGGGGAGCCCGGGCACATCGCACGCAACTGCCCTGCGCCAGCACCAAAGACCAGGGCATCTTCGCAGGGAAACGACAACGGGATGGTCAGATGAGGGGGCTGCCATCCCAACCACTAATGCCCCTTCAAGGCCGATGCACTCTGGTGGGACGTTTGGGATATACCAGAGGACTTTATTTGAGCTGTCAGCTGGAAGATCAACGTTGTCAAGCGCTGGTGGACACCGGGTCTACCATCTCTCTTGTGCGGCCGGGTGTCCTACCAGACACCGCTGATTCTCTTCCTGACTCATGGACTCTCACCGGCACCCAGCTAATGACTGTGACTGGAGAAAAAGCGGGGCTGGTGGCGAGAAAGCTGCTGCGGATCCGGACTGGAGGACAGGACATTATGCACGAGTTCTGGATGGCCAACATTACGGAGCCCTGCATTATTGGCCTCGACCTCATGTCCCGCTGGGGGGCTTGTATTGATGCTGCCCGGGCAACCGTCACCATTGGAGCTGAGACCCTGGTGCTCCAACGCGGAAGAATGAAAGACGGTGGACCCAGAACGACTCCTGCCGCCAGCAGCGCTGCACCAAGCGCCTTCACGACTCCAGTGAATGCAGCTTCCACCAGCACCACATCTCCAGAGACAATGAAAGCAGTGCATGATCTGTTACAGCGTAGCAGCAAAGAGTTAGACCCCCAGCAGATCCAACATCTTTCGGATCTCCTGCAAGATTTCATGGACATTTTTGCTGCCAAAGATGAGGACTGTACGCAGACAGGACTGGTTCAACACCACATAGACACCGGTTCAGCTCTGCCCATCCGGGTACGCCCACACAGACTTGCGCTCGCCAAGCGACTGGCAGCGGAGGACATGATCAGTCAGATGGCTGCAGCTGGAGTAATCGAGCCTTCCAGTAGCCCGTGGGCGGCACCGGCTGTCTTGGTGAAAAAGAAAAACGGAGACTGGCGGTTCTGTGTGGATTACCGGCGCCTGAACAGTGTCACCAAGAAAGATTCCTACCCTCTCCCTCGGATCGACGATGCTCTGGACTGGATCACAGGATCCAGCTGGTTCAGTTCGCTGGACCTGAGGAGCGGGTACTGGCAGGTGGAGTTAGCCCCCGATGCTAAGCCGAAGACTGCCTTCACCATCGGACAAGGGTTGTGGCAGTTTCGGTTGATGCCGTTCGGGCTCTGCAACGCACCAGCCACGTTCGAGCGGCTGATGGAGAGGGTCCTGGCTGGGGTGCCCCGGGACCGCTGCATTGTTTATCTGGATGACCTGCTGGTGCATGCAGACAGGTTCGAGACGGCTCTAAATAATCTGCGGGAGGTGTTTGCTGCGATCCGCCGAGCCGGACTAAGACTGAACCCAGCTAAGTGCAGCCTCCTAACCAAAGAGACTGAGTTCCTGGGACACGTAGTCAGCGCGAAGGGCGTGGCCACCAACCCAGCCAA
Source organism: Oryzias woworae (assembly GCA_016861445.1). NCBI lineage: Eukaryota > Metazoa > Chordata > Actinopteri > Beloniformes > Adrianichthyidae > Oryzias > Oryzias woworae. The sequence goes on along the minus strand of BOLG01000689.1, from coordinate 36,422 downwards.
GGTGGCAGTCGTGAGGGACTGGCCCGCCCCCACGAACGTCGGTGAGCTGCGGAGCTTTCTGGGATTAGCCTCTTATTACAGGCGTTTCATCCGAGGCTTCGCCACTATTGCCAGTCCTCTCCACCAGCTAACCAACAAGGGACAGAAGTTCAGGTGGACTGATTCCTTTTTTTTTTTTTCTTGGCTCATCAGTTTACTTTGGACATGCATCCTTAAAGCAGTTGAGTCAAAGTCCCACATCATCTGAGCCCAACATAATTTTTTTTTTTTTTTTAAAGTTATCCCCTGTGCATAAGTGAAAGTGAAGGTGATAGTGTAAAGTGCAAAGAGAAGAAACAAGAAGGTGTGTGTGTGTGTGTAGTGTAGTGTGGATGACATCATGTTGTTGTGTTGGATGTAACACCCCAAGATGACCAGGAGCTGAGAGATTCAGAGTTAAGGAACCACAGCAAGCAGTGATGTTGACCTTCCACACCAGCTGGACAGCTGCTCATGATAACAATCACATTTCAAGCTGGATCACCGCTGGTGCCGGTGTGTTGGGTCGGTGCAGTGCAGCAGCCCTCCCTGCAGGTGGACTGATTCCTGTGCCGCTGCGTTTGACCAGCTCAGGGCGGCTCTGACAGCGGCACCGGTCTTGGCGTTTCCAGATCCCCGTCGCCCCTTTATTGTTGACACGGACGCCAGCAATACTGGGGTCGGAGCAGTCCTGTCCCAACAGGGGGAAGATGGAGAGCGGGCGGTGGGCTATTTTAGCCGGGCCCTGAGCCGTGCCGAGAGGAATTACTGCGTAACGCGGCGGGAGCTGCTGGCTGTGGTTCAAGCGGTGCAACACTTCCGGCCGTACCTGCAGGGCTGCCGTTTCACCCTCCGAACTGACCATGCCTCTCTGACCTGGCTTTTAAGCTTTAAACAACCAGAAGGGACAGGTGGCTCGGTGGCTAGAGACTTTACAAAGTTACGACTTCGATATCCAGCATCGGGCTGGGCGTCGCCATGGCAACGCTGACGCTCTTTCCAGACGGCCGTGCCTGACAGCAGAATGCCGCTACTGTCACCGCCAGGAGGAGCGAGACGGCGATGTTCAGACTGTGGCTGCAGTAACAACCGAAGGTGTTCCTCAGCTGTCCCCCGAGCAGCTGAGACAGCAGCAGGAGGCCGACGCGGTGCTGGCTCAAGTGAGGAGCTGGTTGGAGGCGGGGGCAACGGCCGGAGTGGAATAAGGTGGCAGCACAGAGTCCGGAGCTGAAGTCCTACTATTCCCAGTGGACTAACATCGAGCTCCACAACGAGGTGTTGTACCGGCGGTGGCAGGCTCCAGATCGGGGAGAGGACAATCCTCCAGCTGTTGGTGCCCCGAGTGTCCCGCCCCCAGGTCCTTCAACTGGTTCACGGCTCCACCGGAGCTGGTCACTTTGGGAACGCCAAGACCCTGCGTCGTCTCCGGGGGCGGTTCTACTGGCCCGGCTGCCGCAGAGATGTGGAGCTGCACGTCCACTGCTGTGATGACTGCACCGCACAGAAAGGGCCATCCCGACAGTCACGAGCACCGCTGCAGCAGTATCTGGTAGGGGCCCCAATGGAACGTGTGGGGGTTGATGTCTTGGGCCCTTTTCCAGTGACTGATGCAGGGAACCGCTATGTCATTGTGGCCATGGATTATTTCACCAAGTGGCCTGAGGCATATGCGGTGCCGGATCAGAGTGCTGCTACCCACCGCTGAAAAACTGGTTGAAGAGATGTTCACCCCGCTTCGGGGCACCGGTTGAGCTCCACAGTGACCAGGGCAGGAACTTTGAGTCCCAGGTTTTCAGTGAGGTTTGCCGTCGCTTGGGGATACAAAAGACAAGAACAACCCCACTTCATCCTCAAAGTGACGGGCTGGTGGAACGTTTTAACCGTACCCTGGCCACACAACTGGCGATCGTGACCAGTAGCCACCAGTGGGACTGGGACCGCTTCCTGCCTTTGGCTCTCTGGTCTTATCGCACCGCAGTTCAGGAGTCAAGCCAGTGCACACCTGCGGCAATTATGTTTGGGCGGGAGCTCCGGACACCGGTGGACTTGGTGTTTGGGGCACCACCTGAACCTGAGATCTCTGGTGGAAAAGAAATGGATTACTGTCGCAGACTCAAGGACCGTCTGCACGAAATCCATGAATTCACCCGCGGAGCGCAGGCTGGCGCTGGAGTGCAGCAGAAGAGGGCTTACGACAGCCGGTGCCGGAGCCAGGAGTTTGCACCTGGGGACAGAGTGTGGGTGTACTGTCCTGAACGAAAAAAGGGAGTTTCTCCCAAGTTAAGCAAGCCATTGGCGGGGACCCGGTGAGGTGCTGCACCGACTGTCAGACGTGGTCTACAGGGTGCGTGTGCCAGGAAGGGGTCGAGCTGTGGTGCTTCATCAGGACCGGCTGGCTCCCTACCAGCCCCTTGCCCCACAGGACTGTTGGAACAGCAGGTGAACCTACCAATATGGACTTGAATGAGCCAGAAACCAGTACATCTTTAAATGACTGTGCACGACCGGTGCGTTCGCGCCGGCGCCCCGCTTACCTGAATGACTTTATGGTAGATGGGGTCGCCGAGGACGGCTGACCCTTTAGAGGGGGGCTATGTAGTGACGGTCACACCCACATTGGGTCTGCTGTCAGATCTGGCAGCGCAAGGGATTATGGGTACAATTCCCTCTGCTAGTTCTGGCCCGATTAGGGTTCAAGTGTTCTGTTGTCTAGTACTTTGTTTTACCCTGTTTTGGTCCTAGTTAGTTTACCCTGTTGTTTGTTTATGTCTGCACCGTGAGTGAGGAGTGGGGAGAGAATGATGACCCCCGTGCGATGTTAACTGTTCTGTGTTCCAAAATAAAAGTCAGAGTTCTGCCATCTGATCTCTCAGCCTCTTTCCTCGTAGCGTTGCTACACTATTATAGGATCAAATCAGTTTAAAGTCCCACTCCAACTATGTTTGTATCGATTGTAAAAGCATTCCCAGTGGTCTTTTAGTTGATCATGCAGTTTTTAGCCCAAATCTAAAAATCATTTTCTATGACATAGTTTCTGCAGAGCAGCAGGAGTTCATTATAAATTAACCCCTGATTTGTGGATGGGACTGTTCTTGGGAAGAAAGCCTGCTCTAATTTCCCATCATCCCTTTGTTTATGCTCTATCCCATGAGCTTACAAACCCTCACAACCCCAAGCTAACATTGGTGTAGCAAGTAAAAAGGCAAGCAGAATTGGCTGCACAGTTTTAAGCCAAATGCCAACCATGACGAGGAAAAATAAAGACGTTAATGGATCCATTTGTCTGCAGGTGGATGCATCAGAACAGGGAGACTTTGGCCCACCAACGGCAGCTGCTGCATCACAAACCCAAGCTAATAACTGTTTTTAATCTGCTTCTGATCATGATTTAAATAAGAATTCAATTCAGTTCAATTTTTTATACTGCCCAATGTCACAACCATATATAACAAATACATGTATAAATATCAGATACATGTTTAAATAACAACTACTTGTTTAAAAAAAAAACTGCATGTTTAAATAACAACTACAAGTTTAAATAACAACTGCATGTTTAAATAAGTAAGCAGATGAGTTTCATCCAGATGAAACTTGGGGACAGCTGGGGGTGCGAGACCAGAGGTGGGGTCCACAGCCAAAGACAGGAGCACAGACGATCCACCTGGAAAAATTAACAACATATGAATCGCACTGCACGAAACAGAGGCATGATGAACTAAATAAAATATAGCATTGAGTAAATTATAAAGAATAGAGAAGAGAAGTAATAGAGAACAGAACCCTAGTGTACCATACTTTCCTCGACTTCTAACATTTAGTAGCCTAATTGGTATTGTAATGTAATTTAAACATAAATAAAGAAATTCTCTGTTAAGTCTTCTAATATGAGAAAAAATGGATTGGATTAGAAATTGTTTATTTCAAGCAATCAAAGCAAGAATATGGTAAAGATGTAAAATGAAAAAGTCGATGTTCTGTCAACATTCTGTTGAATGTTGGTTTTCCTTCTTCTGCTGTCTGATTGACAGCTCTCCTTCTGATTTTAACAGAGTTTATAAAGTTATCTTCGCTGTAACGTCTGCAGCTCAGAACTGCTGAAATCAGAGTCACAGTTGACTTTTAGAGATAGTAGATGGTAGATCCCAGGCACCATGATTTTCTTGAAATTGTATTTGACTCTATTATTAATTACTTAGATGTCCAAACACTTCTCAAAGTCGGTTGAAGAAGTTTCAAAAGAAAAGTCGCACAAAGAAGTTTCAGAAGAAGCTTCAGCTTCCAACCAGGAGATTGGACCATGCTACAAGAACCTGTTAAAAAGCCACAGAAAAAAAATATTTCATTGGAGTGAGTCTTTAAAGTGAATGAAAAATCAAAATCACATTGTCACAAACGCCTGAAAACTCAAAAACAGTTTTAAACTCACAAGTGCATGCACTAAACTTTAAGGAAATGTTAAAATGTTTTAAAATAAAATTGCAAATTAATATATATATATATATATATATATATATATATATATATATTTGTTTTAAACTCAAATGAAAAATTAAAAATAGTAAAAGACCAATAAAAACTTAAATTACCAAAAAAAAAACTTTTAATGACAAACTGTTGCCAAATAATCTTAAACAGCTGGTGTTTTGTATTTTCAACTTTTGGTTTCTTTGTTTCTCTCCCTCTTTGCTTTCAGTCCTCAGTTTTGCAGATTTAATTCAGAATTTTTCTTCATTGGAGTTGAACCTAATTTTATGTGGGCTTTGAGTCCACCGACTACTGGGAGTTGATTCTCATCAGGTGATAGAGGTTAGTTATGATGACGTCATTCATCAGAGGCATCAGAGGCCAGACTGAGATGGTTCGGTCATGTTCAGAGGAGAAACAGTGCACATATTGGTAGAAGGATGCTGAGTCTAGAGCTCAAGGAAAGAGGTCTAGAGGAAGACCAAAGAGGAGGTTTATGGATGCAGAGAATGAAGACATGAAGGAAGCTGGTGTTAGAGTAGAGGATGCAGAAGACAGGGGTAGATGGAGGAAGCTGAGTCGCTATGGCGGACCCCTGAAGGGAAAAGCTGAAAAGAAATTTTTTTATAATTTTTTTTAAGTTTAAAAATGTATGATTTTCATTTGAAACATTGTCTTTTTTTTAAATGTACAGTCTGTTTTTTATTTACTTTAATCTGATTCTGATTTGACCCCATACTTTCCATCTGTCTGCAGAAAATAATCTGTAAGTTGGAAAAAACTGACCAGTGAGAAACACTTTTCTCCTTCACTGACACCTTTAGGAAATACAAACATGTCCTTTAAAAGTTTCCTATTTGTGTGTTTTTTTTCATTAAATGGTGCTTTAATCATGTAGGTTCTGTATAGAACATTTAATGATCCAACAAGAGATTTAATAACATATTTTGTATTTTTTTGTTTTTGATTGTTGTTGCTGTTTGTGTTTTTGACAGTAAGAACCCTTTTTTTTAAAGTTATTCTTAAGTTTGGTCATCATTATTTATTCTTTTCAAGTTTGCTATAATCATTTTGTGTTTTTTGTGCTTGTAATATCAAACAGTTAAACAATTATTTAAAACTTTGAACATCTCATTGAATGTATACATTTTTAATGTTTAGTTTCTGTGGTCTAATTTAGGATTTTTTTTCAAGTTGAGCAGGTGTAAAGTGCAGTGAAAAGTGTTTTTTTGGTGGATTATTTAAAGGATAAAGAACAAAGCCAGGGATGGTGATGGAAAGAAAACGTCATTTCTGAGTCCTAAAGCTGCCTGCATGCTTGAAACAGGAATTTTCTGAGCATTTCCAACACTGGCAGAACATGGTCACAGCAGACAGCCACACTACCCTGAGTCCAACCCAATTTTGGCCATCAGCTACTTGCATTTCCTCTCCACTGTCACCAACTGTAGGGCAGGCTGGCATAAAAAATACATGACTATGAATACATGTAAATAAATGCATTGCTAAGGTAGAGACACAGGCTGCAGCTATGAAACAAATCTGACCCAAACAACCTGAATTGTAAAATATTCCCATCTCGCATTTCCTGCGCCTACATTTTGTGCATGTGGGCAAGCATATCTGCCAAATTAATCATTTTCCTGTGAGACAGGGTGACAGGTTTCCTCCTCTGGAATCAACAAGATTGCAATGTAATTTAATCATATTGACACAGTTCAATTCCTGAAGTCAGAAGTGAAATATTATCCATCCCGAAGCCCTTCAGAGGCTCCAGCATGGACCTGACCTTTTCCCAAACAGAGTCTTCCTGCGCTTGTTGTGGCCTTCCCAGAAATAAAAATGTCACCCCTGGGATAAATATGATAAATATGCCAGCGCTGTTTGACTGCTCTCTTGTTCCTGTCATCACAATGCGCCCATATAATTACGCCCTTGTCATGACAAATCAGTGAAAAGAGAAGTTGTTCACATCTCACAGTTAGTTCAATTAAAAGCAGATGAAGACGAGCAGTTCAGTTCATCCTGAGGAAGGATTTCATCTTGTCAGTATTAATGATTTGAACATCACTGCTGTCTGTAAGGGCAGCATCAAGGCAAAACAGTGTTTGTATGGAGTCTTTGTGGAAGTCAGTCTGGAAAAAGAGTTGGAAAGAATGAACACACACACACACACACACACACACCCGTTATTGACAGGCTGACAGAGCAGGAGGAGGACTGAACTGACTAGACGTCCTATTTTGAAAAATTCCCAGCCCTTAGTTACAGCCTGTGCAAATGGAGCTGTTATTTTTGTCAGAGTGCACTTATGCGTACACGTCTGCAGTGATGTACGGCTCTTGGGGGGCCAAAGGAAATGAATGCTGCCGCTGTAATTGAATCACAGTGATCCTTTACACGCGTATTGTTCACCAATAATGACGTGTAATTGTCAAAGAGGAACTACGTCACTAATGAGGCAGGAAGAGGAAGAGGAAGAGGAGACAAGACGTGCAATAATAAGGAATCCCTGACGTGAGCCAGGAGGCAGGCAGAGCGCCCATCCGCTTCAGAGATGGGCCGAAGCAGAACTGAGCCGGGTCCTGATTGTCACTGCAGACGAGGGGGGTAAGCAGAACCAGTAGAATTGGACTGCGTTTCATGTCGCCCTCTTTGTTATTTTTGGTCAAATAACACATTGCTCTTCGGCTCACAAGCAGGAGCAAAAAGCGGCTTGTTTGTAATCAATCCTCCTGGAAGGGGGCCGAGGAGAACGGAGAGGGGGGCTCTCTGGGTGCCTGCCTCTGTGCACAAAATGGAATAAATGTGACATTAGGGGCACGGGTATCATTACCTTGATGAATTACGGAAGGTATAACGATTATGGAAATTATCATCGACTGATCATTCATCTCAATTTAATGCAGCTCAGTGCCACAGCACACTCAAATGTTATCATGTCAATAGTTCTGAGGTTGCTCATCAATGTTGGCTTTGCTCTGGGAGGCCGAGCGGCGTGCTCTATTGTTCGCCATCCATCGCAGCGCAGAGTTTTACGGCACAGCCCATCAATGATTTGCGAGGTGAAAGGAAAAGCTAATTGAAAATTGACCAGCAACATTCCTGGAATGGTCACGGACTCTGGAGGAGACGCCAGGTTATGGAAGCAGATCAGAAATGGGGTTGTGCTGATTTCATTCTGGAACAGAACTCAATATTACACTTCCTCTTTTGCTCTGAACCCTAAATTAAAGCTGCTCTAATCTCTCACAGAGGAAATGTAATTATGTCTAAAACCAATCTGTGAAGTAATGAAGGGCCCGGCGCCATCCCAACACAAGAGTTTGGATTTCAGGTTCCTGTTTAATACCATGCAGGGAAAAAAAATCAATCACCAAACCACAGCATTGCCAGCACTGGCAGCAGTGTCTTTGGGTTTCTGAAGACAGCACAGCTCAAAGCAGTGTGCAGCAGCATCGAGAACCGAGTCCCACTGAGATCTGCAGCAAGATATTGCTCTGTGCTCAACAATATGGGGCCACCTCAGGGAGCTTGTTAGTGCTCTGCGTGTTTGCATGGATTACCATAACACACCTACGGTAAAGGAAGAGACACATTCCGACTTTTCCACACGTCACGTCCCCCTTACTCAGGATATATATGAATATGATTAAACCCTTGACATTCATAATTTGCAGTGTGGTAATGATATTGAAAAGCCTCTGACACAATAAATCCTAGTTATGTCAAATGCACTCATTAGACTTCAATTATGAAAACTGAGCAGGATATGAAGATTTGCAAAGGTCTGGACTCCATGAACGGCTGTGATGGAGCTCCTCTGGAGAGGTTTCTAATCGCTGCAGCAGGAATATCGCTGCGTAATGGAGGACATATCTCTTCATTAGCCCTGTGTCGGCACACAGCAACACTCACTCAGGCTTTCATAAACACAGTGCCACACTTTTAACGCAAAAGTTGTCTGCATTTAACCAACTCCCCCTCAGAGGAAACATTAACGCAAACAAAACAACAAGCTGCACAAATATTTGGACAAATAAAACAAAAACTCTAGACCTTTCCAAGAATGAAGTTACACTTCCTTGAGACACAGTAACGTTACAGGTAACATTTCACTGTGGACAGGCTTTAGAACGTGTAACTGATGAGGCTTCCACTTCTCTCAGGGTTGAAAAGGAAAATCTAAAAGTGAAAGCGTCAGAAACGATGTCTTTATCTGCATCTTCAGAGTAAAAAAGTCGAGCAAAACAGAATTCACCAAATGTCATAAAAAACACTTCAAAGCAACAACTGGACACAGCTCTGGATTTTTGCTTTAATTACACTTTCAACGCTGTTAGAAACTGTTCAGACACAGCAAAAGCCAATCCAGGAGATGAATCAAAGGTCTCAAAGTCAGATAGGAGGGATTTAAACCTCCATCCTCACAGTGCTGTTGATGGCAGCAGCGGATGTTCCTGTTTCTTTCAGTGGCATGGCCCAGTGCAGAGTTTGTTTTATGCAAATGATCTTCAGAGTGTTGGTGAAGAGGTGGACACAGGAGATGCAGAGCTCTCTCCTCCTGCAAATAATCCTAATGATGCAGCTCGTCTACTTTCATCAGCTCTGACAGATTCACACACTCACTAAGTTTGTCATTTGGTAATCACTCAAAAGCTTGCGTTTTAAAAAAAGATTTCTAAGATATCTGAGTCAAGCATCTCCTGCTCCTCTCACCTTTCTGATAGTTGAAAGTATAGAGATCCTTGGAGTTTATCACTCATCCCCTGACATTACAGGCACACCAGTGTGATCAGAGCTAGAGCAAAGTAGATTGTTACCAGTTCTAAACCAGAAAAATTCAACTTCAATAATCCTCCATTTTTAATGCATTTAGATATTCTGGTTTCAATGGTTGAACCACCAGCAGATAAACAGATGCTCACCAAAGAAAAGGTAAAGACTCAGTGATCAGGCTGATGGGAGCGTGGAGAGCAGCTGCACGCAGCAGCTCCAATTTAAATCACTGCTCATGAACTAATCATAAACTTTCAAATTAAAACTGCTTTCTGGTAATGAATAATTATTACTGGGGGGTTCTTATCTGTCCCTTCAGACTCAATGCTGATGTTTTCACTTAAGTGAATTCCGTCTGTAGCTCTCGGGCGACTCAAGCAGATCTCTGTTGCATGTCTGCAGCTTTTGGATTACACTGTTAACTCATCACTGAGGAGCATTTCAGCAGAGGAGGTGTTTGATGTCTTCCTGATCTCCTGCTCAGAGCAGTGCACAATGTGTGCACAGGTTACTGAATTTTACAGGTCACAGGACTTCCTGTCCCCCCACGACTACAGCAGCCGCTTTCTTTCTTTCTTCCTTCCTTTCTTTCAAGAAGAAACACAATTCTGGTTTTGGTCCTCTAGTGTGATTAGGAATGTGGCTCATATTTACAAACTCAAACTTGTTCAGGAGACTTTTTTTTAGCGGTAGTGTACCACTAATATGAATCTATAACGGGTTTTCCTCTAATGGGAGCAAAAAGGTTCATCAGCTTGAAGCAGCAGCATCCCCAGCACAAAACAGAAAGAAAAAAAATCCTCCAAAATAAGAGTTTTAAATACAGGAAAATGAAATGAAACGGAAAAAAAACATAAACTGCATCGTGTATCCTTTTACATTAGCAGAAATGTTTTTTTTAAAGGTAAAAACGCACAAAGAAAGACAAAAACAAAAAGAGGAATTCAACCAAGCATGCTGTTTAAGAAGCTGGTTGGAGTTTTCTTCTGTGATCCATGCATTAGCCTTGAATTTCTTTACATGCTGAATGGATCATATATTGTTAGGAAATGTAAAAAATCTTTTGGTTTTTTTAGCCTTTGACCCCGGTCATCAGTGCAAATGTGTAACTGATTAGTTTTTACCTTCCTGGTAAAATCACTAAAATGGAAAAAAGCTGTTCAAATGCTTTGAATTTTTTTTTTTATTTTGACAATTTTACTGTAACATTTTTATTTCCCATCATGAAGGTCTGAATGTACAGAAATTTTCATGTGCCTTCTATTATTGTTTTTATTTTTACATAGTTTAATTATTACATAATAATTATTACAGTTAATTATTACATACTCATTTAAATCACATTTTACTGGTTTATTTTTATTTATATAATGTCATGTGTTTTTTTTATATTGTATTTTTTTGATAACATAATTTATTTGTATTTTACATTATTGCTTAATCGTAGTTTTAGTATTTTTAATAGATCATTTTATATAAAATAAATATATTTTTACATTTTAACATTATTTAGAGTTTATCTTTAATAGTTTTCTAGCTGCATTTTATCTTGTTCGTATCTAAATGATATTTCTGATATTCTACCAAATGTTCTTTTTTTTTAATTATTATTGGATTTGTTTGTATTTTTGTTGGATTTTATCCCCAAGGGTTTAGTATGAATTTGATTTGCTTTTAGATGTGCTACAGGAATAAATGTGACATTCAAAAAAGCAACAAGAAGGGTCCAGAAATCCAGATGAAACCTGTTTTCTCAGCTCCTCACATCAGCCAGCAGAGCAGCTCAGTCACCGTCAGCTGCTGCTTTCAAACTGTGACGACATTAGATCCTGGTGTCACGCAGAGATGGACTGCTCCGACTGTAGGCCTGCATATGAAAGATCCTGCATTTCTTTGTTATTTTTCCTTTCTGGGGGTTTGTTTGACCTGAAAAAGTAAATATATGAGCTTTGATCAACGTCAGAGGACCGTTCGCGGCTCTCTTAAATGATTAAAGAACAGGGTTTTTGACATCTGCACGCTCAGATATTTTACCTCTCTGGTGGAGTAAGCTGCAGCTCATGCTCAGATCTGCTGGAAAACTGGGTCTTGCTCTCTTCAGCAAACATCTCCAGTTTGAATCCTCATTCTTGTCTTGCGGATTTCTTGTGAATTTTCACAAAACTATGAATCAAGAAACAAAGAAATCCTTCAGATTTGTAAAAACTCAAACAGCAGATCCTCTGTTAACGTCCCTGCAGACGCTAATGTTTGTTTTTTTTCTGAAGTGTCCTCTTTGCTCTTTAAACTGGTTTCCTCATGATCATCAAATCCAGTTTATTAAGAAAGCACATCAGAGCAGGAGATGGCCTCGGTTCCTCGTTCTCCTCATGACGTTGCTGTCTCGCTTCCACCCATCTGCATGTCAGCTCACATGAAGGGATGCAGGTACAGCTGAAGTCACAGACGAAGACGATGGAAACCCAAAGTCTTTGCACCAGCATCCACATTTTCTCCTGAATAACCTGCACTTTTCAATAAAGCTATTCCAGAATGAAGAAGCATATGTAATGAGCAGGAACTTTTTTTCTCCATGTGAGAGCCATGGAGGGATCGTCTGGGACAGAATGAAAAAAAAACAAGCATGTGAACAGAGAGGTCAGCATCCCAACACAAGCCTCCACAGGGATGCTGTGAGCGAATGTGTTCCTGCAGGAAGTCACCTGCTGAACCCAGTTAACCAGGGGGAACTCTGAAACAAACACGCCCCAAAACAGATGGAAAGTTCTGCTTCAAATCTCCAAAAGATTTGCTCTAAAACAGAAGGAGGAGCAAAGCTCTAAAACCATGACGGAAGCTGAGCGCGACAGCCTGAGATGAAGATGTCTGTTCTGCAGCGCTGCTCCTGAGAGCAGAAAGACAAAACCAAAACCAGCACGTCTTCAGTCATGGATGAAGCTCTTTGTCTGAGAAGATCACGGCTTTCAGTCACTCCAACTGGAGGGTGATTCCTCATGCACGTGAGCGCAGCACAGGACCTGCATCCAGCAAAAGTTACAGGAAAAAGCTATAAACACAAGCAGTGGATGCAGTTTTTCTTTAACCCTACTCCACTCTGAGTTCATAACAAACTAAATGGATCTCTGTGTGTTCTTAGGAAAAGAGCCTGTGTAAGTTCAGATTAAATCACACTTGATCTAGAACGAACCATCAGCACTGATTCACCTGAAAGGAACAGAAAGTTTCATTGTCAATAGACGTCTCATCAGACCACGATGGTCGTGGATGTGCAATGACCTGCTCTGTAACGCTTTCACGCAACACTCACCGCTCAAACATTAAGATCACCAACACAGGAAACATGGAACTTCTCAATAGGAAAAGAGAGGAGGTGATTTCATGCGAAACACTCAGATTAAAACATTGTGATGAATTTAGGGAACAATCTGAATTCAAAAATAAATCTTCTTTCTTTTTATTTATTCATTTTAAAAAGCTGCAAAACATTTTCTTAAATGGAAGGAGAGTGTTGAAAATGAATTTCTATCAGCTTTATTTTGTATAACTTATATTGACTGTTTTTTTTTAATATTGATAAATATTGGTTGTACTTTATTTAACTTTAAGAAAGAAAAAAGAAGAAATTGTTGAGCATCAAAGATGAAAAACAAAAAAAGTGTTTTATTTTTCTGTAATTATAGGATGACACTTTGAAACCTGAATGCAGGATTTATGACCCACGCAGCTCTGAATGGAGCGAAGGATTGGACTGTAGGCGCGTAATGGACTGTAATAACATGGAAAGTGGGGTTTTATCTACAGACAGGGAGAGGGACCACAAAGACTACATTTTCTTCTTCATGTTTTTATACTAACAAACAAAACTCAGACATTCTGAAAGTTACTTTTAGTTGCAATGTTTTTTTCCATCAGTTTTCTCTAAGGTGTGTTTTTTTTTAAAAGTTTTGAATCCTATTCTAAGTTGTGTCGAATAATACACGCCTTCTATATTTAGTTACTGCTGAAATGAGAGCTGGATTTGTTTAGTTGGGTGTCATCAAACAGCTGAGTGTTTTTTCCGAGCTCATGTGCTGATAAACCTCAGAAAAGTGTGGCTCTGAAAAGCGGTGAAGGCTGGCAGGAAGCAGCGTGTTTCCAGCGTGCCCTTTTCTCTCACATGTGACGTTCCATGTTAGTCACAGGAAAAAGATTGAATTAGAGCCTCGCCGCCTGCTCTGCCTCTGTCTGCCTGTCATAATCCTCACTCCATGCACAGAAAAAGGCTTTTATTTGTGGAGGCCGCGCTCTTTGCTCACTGCTAAGCTTCTGGAGTGACGTGAATGTGCTTCACTCTGAACTCACCAAAGCTTTCCGGCCTTTCAGCTCCATTCATCTTCAAAATCTGGACTGACACTGAGCCTGTCCGGTATTTGGGAAACTGGAACTTCCTTCTTAAGCACAAATAGAAAATTGATTCATTTTTTGGACGAGATTCTTGATAAAAATATTTCTAGGTGATTGAATGTTGGAATTCTCCTTTATTGCTTTTGTCCTCTGCAGAAATCTTGACACGCTTGGAGAAAGACCCCAGAAGAAGGAGCCCCAGCTTGTCTGAAAGACGTCCTCCTCCGAGTGCTGGGATCCAGACGGGGATCCGTTTGCTCCTTTGCTGAACAAGTCTGGACAAAATGCAACACTTCCTTTTTCTTAAACCCTCAGCGCTTCTCTTTATACCGGCGATGCTGCCCGGCATAAATTTGTATTTGTGCTTTAATTTTGTTCCCATCTTCTTTATACTTCCATACAAAAAGGTGACTCCTTAAAATCCTCACTGTATAACCAAGGATGAAAGCTGTTTTGTTCCTTTGGAAGAGATTCATTACCACATGAAAAGAGAAGTTCTGTCCAATCCCTTTATACATGTCCGTTTAGTTTGCTGCACACAATGCCAGTGGAACAAAAGGTAACAGCCTTTACGGTGCAAATCTAATGCTGCGCACACACAAGGCCAACACATGTATTGTTACTTTCACTTTTGAACAGACACTGGACAAGATGAGACACAGATCTGAACACATCACACTCACATCTGACCCCTCGGGAACAAATTCCTGCAAACACAGACTGAGTGTGTGCACAATCTGTCCATGCTGCTTTTTTGTGGCGTCCGGGGTCTGAGTGTCCCGCCGGTGTGGCCCATCTGCTCCTCTGCTGATGCTGTACATATGTAAAACATCTGGAGCTGAGCAGAGACCGCCTCCTGTATGCTCCTGGGCTTCAACCCTGAAGTTTCTGGTTCCTGCTTTTGTGTGATCATCTGAGCTGCTGGGAGAAACAAAGCAGTCAATAGTGCGATCCAGAGCTGTTCTGACATTTAGTGTCTGGATCAGATCTGGGTCTTCGAGTCCAGCAGATGCAGAGCTCACGCTGAAAAAACGGATTTGTGTTTTGAAAGCCTTTGTTTGTTATCAAACACTAACTCCTTACATTGTAGTCTTTAATGCCCTTTGGCGCTCAGAGAACAGGCCTCACTCGTCTCTTGGGATGACGAGCCTCCAGAGGGCACAGTTGACTGCATGGTGGTGCGCGGGCTGATGACTCCGAAGGTTTACGTGCTCAGAAGAAGCTCTTTCTGAGGAGATGCATAAAAACTGACAGTAGGGTGAACGAAACACCTTGTTCTGGGCGTTCTCTCATCACGGCGTGCCCTTGACTGCGAAGGGACTGCAGGGTTGGAGTCTTACGGATAATGCCATCAGATGGAGGCAGTGTTTTGATGTACTCTGAAGGTTTTAGGCTGAGTTTTGTTGGAGAAGCTGTCCTTGGTGATAACTTCATCTCCACATGTGGTCAGACATGGACTAAATTCAGGAGAAGAATTTAAAAGAGAAAAAGTGTCCAGTCAGAGCTGCAGCAGCTGCCCCCCCATTGAGCTGTGGAGCCTGCAGATGATGTCTGGAGCTCTGTTCTCCTCACTGCTGCTCTGTCCTTTCTGCCTTTGTCTCACAGTAATGGACTGACATGGAAACTGCTTCACTGGTGGGATAACACTTTAATATTTGACCAAACTCTAAAAGATCTGTTGAGAATTTTGAGAAATATTTGCTGCCATGGAGCTCATCGGGGTGGAGGTTTCTCATCGAGGTGGAGGTTTCTCATCGCGGTGGAGGTTTCTCATCGGGTGAAGGTTTCTCATCGTGGAAGTTTTCCATCGGGTGGAGGTTTCTCATCGGGTGAAGGTTTCTCATCGGGGTGGAGGTTTCTCATCGGGGTGGAGGTTTCCCATCCGGGTGGAGGTTTCTCATCGGGGTGGAGGTTTCCCATCCGGATGGAGATTTCTCATCGGGGTGGTTGTTTCTCATCGGGGTGAGTTTCTCATCGGGGTGAAGGTTTCTCATCGGGGTGGAGGTTTCTCATCGCGGGGTGAAGGTTTTCATCGTGGTGGAGGTTTCTCATCGGGGTGAAGTTTCCTCATCACGGTGGAGGTTTCTCATCGGGGTGAAGGTTTCTCATCGCGGTGGAGGTTTCTCATCCTGGTGGAGGTTTCTCATCGGGGTGGAGGTTTCTCATCGGGTGAGGTTTCTCATCGGGGTGGAGGTTTCTCATCGGTGTGGAGGTTTCTCATCGGGGGTGAAGGTTTCTCATCGGGGTGGAGGTTTCTCATCGGGGTGAGGTTTCTCATTACGGTGAAGGTTCTCATCTGGGTGAGGTTTCTCATGGGGTGAAGTTTCTTTATCAGTGGGGAGTTTTCTCATCTGGGGTGAAGGTTTTCTCATTACGGTGAAGGTTTCTCATCTGGGTGGAGGTTTCTCATCGGGTGAAGGTTTCTCATCGGGGTGGAGGTTTCTCATCTGGGTGGAGGTTCTCATCGGGGTGAAGGTTTCTCATCGGGTGGAGGTTTCTCATCGGGGTGAAGGTTTCTCATCGGGGTGGAATGTTTTTCATCGCGGTGGAGGTTTCTCATCCTGGTGGAGGTTTTCTCATCGGGGTGGGGTTTTTCATCGCGGTAGAGGTTTCTCATCCTGGTGACGTTTTTCATCGGGGTAAAGTTTCTCACGGGTAAGGTTTCTCATCCGGGTGGAGGATTCTCATAGGGGTGGAGGTTTCTCATCCGGGGTGGAGGTTTTCCATCGGGGTGGAGGTTTCTCATCGGGGTGGAGGTTTTCTCATCGGGTAAGGTTTCTCATCAAGGTGGAGGTTTCTCATCGGGGTGGAGGTTTCTCACCGGGGTGGAGGTTTCTCATCGGGGTGAAGGTTTCTCATCGGGGGGGAGGTTTTTTCATTGCGGTGGAGGTTTCTCATCGGGTGGAGGTTTCTCATCGGGGTAAAGGTTTCTCATCGGGGTGGAGGTTTCTCATCGGGTGGAGGTTTCTCACCGGGGTGAAGGTTTCTCATCGGGGTGGAGGTTTCTCATCGGGGTGAAGGTTTCTCTCATCGGGGTGGAGGTTTCTCATCCGGGTGGAGGTTCTCATCGGGTGGAAGGTTTCTCATCGGGGTGGAGGTTTCTCATCGGGGTGTGAAGGTTTCTCATCGGGTGGATTTTTTTCATCGCGGTGGAGGGCTCATCTGGTGAAGGTTTCTCATCGGGGTGGAGGTTTTTCATCATCGGGTGGAGGTTTCTCATCCGGTTGAGGTTTTTCATCGGGTTAAGGTTTCTTCATCGGGGTAGGGTTCTCATCGGGGTAAAGGTTTCTCATCGGTGGAGGATTCTCATGGGTGGAGGTTCTCATCCGGGTGGAAGGTTTCTCATCGAGGTGAGGTTTCTCATCGGGGTGAAGGTTTTTCATCGGGGAAAGGTTTCTCATCAGGTGGAGGTTTTCTCATCGGGTGGAGGTTTTCACCGGGTGGAGGTTTCTCATCGGGGTGAAGTTTTCTCATCGGGGTGGAGG
Source organism: Oryzias woworae (assembly GCA_016861445.1). Classification (NCBI taxonomy): domain Eukaryota; kingdom Metazoa; phylum Chordata; class Actinopteri; order Beloniformes; family Adrianichthyidae; genus Oryzias; species Oryzias woworae. Next base: position 19,290 of record BOLG01000689.1, on the reverse strand, counting down.
TTTTCTCATCGGGGTGAGGTTTCTCATCGGGGTTTTCTCATCAAGGTGGAGTTTCTCATCGGGGTGGAGGTTTCTCATCGGGGTGGGGAGGTTTCTCATCGGGTGAAGGTTTCTCATCGGGGTGGAGGTTTTCATTGCGGTGGAGGTTTCTCATCGGGGTGAGGTTTCTCATCGGGTGGAGGTTTCTCATCAGGTGTTCTCATCGGGTGGAGGTTTCTCATCGTGGTGGAGGTTCTCATCGGGTGGAGGTTTCTCATCGGGGTGGAGGTTTCTCATCGGGGTGGAGGTTTCTCATCTGGGTGGAGGTTTCTCATCGGGGTGGAGGTTTCTTATCGGGGTGGAGGTTTCTCATCGGGGTGAGGTTTCTCATCGGGGTGGAGGTTTTTTCATCCGGGTGGAGGTTTCTCATCGGGGTGGGACGTTTTTCATCGGGGTAAGGTTTCTCATCGGGTGGAGGTTTCTCATCGGGGGTGGTTTCTCTCCGGGTGGAGGTTCTCATAGGGTCTGGAGGTTTTTTCTCATCGCGGTGGAGGTTTCTCATCGGGGTGAGGTTTCTCATCGGGGTAAAGGTTTCTCATCAAGGTGGAGGTTTCTCTCAAGTGGAGGTTTCTCTCGGGTGGAGTTTCTCATCGGGTTGATTTTCCATTGCGGGGAGGTTTTCTCATCGGGTAAGGTTTCTCATCAAGGTGGAGGTTTCTCTTCGGGTGTGAGGTTTCTCATCGGGGTGGAGGTTTTCATTGGGGTGGAGTTTTCATTCGGGGTGGAGGTTTCTCATCGGGGTGGAGGTTTTCCATTGCGGTGGAGGTTTCTCATCGGGGTGGAGGCTTCTCATCAGGTTCGTCTCAGTGACAGAGAGGAAAACCGTTCCTGCTCACGGGCTGCAGCTGATCAGTGTGAGGAGCGAACCCGCAACCTCACAGTGTGTGCAGCAGGTCACGAGGCCCTTCCTGCTCATCTGCTTTAACACTGGCACGCGGAGCATTGCGCGCGCGTCAGTCTGCAGGTGAGGAGCTTGCATCTCCGTCCCGGTCCGTCCCCGAGTCTCCACAGGTGAGCACGAGGGTAGCGCGGGAACTCGAGGCGGAGAGCAGGTGTGTTTGCGGAGGGTGAGGGGGGAAGAGGCGCTCACATTTTTTCTCTCCGACTTCAAAGCGGCACGCGGCGCTTTCAGCTTCCGGACGCGTTTCGCTCCGGTTTTGCTCGTTTTCCTGCTGACTTGGGTTTTAGCGCCCCAGTTTGCACCCCCCTCTCCCGCTGAAGGTCACGCTTGACCCTCCTGTGTTCGCGGGTGGAGGACGGGATGCGCATTCCTGCAGCTGACTGCAGCGCAGCGGAGCGGCCGCAGAGCATCTGCAGACGGTTCTCCTGTGGAACGGGCGCGCGGCGGGCTCCTGCGCGGGGGACACAGTCGCATTAGAGGATCCGCAGGCTCCGCCGATCGGTCTGGACCGAAGCCGCAGCGTCTCCGGTCGGTTTCCGCATCAGTGTCAGCGGCTCCGGCGGACTCGGATCCGCGGCGGATGACGCGCCGCCGCGCGCTCTGTCCGCTGTTGCTCCTAGTTTGGACTAAAGCTGGAAGTTGGAGACTCGCGGGAAACTTGAGCAGGTCAGTTTGCCCTCCCAGTGATGTCACACGGATGCTCGGAATGTCTCGGAGTCCATCAGATCATCTTTGTTCGTCTGCGCTCGCTGGTCGTCGCGCTCGCGCTGCTTCCACGCGGAGCCTCGTTTTCACGTCTCTTAGAATAAAACATAACATCATAAAGACGGAGCACACACACTCTGATGCGCTCCTTATGGATTTCTGGAGACATTTTGGGAAATGTAAAGTTGAGTTTAATAATCAAAGAGATCCGGTCTCTGCAGAAGCTTGAAATCTGTTGAAATGCTTGAAAAATCCTCTAAACAGACGCTGGAAGCTTCAGAGATTCAGTCTCATCCTCTCTGACGCGATGTAACACATGCCGGGGAGACAGCAGCAGCCTGGACCTTCACCTCAGCAGGACTCGGGTCCTGATGGAGGGATGGAGTCCTCTGGCCAGCAGTCAGCAGGTGATGGTCAGGTCTGGAACTGCCGTTTGACATTGAGAGCGGCCCCCCGGGGGGCCACGTGCTCAGAAGCCTTTGGAGCCACGTCTTCTGGATTGCAGAATATTGATTAAGGAGGATATTTTACTGGAGTTAAACTCTGAAGCCCCCCCCTCTGTGTGTAACTGGTGTCAGCTTGGGGCAGAAATGTTGATCTGATTTCACTGAGGAGCAGATCGGGCTAAACACAATCTGCAGACACATGCATCTCCGTCCACATGCAGACCACAAGGACCAGAGGATCCCTCCAGTTGGAGTGATTTATGGCTTTGGTCCCCGGTGTGTGGTGTGGGGGCGCCGCAGCCCTTTGAGGACACCCTTCAGCTTCCTGTCTGACATGAGTGGAGCCGTAGGATGAAGCACATCCTCCTCACCGCGGGCCCTGCGCTGTGCCGCGAACCAGAGGACTCCTTTTCCTCCACCTGCCTGCAAACATAACAAAATCCTTGTGTGTAATGTGGACAACACGAGGTGGTCAGGGTTTTGCAGAGCAGGAATGAGAAACACACCTGGATGTGACTCTGTTATCAGGACAGATTCAGAACAGCTGCAACACTATTGTTGACTATAATAGATGCTGTAATGTGGCAGAGTTTTACATCATATGGGCTTTATGAGGGTTTCATTTGATGCGCGGGATTTTAACAGCATGGCTCTTTAAGCCCACAAATCTTTCAGCTGACTGCAGCTTCGGAGAGCAGGAAGTTTCATGGCTTAAACTCATCTAATTAATTCAGAAATATTGGAGGAACTGTGTGCACAACACCGTGTTCATATCCTTAAGTAATTTCCCCTTTTATTATTCCTGCAGAGAATTTAATATTCTGTGTGATGAGAAATGCCTCCTTTAGGGATAATACCAGCTTGAATACTGCCCTTAAACACTTTTATAGATTGTAAAAGGGCTAAAAGGGGACTCCTCTTCGTCTGAGCAAACGGCTCCTGGAAGATCCGAAGAGGAAGACTGGGAGCTCAGTAATGTCCTGGCGTTGACTGTGGATGCCGACAGTGGAGCATGAGATGACCTCGGGGATTAAAAAATTTGATATGCCAAACAGCAAGGCCGAGTCGCCTGAATCAACACATTGGAGCAAACACATGAAGGTTAATGCAGCCTGACAAAGTGGTAGCGGCTCCCCGGGCTCGACGGATCGCTTCCATGTCATATTTACTTTACATAATTGCTGCCCCCTAATCTGTTACTTTTCGCTGGCTGTTGTCTGCTGCCTTTCACCTGCTCTGTTTCTCCTGTGTTTGTTCCCCCGAGAGCAGAACGGCACCATGATGAATGGTGGACATGCAGGAGAAGCATGTTCCGCTCTGCTCTTTCACTCTGTTGCAATTTAACTAACCAAGCCTGTAGATGGGAAAGGCTCACCCTATTGCCTTAATGGCCACAGCTCAGAGGACATGGCTGCAGAATGTCGCCTGCAGCAAAGTTTGTCTGAGTTGAAAGACTAAGAGAAGTTTGTGTAAGTTGTTAAATCATAGCAGAGAGTCACCCAAGAATCGGAAGAGAGGAGATTGCATTCCCTTGAAATGTGCTTAGAGTAGGGATATTTAGTGACAGCATTTGATGTATTACTGTGGTCTTTAACTACAATGTATGCTGCACTCAAGGAAAAGAATCTCATGAAAACCCGGCTTTTGCTTTATGCAGAGAGGACTCAAACAGCCCGATTGTTTCTTTCCAGCTTCATAAATGGGATTTTCAATTTAAAGAGATTGCTAAGAATATCAATTTGAATCAACATAAAGATCCATTTTCCATTTGCACAACCTGTGAAGTCTTAATGCGCTTCATCACCCGTTGTGCTCTGATTGTAGAGGAGTGCTTTCAGAGGGAACGGCTCTTCGCGGCTGCTGTGGACCGACCTAAAGGGTTGTGCTGGAGCTCATTGTGCATTTGGTGGCTCGCATATGTGCAAATGTGCTGGAGGTAATGTTGTGCGTAGGAGTTAAACCACAAAATAGCTAAGCTGGTAATTGTCTGTGATGAAGTGGGAGCTGTTTTGTGTCCGTGCCTGGAATTCTCAAAGTAAAAGAAAAGCCTGACAGCTCTTCTTTGAGCTCGAGCTCGCGGGCCAAGCAGACGTGGTTGAGAGGACGCCGTCTTGCTGCTTCAGCTCTGGGAGCAGCATCACTTCACATTGTTTGTGACCCACAGATGAACAGGTATGGTCCAGCATGCTCCAGTGGACTTCCTGTGGAGGAGCAGGTTTGGGGAGTGGCCCTGAGTGGTTACAGCGCAGGGGTCCCTGCAGGCTCCAGGGTTAGCCTCTGAGGACGCAGGGAAAATGAACGCAGATGCACGATGCTTTCTGTGCCGAAAATGGCTGCAGTTGCTTCAGTTGCTGTGAAAATCAGACATTATATTCAAATCAATTAATATGATATCAGAGTCTGTTGCATATTTAAAGGATGTCAAAGGAGGTCATTGTTTGCTGTTTTGCAGCTGAGGTTAAAATATTCAGACTTGCGTTTTGGAATCTGAATAGTTTGGGTTCTGCTCTTCATCTTGGTTTATATAAGACGCTGCAGATGCTGCTTTCAAACGTTTTCTCACAGCATCCGAGGATTTCCAGAGTAGCACGCCTTGGATCGGGTCTTTTGCTGCCCCTGGACCCCCCGCTGGGAAGTTGGGCGTCGATGAAGCCTGAGCGTGGTGGCATTAATAATTCAGTTGATGCGACCTCTGCCAAGCCGAGAGCCTCGGGTCTGATGGGTGAGGAAGAGCGATGAAGAGGATTAGGCAGAGGTGTGCAGCCGGCTCCTAACATATTCTCAGGGCCTGTAGGAGGAGCGGGACAGTGAGGAGGACGGGTCATGGTGTGTGACCTACTGCGCTCTGGTTCTGAGAGGCCAAACTCTTCAAGCTTCACCTCTGGAAGCAAAGAAACGCGTCGAATCCTCCGACTGCTGTTTCTTTCATGAAGCCTGCAGTGTTTCAGTTTACTGATTATGTTTCATATGACCCACATAAGACGCACACATCAAAGACGGTTGTTGTTCCTGCAGTGTGTGGTAAACATGGCGAGCGGTGCTGCTGTTGGGCTCGATGTGCAGCCGTTCATTCCACGTCATGTTTCCCGCCGTGATGGAGTGATTGCCGCTGCGGCCTGGAGCTTTTCTCTCGTTGTTGTTGCCGTTCATACTCCACCCAATCCTCTGCACCTTCCAAAGGAGGGGTGGGGGATTAGTTTGTGACCCAATCATGTGAGATGCTTTTAAATGACAGCCGGTGTCAGCACTTTCAAAAAACCTCTCTGCGTGTACATTTTATCTGGCGGTCAGAGCTGTGCGCTCGCTGCATTGAAAGTGTTGCTCTGCAGACTAAAGCCAGGCTGATGACTGGCTGAGATTAGTAATTAAAAGCAAACTGTTGGCAGAGGGAAGATTCCTGCAATTGTTCATTTTTCTCTCAGGATCCTCGGAGCCGTGTCCTTGTGTTTACCATATAAATTGTGTACAGAAGTTGTTTTATTCCAGTAGTGACCCTCTGCGGTGTCGTGATTACTTTTCCTTCATTACAATTCAGCCGCGCTATCACTAGCATTTCATTTATTTCCGTAACAATGGCTCCATCATGGATTTGTCTGGAAATTGCCACAGGTCCGTGAAGCTCAATCTGCTTCCCGCAGCATGAAGTCATTTCAATTAGAATTAGATGACAATTTCTTGACGATGTCTTACAAGACTCCCAATTAAGCGAGTGCACATGAAGAGCACGGCCTGCGAGGACCAAACACTGCAGCGACGGGAGCTGTGAGCTGGAGGGGGCTGTGTGAAGGCAGAGATGCTGATTCAATACTTGCAGCCACACTGGTTCTCCGAGCAGCCTGTTGTTTCCATGTGAGCTGCAGGACAGGTGCTGAACGCCCCGCTGTTTCACATTCCAGTTGTCCTCAACAAACAATTACATTCCTGAGCCTGAATCTGGCTGCGCCTGTGACTTTTTCCTACTAATATTGAAAAAACCCTAAAAGTCATTCATGCCAGGTCTGAACAGTTGGATTTGTAGACACGCCCTACACAGCCTAATATGCTGCTTATTATCTTATCTCACGAGCGACACACGCCGCCGCTTTGTTGTCTCATTTAGAGGAAACAGGTTTGGATGTTGACCGCTTTAGTTTGTGCAAAGAAATACGCAGCGTTTTTTAAACTTGTCTTTATTTGTGCTTGTTTTTTTCCCCCTAAATGCATTTAAACTGTGAAGAGTGAAGCTCTAAGATGCGTCAGCAAAAATTAAAAAAAAATCCCCGGTTGCTGCATCAGAGATTCACCTCAGCTCACGGAGAGACACACCTGAAGCAGGATGGAGTTCAGCTCCTGCATCTCACAAAGTTTACTGAGGAAGCAGCAGCCCCTGGGATTCAGATGCCGGTGGAGGCTTTCATCTTTTAGTTTGCTCCTTTTCTTATTGCCTTCTTCATGAGAAAGACGCTGCAGCATGGCAGGAAAGCTGTCTAATCATGGTGATCCTGGTCCTGCACCGCGGGCGGCAGGCAGGCATCTCAGTAAAGACTGAGAACATGTGGTTCAGACAGCATCCAGGATTTAGAGTCTGGCATCATCCTGGAGACAAACACTTCTCTGTCTCCAGAATGGCTGGTGTCAGGGGGAAACAGGCGGCATCTGATGGAGCACAGCCTCCACTCTCTCTCCCTTTTCTAGTGACGAGTGGTAGAAAAAAGGAGGAGGCGGCGGCGGTGGTGGGGTGCTGAAGAGGAACTGGAAAAGGAGAGAGGCAGAGAGGAGCGACAGGGAGGAAAGGCAGAGAGACTCGACAAGATGAATTATGCAAAGCTGTCAGAGGCAGCTATTGTTGGAGGTGCTGGCTGTGTTACAGCGAGCCAGTCCTGATCTCCACAAGCTCCATCAGCCACTCTGCCCGCTCCCCCTGGCTGAGAGCTGTCTGAACTGTGCTCCAGCGAATGGCCAACAACGATGTACGTGTGAGGCGAGCAGTGCGGGGGGGTAGCAGTGTCCGGGCCGCTCTCTGGCAGGTGAATTGTCTTGAAGGGACACACCGGCAACGACAAGTGCACTCTTTATTATGGTTATTTACAGAGGTCAGCGGCAGAGAGATACAAGCTGATATGTGCGGCCGCCTGTGGAAATACAATTACTGAGCAGAGCTTGGTAAAATATCTGCTCCTTCAGCAGTCTGCTCAGCAGCGGCCGCTCGGCTTTTGTCAAAGGCTTTGTGGGCTAAAGTCACCGGCTCGCCTTCAGTTGTTTGGAACATGATCTTTTAGAATATTCTTCAGATCATTTTGAGTTTTGAACATGTCCTGAACAGCTTTTACTTCTGCATTCTCACTGCTTTTCATGGGCGGGGCTTAGCTGGCACTTCTGCACCAATCAGAAATCCTCCGTGTTCTAGTTACATGAGTTTGTGTTGGTTAAACCAGAGGAGCGTTGGGGGGGACCTGTTCTCCATCAAGTTTCTGTCTTTGTCCCCGGAGAACGTGGCAGACTGCTCCGGCTGTGTGATAAGAACCAACAGGAGGGTGAATCTGAGAAAAGCTGCCTTTAAATCAACACATTTAGACCAGAAAATAAATGAGAATTGTCCTCCAGGAATCTCTAAAACACTAAACCTTAATTTTCTTCCAATTTTCTAATTGGTGAACTAATTGTTTGGGCGTTAATGAACTGACTATCGATCTGGTGCCGCTGACAAAGTTAACTTTTACTCTAAACAGCCTTGCATCCGAAATCCCTTTTTTCAGCTGTTGATGAAGAACATAGTGAGGTTGGGATTTCATTTCTCTTAATTCGTTTCAGATAAGCTTCTATTGCTTCATGTTGCCATGTTTTTGTAATCGAATCTTTATTAAAAAACGAAGACAAATGACTTCCTGAGTAACTCAGATCACATGACTTTTTTTTAGACCATTTCCTTTTGCATGGATGTGGATTTGCTTTTTTCAGGAAAACATTCTGGACATTTTCTCCAAAAGCAGGATGTCTGACAGTTTCTCAATGAAAGATTACATGTTGCATCATTGTGTCATATATCATCTGTCATACGTTGATGTGACTTTAACTTTGCACTTGTTCTGAGAGGTGTTGTAGTTAAAACATTCTGGTTTCTTGTTTTGAAATCTTCCTCCTGCTGTGGTCGTCTTTCTAAATCCTGGGCTGGAAGCATAAACGTCCGTCATCCGCTTTGATGGATAACACTTTGTGTCAGACATGGAACAGGCACATCTCAGACCCTTAAAAGCTCTCCAGCTTCCTTCAAGAGTCAAACGAGTTGGACACCTTTCTTCCCAGCGCATCATGCAGATGGTTTATGGTCCTTGCTGCAGAGAGGAGCAGTGGCGAAGGACCAGAACGGGGCGCTGGGAGTCGTTGCGATGTGTGCAGAGTGGCGTTGCAGGGATCATGAATGGCCTTTTTTGCTGCCAGAGAGACCGCCATGTGACACTAATTTAGCAGTGTGGTTCACTCGGCTGAGTGACGCGGGTGACTGACCGTCCAGATTCAGCCGGCTGATCAAAGGGGACAGGAAACGTGAAAGTGAGCTGTACAAGCGGCGAGGACACGGACATTTCGGATCCTCACAGTTCACTACAAACTCAAGGGACACAGCTTCACTTTGTTCTCACTGGAGAGCAAGCAGGTTTAGTAAAATCTCAGTGTTGAACCGCAGAAACATGATGCTTGCAGAACTACTGCATGTTCTCTGCTGAGCCCCGGCGGCGACCTTTCAGATTTTATGTCGGTGGGCAGGAAGAAGTCGCTGTGCTGTGCAGCGTCTGTGGTGATGGCATCTTCAGGAATGTTCATTCAAAGACGGACTCTGTCACTCACAGGCTTATAGCTGATAGGAGGCAATTCTAAATCCTCCTATAGTGACTGATGATGCAGCTTAGTGGTCCGTTTGCTGCTTTTCTGTGATTGTCTATACTAGCTTGTAGAGAGGGGGGGTGGGCGTAATCAGGGCTACTTCTGGACATGTGGGCTCGTCTGGGACTTCACCTGCTGCTCTGGGTGGGGGCGTACGCTTCCCAGGTGATGCTATGTGATTGTCTCAGCAGAAAACAAGCGTGCAGGGCCCAGAGCCGAGGGTGTCGGTTCATGAGGGAGTGTGGCACTGATTAGATCCTGGTCCTTCAGGGAAACAGAATCATTTCTTGCAGCTGTAAGAACCAGGGGGTGGGAGGGGGGTTTAATAGGCCTTGGACAGCTCACAGTTTTCATTATCCCTGGATCTGTGACTGCAGCTCAGAGTAAGGGGGTTTGGGACGGTCTCCTGGGCCCCTGCAGCCTTGCAGCACCACCGCTCTGCTTCCCTGAGAGCTTCGGCGCCTCGTGTGGACTGAAGCGGGTTGAGACTCCGCAGCTTCAGTCAAAAGAGACATGAAATCATGGCATGTATATAAGTGTGAGGAAAATGGTAATAAACACTCCTGACACACCACAGTTCCCTTCCACACCCCTCGCCCACACCTTTCAACACCCTCTGAGAATCCTCTTCCAACAGTCCAAGCCTTTAACAGCTCATGCTGCTGCTGTTAGAGCGCGCACGGCAAATGCTGTTTATGCCTAAGGCCAGTATGCTCATGCATAAAGAAACGCCTCATCTCAGCCAGCCTTTGTGTGGTCACATGGTCAAAGAGGAACCAGCAAAACACAGAGCGTCGATTTTCTTTACAGAATTAAACACTGGCCCTCAGTGCACAGCCGTCACTGGTCAGACTTTACTCTGCCGGCTTCTTCAGGGCAGTTTGGTTGTCAGAATGAAGCTGACTCCGTTTCAGCTGAAACGCCGGTTCCTGTATGGGGTGTGGGGGGGGCATAAACCTGAGAGCAGAAGTGGGCATGAGCAGATCCTCCAGCAGTGCTGTCCTTCGTTCTGGATGGAGCCACCCTCCCTGCTGTTCTTCCTGGCCACACCTAAGAGGCACACGCGCAAACAGAGACACTTGAACTTCTCACCGTCCGGTTTCTGTGTTGGAGCTGGAATTTAGAGAAAGACCATTTTCACCAACACTTTCTGCTAATGGTGCTGCTTGCAGGGTTTTTGGTCAGTCGGGATAAAATGTGCATTTTCTAAGAAACATCCTCCTGCTTGTTCTGTGCAAAGCTTGAGTACCTGGAAAAAGGCTCCATTTACCTCCACTTTCAAGGTAAATGTATCAAATCTATGCACACGGATGTTTTAGCATTTTAAGTAACAGGGTTTAATAATTTATTGCATTGTGTTATTTTTGAATAGTCTCAGACAAGAGCATTAAGACAGTATTTATTGTGGATGTGATGTTTTCTCTGAGGTCTTTGATTTCTTTGTGGTTACTGCTCTGCTTTGTGCTCATGCAAAAGCAACTCTGGAGTCACGCAGCTGGAAGCGTTAATGTAGAAGAAGATGAAGAAGAAACTGAGGATTCATAATTCAGGCACACAAGCCACAATGAAAGTCTGGCCTTTCATGTCCAGAAATCAAGTTTTGTGCCTCAAACAAAAAACACAAATATTAAGACCTAATTCCATAATGAGGGATCAGTAATTAGAAGCATTATTGAATAAACATACATACTAGTTTGATCAAATACATTATTATTTAAAGTCTTTAAACCTCAGCCATTCACACATAAAAACCCATCCACAAATATGTTTGGGTACTTTAATGTCCAGAATGTGAATGCTGGGAAATGTTTACTTTCTGAAAGATTTAGGTGGAAGGCCAAAAGAAAGATCTGAAAGTCTAGATTCTCAGCCCTCGTTGTTCTCCGGGGAGCAGCTTCAGCGGGAGTGGAGCTGCTCGCTCAAAGTCCCTCTCCTAATTTCAGAGAGATATGAGGCTCTCGCTTAAAGGTCCGGTCTCCCAGAAGAACACAGCGGGGAGAGTGAAGAAGGCCTGCAGCATGAGAGTCCAGCAGAGAAGCAGCACAGACCAACACTTTCCTCCAAAGATCAGATATTTACCACTATGGATTCAGACATGCCAGGAACAACACAAACAAATGTCTGTTAAAGGTCTGGAACAAGCAGGGACATTCAGTTAATGAAAGCAAAAGTTTATATCTGTCTTCTTATTTGTGTTACAGATATATTTTCTGTATGATTGAAATCATAATTAGTCTTTTTTGAAAATGCACATTCAAATCTGAAACGGGGCAAACTCTGAGGTGAGGCAGGGACGTGGTGAGTGCTGGTTTCGGCTTATTTTTCTTCCACAGTGCTATCCCCGTTACTGTGAACGCTGACAGATTCCACACTATGCTGACTGATGAAAAAAAGCAGACGAGCAGCAGCTCTTCTCAGATGAGAGAAAAAGGCCGTAAAGCCTGTAGATGTGACATAGGAGCTCCAATCAGCAAGCTCCCTGCTCCGCACCGTTCTGATGCATCCACTTACAAACTAAGAGATCCATTAAGGTCTTATTTTTCTCATTCAAGCTGGTATGAGGATCTAAACCTAATGGCTGGACAACTCCAATATGGATCACCAATTTTGTTGCACCGCTAATGTTAACATTAGTCAATAAATTAATTTCTATTCCTATGATTCAACCAGATCAATCGGTCAGAGGTAAGTTGTGTATAATTGTTTCAAAATGCAAGAAAACGATCATATCAGTCTTTGAAAATATCATTTGGATTAAGACATGGTGGATTTATTTTACTATAACGTAAAAAAGTTCCATCACAGCGGACGACACACACGTGATGCAGCAAAAACTGATCAACCATCATTATGTGTGGATTTAGCAAAGACGTGACCATACAGTGAGGTCAAATGTTCTAATGTTCCCTTTGGATATTTTGATGTAGAAAACCAACGATGGGCTGAACTTTATCAAACTACAATGTGAATGGATGTGAATCGGATCATCAACCACAAATATGATCGTTAAAATGAATCGTTAAAACCAGAATTGTTACATGTGAAAGGCACAAATGTGAACATCTGTGCGTGTTTGTTTGTATGTGTTTGTCTTTTAACATGTAAAAGCTGAACAGTAGCCAGATTACATGCTGCCCCCTGAAAAGTGAAAATGATTCTTTTTTACTTCCTAAAACTGTAAATGTGACTCCAGAGGAGTCAGTCTCCATGAAGCCAAACCAAAGCAAAGCATTCATTGTGATGCAAACTGCAAATGTTTATTTAGAAATAAAGTCTCAGTATGGAGTTATTTAAGGAGGACTGCTTAGGATGAGGGGAATTTCCTGATCAGGGGAGGGGACTTTTGTGCTGGGAGAAAAGACTAGCATCACCGCAGCCTTCGGTTCTCCTCTCTCACAGGTGGAGTGGACAGAGGGATGAACGGAGCAAGGACGTGACCAGCAGCGGATCAGAAGTGACGAGGAGGGAGCAGATTGTGGACGAGGCGGAAGGAGGAAGCTGAAAAGACAGAAGTAATCCAGTCGCCAGTGTTTGGGGGAGCGCAGGCGGTGAAGGGAGGGGTCAAGCCCAGCATGCCAGCAGCATGGAAAGGGTGAGGGAGCAGCGGCCTTTCTGCTCGCTGTCCAAGAGCCAGAGAGATCGGGACAGAGACTGTGGCAGAGACAAGGACAGGGAGCGCCGCTACACCGCCTCCTCAACTGACCGGGACGAGGGGGCCTGCCGCGTGCCCACCCAGAAGTCATACAGCTCCAGTGAGACCCTGCAGGCCTTCGACCATGACCCTTCACGGATGCTGTTTGGAGGCAGGGTCAAGGAGATGGCTCACATGGAGAGCGCCGACTACGCCAGAGCAGGTCAGTCTTCCTGCCGGGAAAGAACCCAATCTGCAAATGTGAAGCTGCCTGCATCATCAGTCAGCTGGTGCTGCCATGGGGACAGAGCTGTCTTCACTTATGGGATGCATGATGTCTGTGTTTATACTCAATAGTGGCAGGAGGTAAATATCATCTGACTGAATGCATCTGCAACAAACTCCAGCAGCTCTGCACTTTCATCATCGAGCTTTTTAAAAAGCTCGATGATGAAAGTTTGAAGTGTTGGACGTGACGCAGAAGATTAGGAAAAATCTGCTTCACTTCATCCAAAAGTTAAACTCTACAGGTTTGAAAACGTCTCCATATTCGATATCTGCAAAAGTCTAATGTCCTGCTGTCCTCTTACTATTGAAATGTCAGGATAATTGAAAATAAATGAAATGTCATGTTTCAGACTTCTGAAACAGCTGAAGCAACATGATTATAGATGCGCTTCACCTTACAAGACAAAAGAAAAACAACTGCAGTCTGTCAGTGAGCAGTCGACAGTGAAATCAACTCACAATTATTCTAAACTTCAGGAAAATCTGCTTCCCTGATCATCTGAAAGTCCTGAGCGTGCTGAGCTGAAGTCAGGAGAAATCAGAATCAGCCTCCTCCTATTGCCTGCTGGATCCCATTGCTGTAATTAAACAGTTTGAGGCTTTTTTATGCCACTTTGAGCTCATGAGATTGCAATCAGAAAATCTGTCCACTGCTCACGTGGACTTTCTTCATGCTAATTGAGAATGAAAGAGTCCTGATGACGTTTTTAACAGACTTTCCTCAGTATCAGCTGCCTCCTCACCACTGAACAAAATGCCAGGTTTAAAGTCAGGGAGCAAAAAAGGGGCTTTTTCTGCTCATTGTGTTACACAGTTCTGTGTTTGTGAATAAAACACAATCGTTTTAATCCTGAACCACAAATTTAAACAACAGTTTTTACTGATTCATTCCTATTTTTACATTATTTATTGTTTCAATGAAAATAAATGTCATTATCATTGACCTCTGTAAAGAAAGTGAAACCTAAAGTTGATTGAATTCTGATTTTTTTGTGGATTTTGTTGTGAGCATTCCTCCTGTCTGTCGGGAACCTGGATGTTAGTGTTGGGTGAAGGTCGCTGCATGTTGCTGAGAGCAGGCAGTGACCCCCGCACGACCTGCTGGTGTGTCTTCTGCTGCCCGTTAACGGCGTTGTTGCTCTAAACTTTACTGCTGGCTGTCGTTCGCAGGACAGACGTTTTCACTGAGACAGCTCGGGATTTGTGATCCGCCGCCTCGCAGAGGCTTGGCTCTGGGCCCTGAGGCCGGCCTGTCCCACCCCTCAGCAGCTACTCAAGGGGACCCGCCGCCACAGAAAACCATGAACCTGTATCACCGGAATGTACCATAACTCTTTGGGGAACAGGGGCAAAATCTGGGCAGAATTCCTGCCTCTCCAGTCGCTCCAACTCGGCTCTCACGCTCACTGACACGGAAATGGACAATAAATCGGACACAGAGATGGGTGAGTGCGGGACGTTTTCATTTCCTTCATTTTAATACGCTCATTTGTTTGCAGCTCATGTTTTCGGGGGTGGGGGGTCAGTATGTAGATGAAGCAGTGGTGGGCTGGATTAGGGCTGGTTGCTGGAGACAAGGCCCTGATTGGTGGAAGGAAGTGGCGGCGCGATTGGTGGGGCTGCTATCTGGAACGGCATTCACAGCTGCTTTGTTTGGATCAAAGGCTCGATTCCTTGCAGCATTCAGGGAAGAATGTGCCTTTCAGATTGAGTGCTTGCGAGTCACCTGGTCCTTCTCCACAGGAAGCCGTGGAGTTTGATAAAGTTTCCCCATGGGCTATCGTATAATCAAAGATAGCTTTGTGTGCCTGAGTCTGAGATTTTGCTCTGAAAGTCTGCAGCGGTTGGCTGGGCATGCATAATGGCTGATTAAATGGGCACAGTGGTTTGAAGTGCAAATTCGATCATGCTGGAAACCTGAGGAGGAGGATTGAGCTACTCTGTTTGAAGGGTGCAGATCTTCAGCACGTCCAGCAGAGGCTACAGGATCACCTACTGTGTTTTTCATGGGTTCAGCCTGGTGTTTTCATGCTGGCCTCTTCACACTGCTTCCTGAAACTCACAGCCCAGCTGGCAAACACCGTTTGGATTTCCAGGCTGGACTTTTCAGAAGTTGGGGCTGTGAAAGGCTCCTGACATCTGTCCTCATTATAGTCGGGGCATCAACATTAAAACACAGGCATTGTAAAGCTCTAATTATTTTAAGAAATCGATGGTGTCAAAGAGTGGCAGGCAGTTCAAATAATTAGGGTTGATTACACTTTCCTGGCAAGAACATTAGAGAGAGGGCTAAAAAGGAAAGTGTCTGGTGTGCTCATGCTATCAATTTTTATCCTGAAAACATTGGCTTCAGCCTGACATTTGAGACAAGTCATTTTCTTAATGGCAGCATTCATCATTGTGGATTTGTCTCTGGGGGGATCTGAGAAAGCCGTGTACCTTTTCAAAATGCCATCAGAAATCAGATCCAGCAGTTAGTTCATGCATGTGCCCTTTGGCCTGCATGCGTGGAGTCATTACTGCAGCGCGCTAAGCAGAGAGGAGCCTGGAAACACACGCTCCACTTCACTTCACATGTGCTGGAGCTCCTTCCAGGGGAGACGCCACGGCACCGGGACCAGCTCTGCTGGAGCACGCAGAACAGCCCCCCCATGACCCAGCTGCTCACAGCAGCGACTCGACCTTCCGAGTCTGCCGGAGTTTTCTTCCCGTTAGAGGCAGTTTCCTCTCTGCAGTCACCTTACTTCATGCTCTTTGCCTTTTGATCTCTTCTATGAAGGACACATTCCTGCTGCACTGCATTGTGCAGGACAGGCTTTGCAAACAGGATTTGGGTTGTTGCAGCTTCAGATTCCCTGTCCCTCCTTAGGTCTGTTGAATACAATGGTAGGTGTTTTAATAGGTTTGTGTCTGGCTGCTAAATAGTGAATCGATCTGAATCGGATTCACGAGGTCACCAGTTCATTCGATTTATACTTTGGTTTGATGCTTTTTTTTAATTTCAATTTTTTGAATGAAAAACTTTTGTAAAAAGTGAAAATAAAATTTTTTAAATAAATTCGTTAAATTCGTTTTTAAATAATAAAAAACGAACTTAATCCCTTAAAGCCCATTGATGTAATATGCATCAAACAACTTCGGCTCCAACATTACCTTCATTTAGCTTCTAAATGCAAAAGCAGAAGTGATTATTTTTTTTTCAAAGTTTAAAGAAAATCAGATTGTCAAGAGTTTAGAGTGGATTTTTCAGACAGAAAATTAATAATATAAATCCTGTATAAAAAACTCAATTCCTAGATTATTAAAAATGATTTTGATTTCTTAAAAAACAGATTTTAAATTATTGTTTTTAACTAAATCCAAATTTCTGTTTTTTCCAGTCAAAAAAAACTTAACAAACATTATTACAACATGTTATATCTTAGTAGAGTATTAGTAGTTAGGCTCATCATTTTGCACACTTTTAAAAATCAGCCCAATGAATAATAATTGTGCAAAATAGTCAGAACATAAAATTGTTTTTTTTTTCCACATTTTTTTTCTGTCTGGTGGTTTCTGGTACAATTCTCTCAGAGGCTGTTTATAAAAAGAACCATTAGGTACCACTGTTGTATATGAACAAAATACAGCATTAGAAATGTTTCTATAGAATATGTAGGTCATTATTAACTGAAACGCAGTTAAAATCATTCCGTGGAACTGTCGTTCACTTTCATTTTTATTTCTGTGGGTTTGATGTTTTTCTTGAGATGACCTCAGCAGACTGGAGCTTTTGAAAGAAACAAGTTGAATAAGTTCTCTGCTGGGCTTTGATCAGGCACATTCACACACTCAGGACAGCCTCTGCAGATCCAGTGTTAAGCGGCTCTGGAAGGTGCGGCTTCGATCTGCGTTCTGCCACGTTCCTCTGAAGCTGCACCTCATACTCAACCCTTTCACTGCATTTTCATGCTGCACAAATCAAATAATCTGCCTTACCAACTCCTATTGAGTGGAGTTCATGGTTCCATTAACTGCACATATGATTTAATCTATAATTCACTGCTCTAACCCCCTTTGGTCAAACTATTTTTAGATAAAAATCGTTTTTATCATCTGGATTCTGAGCCAGAACTAAGACAAACCTTCCCTCCGTCCCACTCCTATACATCTTTCTCTCTTCTTTTTTTGTCAGAAGCATTGCACTTTTGACTTTCACTATTTAATGAAGCAGCTCAGAGAAATGACCCATCCAGAGGTTTCTATCAGCTCAATATGCATGCGGAAGCTCCGACAAGGGGCCGTTCAGCCCCACTTATTCATAAATGAACTCAATATTTCATTCTAATTTGCGCTGTTTGCAGAGTGTTTGACACAGACTAGTCCCAGAGCCTGAGCACACCGAACACGGCAGCTGCACATGTTCACCTGCGCCGGAGAGGGCTCTGCCCCCTTCAGCATGCCACTCAGAGTGGCCATGAGTGGTCATCTGGGCGTGTGCAGCCGCTAAATTACCCACACAGGACTGTGGAGCTGGTTGGAGATCTGGAACATGGACTGATCCGTGTTTTTTCAGAGAAGAGTCAAGAAAGACCTCCCCCTCCTGTTAAGCCCCCGTCAGACACAAAAACACTCAAATAGATGAGAGAATGCATACATGCATAGAAATGGTGCTGTCATTTGAATTGATTTGACATGTTCTTTATTGTTGGAAAGCAGAGTGAACGATTAGCTGTCGGTTCTGTTCTGGGTCTGCATCTGGAGCCGCTCAGCCTCAGCTGTGTTATCTAGGTCATGGCGGCGGCGGAGTCATGTGGGGACGCACCGTTCTGTTTCTCCCCGAATTCTGCTCCCGGTTTAGGATGAAGGGAGAGCTCACAACAGACCTGATGCGCTGACTTCTGTCAGGGTTTCATTTGTATCTAAGAAGCAGCGTTTTGACATGTTTCCCAAAAATAAAACGATCATTTTAATGAACTGGTTTCTAGTATGGTTTTAGACGTCTGCGTACACCCAGACTGAAAGAATCGGAAATTATTCACAAACGTTTATAACAAAAATATGCAAAGATTATATTTATATACTTATAAATATGTATATTTATGTATATGTATATGTATATATATATATATATTTTGCTTCCAGTTTTAACGTTGAAAAAGCACCTAAATGTTTAAGGCACATTTTAAAAAATATTTAAAAAACAAAGATATTACATATTCATATATATATAAATATATATATATATATATATAAATATTTTTAAATGTGCCTTAAACATTTAGGTGCTTTTCAATGTTAAAACTGGAAGCAAAAAAAATACAAAACATCCATTTCACAGCTGCAGTCTATTTACGATTCTAAATGAATTAATTTAATTTGTCTCATTTTCTATTTAAATCAATCAGAATGGTAACATTTAGTTCTCCATGATGGATGGAAGCGGCTTAATCACAGAAAGGGTTTTTTTTGGCTTTCAATGTCAAAACTCTTCATTTATTTGATTTTGATTCACAAGATCATAATTTTAATCCTTTTCCAATGAAAGTAAATTCTGATCACAATTTTTTTAAAATGTCTTTAGTAAAAAACAGTTTTTTAAAACTCTTTAGGAGTTTAAATTTATTTACGTTAATAAAGACATAAATAAAATGAAAATTAACAGAATACTTTATGGGTGAAAAATACAAAAATGGATTTAAAGCCAAAAAGTCAATACGTTTGATTAATTATTTATTTCATAAATAAAAATTGATTCCATGAAAAGTGGTCATTATTATTATTTTATTGTTTGCCAAAACTTTTTAAAAATATTTTTTTTATATTTAAACCTTAAATGTAAAATTTCAAAAGTGAATTTCCTGAATAATAAAAATAACTTTTTGACAGAAATTTTTAGGACAATTTATTTGACAGATAAATGTGTTTTCATCAGTTTACCACAGACTGTGTGTGTGTGTTTGTGTGGGTTGTGATGGCGGCTCGTAAGACCATTGAAAGGGGATGTGGACCTAAAGGTCTTCTTGTCACCTGCATGCCTCAACGGGGGGGGGTCTCAGTACATGGTGGTTGACTTAAGCGCTGCATCACCGCCATTCCTCACTGATCACCGCTGCAAACAGGACATTGACGTGGTGAACACATTTTTTGTTGCTTTAAACACAGCAGGTTCCTGTTATGGATCCAGTGTCCAGTATAAAGCGTGGAAGCGTGGAAGCGTTGCTCCGCCTTTTACAAAAACAACTGATTAAAGAGCCAGTGATGCTCCTGCACTGCGTCCTCACGAGTCCAACAACCTCTTCATCAGCTGACAGAGCCACTGATAGAAATCCTGCAGAAATATTCTAAACAAAATGTTGCCAACATGACTGATACATTTCCTACTGCTGCAACACAAATGCATAAAATCACTTTTGAAGATGGATGTGTGATTGGATCAGGTG
>BOLG01000688.1:6590000-7107500 GCA_016861445.1 Oryzias woworae | reverse complement strand
ATTACTCAATTTGGCCCTAACCCTAATTACAATTAGTTTTTCCCATATCACTGATTAATCATCAAATTTAAAATAAAAAATGTAAAAACAACTTTTTGAACGTTCAAAATAACAGAATTCATTACATGAAACACATCAAAACATTTTTTTAAAAAAAGTTGTTTTAAACAAAACAAGAGCATGACCCTCTTAAATAATTAAAATTGGGATTTTCTATCTAATAAGGTAACTGGAAAATACATTACATTTCATTTAAATCAAAATTTGTAAAGGTATCCAAATAAACAAATTGGGAACTAAAATAATGGAATTTCAGGGTTAAAAACTGTAACAAAATGCAGAAATCCAACACATTATGTCTAAAAATAAGTTTTAAAAGGGTATAAGTAATTGGAAAGTTAAAAAAACTGATTCTGGGAAAACACAAGGGGGAGGAGACCAGAGGTGGTAAGGAAGGGAGGGGCTGCACAGAGCTCATTTCTACTCTGCTCCTCGAAGGGAAAACATCTCTCTAAGAGCCAGGAAACCCATCACACCTGACAGCGTGCTTTTAGGCCTGAAGAAGACCTGAGAACAGGTTGAAACGTTGCCATATAGCACGCTAATTTTCTTTTACTTACCTATATAATTTTTTTTCATTTTTTTTCATTTTTGATCATTTTTTCCCATAAAATTCATTTTCCACATAATTATTCGATTAAAAATTCTAAAAAAAGATAAAAAAAAGATTAAAAAAAACAATACAAAACAAACATAATCATAGATTTTCATTTTATTTTTTATTAAACTAGAATAACAAAGCTGAACACAAAACAAACCTAAACATGGCTGATGGCTGGGTGTTTGTCGGTCCTCGGAGGGGACGCAGACAGACCTGGCAGCAGAACCCTAGAGGGAGGGGTGGTGATGCCCGCAAAGGGATGGACCGTGCACCACCCTCCTTCCATGGAAGGGGGGCTAGAATCTTTCGCCCTAACCCTACTAACCCTAACCCTAACCCTAACCCTAACCCTAACCCCCTAACCCTAACCCTAACCCTAAACCCTAACCCTAACCCTAACCCTAACCCTAACCCTAATCTCATCTTTCATCTCCTCTGCTGCTATTGGTGAAGTGACAACAGAATAGAGATTAAAAGATTTAAAAGATTAAAATGAGTTTACAAACATAATAGAAGTGAAATAGAAGTGTTCTTATGAGTGCAAACTCGGCGTATCTCGCTGTATCATTACTCTGAAATAAAGGTCTTAAAAAAAAAAAAAAAAAAAAAAAAAAAAAAAAAAAAGGTTTCCCCACCAGCAGTGATACTGAAGCAGAGGAAAAACCATCAGCAGCTTTGTGGAAGTGCTTTTTCCTTAATGAATGAGGCGATTGGCAGCAGAGAATCAGAGAGGCCTCATTGCCTCATTCTGGGAGGAGAGACCTTCCACATCAAAAGAATGTAGAAAATAATTATTCGCGTGCGTTTTTAGAAATATGCGCAATTTTTAACAATCACAAAACTATTTTCATATAAACATCAAAGGTAAATATTTACAACTACCTTTTATATATAATATTTACATTTTATGCATTTTGACAATATTCATGATCCTGAGGAGCCGTTCATCTGACAGTTGGAGCTGACAGGAAACCAGAGATTTGTCCTCGCAGACAGACGATACTTTGCTCATCCTGCTGGTTCCTGGTGTTGTCTACCTGTAAAAAAAGACAATGACCTTGTTCTTACCACTTTTCTCACCTTCAGACTCCCATCCAAGACGCTTTCCCTTACCAGAAACCAAAGTTTCAAGTAATGGCACCAACTAGTGGGAACAAAACTTTTCAAAATCCTTCACTACAAACCATTACCAATAGACTCCAAATGCTCTGAAACGTGCTCCTAAATCGTTTTTGCAAGGAGGATTTCGGCCCAAAACACTTGGAGCAATTTTCGCCTAGCGTTTTTTCCGAAAACGGTTTTTGGCCTATAACATTTGAACGGAAGGTCCTAGAGACTTGGAACCAACGTTCGTCAGACATAATCCGGCCCTTCTGAACACACTGGAGCTGTCCCTGAGTCTCTACGACTTTCCGTTCAAAAGTTACAGAAAAAATTCTCCCAAAAATTTGAAGTATCTCCGGAACCGTAAGTCCTAGAGACTTGGGGACAACGCCAAACGGTTTTTTACCCCTTTGTCCACTGGGGTAGGACTTGTTATTTTCTCTCTACGACCTTCCGTTCCCGAGTTACCGGGGGTGGGACAAACGTCGCTTAAAACCCTATATCCCTAACCCTAACCCTAACCCTAACCCTAACCCTAACCCTAACTAACCCTAACCCTAACCCTAACCCTAACCCTAACCCTAAGACATTTTCCTTGGGTATAAAAAAAACCTTCATCTGATGATTGCTTTATTCTTGTTTTACCTTTTTTGTTTTTACTGTAATCCATATTCCTCCTTAATAATTGGATATTATAATTCCTGTTGCTTTTGATCTAACCTTAACCTCCACCGCGTATGGTTCTCCTAACCTGAATTAATCAATCTAAATCTGGCCCTAACCCTAATCCTAACCCCTAACCCTAACCCCTATCCCTAACCCTAACCATAACCCCTATCCTAACCCTAACCATAACCCCTATCCTAACCTGAACCAATTTGAATTTGACCCTAACCCTAATTAGACTTAATTTTAATCAAATCACTAATTACTCAATTTGGCCCTAACCCTAATTACAATTAGTTTTTTCCATATCACTGATTAATCATCAAATTTAAAATAAAAAATGTAAAAACAACTTTTTGAACGTTCAAAATAACAGAATTCATTACATGAAACACATCAAAAACATTTTTTTAAAAAAAGTTGTTTTAAACAAAACAAGAGCATGACCCTCTTAAATAATTAAAATTGGGATTTTCTATCTAATAAGGTAACTGGAAAATACATTACATTTCATTTAAATCAAAATTTGTAAAGGTATCCAAATAAACAAATTGGGAACTAAAATAATGGAATTTCAGGGTTAAAAACTGTAACAAAATGCAGAAATCCAACACATTATGTCTAAAAATAAGTTTTAAAAAGGGTATAAGTAATTGGAAAGTTAAAAAAACTGATTCTGGGAAAACACAAGGGGGGAGGAGACCAGAGGTGGTAAGGAAGGGAGGGGCTGCACAGAGCTCATTTCTACTCTGCTCCTCGAAGGGAAAACATCTCTCTAAGAGCCAGGAAACCCATCACACCTGACAGCGTGCTTTTTAGGCCTGAAGAAGACCTGAGAACAGGTTGAAACGTTGCCATATAGCACGCTAATTTTCTTTTACTTACCTATATAATTTTTTTTCATTTTTTTTTCATTTTTTGATCATTTTTTTCCCATAAAATTCATTTTCCACATAATTATTCGATTAAAAATTCTAAAAAAAGATAAAAAAAAGATTAAAAAAAACAATACAAAACAAACATAATCATAGATTTTCATTTTATTTTTATTAAACTAGAATAACAAAGCTGAACACAAAACAAACCTAAACATGGCTGATGGCTGGGTGTTTGTCGGTCCTCGGAGGGGACGCAGACAGACCTGGCAGCAGAACCCTAGAGGGAGGGGTGGTGATGCCCGCAAAGGGATGGACCGTGCACCACCCTCCTTCCATGGAAGGGGGGGCTAGAATCTTTCGCCCTAACCCTACTAACCCTAACCCTAACCCTAACCCTAACCCTAACCCCCTAACCCTAACCCTAACCCTAAACCCTAACCCTAACCCTAACCCTAACCCTAACCCTAATCTCATCTTTCATCTCCTCTGCTGCTATTGGTGAAGTGACAACAGAATAGAGATTAAAAGATTTAAAAGATTAAAATGAGTTTACAAACATAATAGAAGTGAAATAGAAGTGTTCTTATGAGTGCAAAACTCGGCGTATCTCGCTGTATCATTACTCTGAAATGAAGGTCTTTTAAAAAAAAAAAAAAAAAAAAAAAAAAAAAAAAGGTTTCCCCACCAGCAGTGATACTGAAGCAGAGGAAAACCATCAGCAGCTTTGTGGAAGTGCTTTTCCTTAATGAATGAGGCGATTGGCAGCAGAGAATCAGAGAGGCCTCATTGCCTCATTCTGGGAGGAGAGACCTTCCACATCAAAAGAATGTAGAAAATAATTATTCGCGTGCGTTTTTAGAAATATGCGCAATTTTTAACAATCACAAAACTATTTTCATATAAACATCAAAGGTAAATATTTACAACTACCTTTTATATATAATATTTACATTTTATGCATTTTGACAATATTCATGATCCTGAGGAGCCGTTCATCTGACAGTTGGAGCTGACAGGAAACCAGAGATTTGTCCTCGCAGACAGACGATACTTTGCTCATCCTGCTGGTTCCTGGTGTTGTCTACCTGTAAAAAAAGACAATGACCTTGTTCTTACCACTTTTCACACCTTCAGACTCCCATCCAAGACGCTTTCCCTTACCAGAACCAAAGTTTCAAGTAATGGCACCAACTAGTGGGAACAAAACTTTTCAAAATCCTTCACTACAAACCATTACCAATAGACTCCAAATGCTCTGAAACGTGCTCCTAAATCGTTTTTGCAAGGAGGATTTCGGCCCAAAACACTTGGAGCAATTTTCGCCTAGCGTTTTTTTCCGAAAACGGTTTTTGGCCTATAACATTTGAACGGAAGGTCCTAGAGACTTGGAACCAACGTTCGTCAGACATAATCCGGCCCTTCTGAACACACTGGAGCTGTCCCTGAGTCTCTACGACTTTCCGTTCAAAAGTTACAGAAAAAATTCTCCAAAAATTTGAAGTATCTCCGGAACCGTAAGTCCTAGAGACTTGGGGACAACGCCAAACGGTTTTTTTACCCCTTTGTCCACTGGGGTAGGACTTGTTATTTTCTCTCTACGACCTTCCGTTCCCGAGTTACCGGGGGTGGACAACGTCGCTTAAACCCTATATCCCTAACCCTAACCCTAACCCTAACCCTAACCCTAACCCTAATTAGACTTAATTTTAATCAAATCACTAATTACTCAATTTGGCCCTAACCCTAATTACAATTAGTTTTTTCCATATCACTGATTAATCATCAAATTTAAAATAAAAAATGTAAAAACAACTTTTTGAACGTTCAAAATAACAGAATTCATTACATGAAACACATCAAAACATTTTTTTAAAAAAAGTTGTTTTAAACAAAACAAGAGCATGACCCTCTTAAATAATTAAAATTGGGATTTTCTATCTAATAAGGTAACTGGAAAATACATTACATTTCATTTAAATCAAAATTTGTAAAGGTATCCAAATAAACAAATTGGGAACTAAAATAATGGAATTTCAGGGTTAAAAACTGTAACAAAATGCAGAAATCCAACACATTATGTCTAAAAATAAGTTTTAAAAGGGTATAAGTAATTGGAAAGTTAAAAAAACTGATTCTGGGAAAACACAAGGGGGAGGAGACCAGAGGTGGTAAGGAAGGGAGGGGCTGCACAGAGCTCATTTCTACTCTGCTCCTCGAAGGGAAACATCTCTCTAAGAGCCAGGAAACCCATCACACCTGATAGCGTGCTTTTTAGGCCTGAAGAAGACCTGAGAACAGGTTGAAACGTTGCCATATAGCACGCTAATTTTCTTTTACTTACCTATATAATTTTTTTTCATTTTTTTCATTTTTTGATCATTTTTTCCCATAAAATTCATTTTCCACATAATTATTCGATTAAAAATTCTAAAAAAAGATAAAAAAAAGATTAAAAAAACAATACAAAACAAACATAATCATAGATTTTCATTTTATTTTTTATTAAACTAGAATAACAAAGCTGAACACAAAACAAACCTAAACATGGCTGATGGCTGGGTGTTTGTCGGTCCTCGGAGGGGACGCAGACAGACCTGGCAGCAGAACCCTAGAGGGAGGGGTGGTGATGCCCGCAAAGGGATGGACCGTGCACCACCCTCCTTCCATGGAAGGGGGGCTAGAATCTTTCGCCCTAACCCTACTAACCCTAACCCTAACCCTAACCCTAACCCTAACCCCCTAACCCTAACCCTAACCCTAAACCCTAACCCTAACCCTAACCCTAACCCTAACCCTAATCTCATCTTTCATCTCCTCTGCTGCTATTGGTGAAGTGACAACAGAATAGAGATTAAAAGATTTAAAAGATTAAAATGAGTTTACAAACATAATAGAAGTGAAATAGAAGTGTTCTTATGAGTGCAAACTCGGCGTATCTCGCTGTATCATTACTCTGAAATGAAGGTCTTTTAAAAAAAAAAAAAAAAAAAAAAAAAAAAAAAAAAAGGTTTCCCCACCAGCAGTGATACTGAAGCAGAGGAAAACCATCAGCAGCTTTGTGGAAGTGCTTTTCCTTAATGAATGAGGCGATTGGCAGCAGAGAATCAGAGAGGCCTCATTGCCTCATTCTGGGAGGAGAGACCTTCCACATCAAAAGAATGTAGAAAATAATTATTCGCGTGCGTTTTTAGAAATATGCGCAATTTTTAACAATCACAAAACTATTTTCATATAAACATCAAAGGTAAATATTTACAACTACCTTTTATATATAATATTTACATTTTATGCATTTTGACAATATTCATGATCCTGAGGAGCCGTTCATCTGACAGTTGGAGCTGACAGGAAACCAGAGATTTGTCCTCGCAGACAGACGATACTTTGCTCATCCTGCTGGTTCCTGGTGTTGTCTACCTGTAAAAAAAGACAATGACCTTGTTCTTACCACTTTTCACACCTTCAGACTCCCATCCAAGACGCTTTCCCTTACCAGAACCAAAGTTTCAAGTAATGGCACCAACTAGTGGGAACAAAACTTTTCAAAATCCTTCACTACAAACCATTACCAATAGACTCCAAATGCTCTGAAACGTGCTCCTAAATCGTTTTTGCAAGGAGGATTTCGGCCCAAAACACTTGGAGCAATTTTCGCCTAGCGTTTTTTCCGAAAACGGTTTTTGGCCTATAACATTTGAACGGAAGGTCCTAGAGACTTGGAACCAACGTTCGTCAGACATAATCCGGCCCTTCTGAACACACTGGAGCTGTCCCTGAGTCTCTACGACTTTCCGTTCAAAAGTTACAGAAAAAATTCTCCAAAAATTTGAAGTATCTCCGGAACCGTAAGTCCTAGAGACTTGGGGACAACGCCAAACGGTTTTTTACCCCTTTGTCCACTGGGGTAGGACTTGTTATTTTCTCTCTACGACCTTCCGTTCCCGAGTTACCGGGGGTGGACAACGTCGCTTAAACCCTATATCCCTAACCCTAACCCTAACCCTAACCCTAACCCTAACCCTAACCCTAACTAACCCTAACCCTAACCCTAACCCTAACCCTAACCCTAAGACATTTTCCTTGGGTATAAAAAAAACCTTCATCTGATGATTGCTTTATCTTGTTTTACCTTTTTTTGTTTTTACTGTAATCCATATTCCTCCTTAATAATTGGATATTATAATTCCTGTTGCTTTTGATCTAACCTTAACCTCACCGCGTATGGTTCTCCTAACCTGAATTAATCAATCTAAATCTGGCCCTAACCCTAACCCTAACCCTAACCCTAACCCCTATCCCTAACCCTAACCATAACCCCTATCCTAACCCTAACCATAACCCCTATCCTAACCTGAACCAATTTGAATTTGACCCTAACCCTAATTAGACTTAATTTTAATCAAATCACTGATTACTCAATTTGGCCCTAACCCTAATTACAATTAGTTTTTTCCATATCACTGATTAATCATCAAATTTAAAATAAAAAATGTAAAAACAACTTTTTGAACGTTCAAAATAACAGAATTCATTACATGAAACACATCAAAACATTTTTTTAAAAAAAGTTGTTTTAAACAAAACAAGAGCATGACCCTCTTAAATAATTAAAATTGGGATTTTCTATCTAATAAGGTAACTGGAAAATACATTACATTTCATTTAAATCAAAATTTGTAAAGGTATCCAAATAAACAAATTGGGAACTAAAATAATGGAATTTCAGGGTTAAAAACTGTAACAAAATGCAGAAATCCAACACATTATGTCTAAAAATAAGTTTTAAAAAGGGTATAAGTAATTGGAAAGTTAAAAAAAACTGATTCTGGGAAAACACAAGGGGGAGGAGACCAGAGGTGGTAAGGAAGGGAGGGGCTGCACAGAGCTCATTTCTACTCTGCTCCTCGAAGGGAAAACATCTCTCTAAGAGCCAGGAAACCCATCACACCTGACAGCGTGCTTTTTAGGCCTGAAGAAGACCTGAGAACAGGTTGAAACGTTGCCATATAGCACGCTAATTTTCTTTTACTTACCTATATAATTTTTTTTCATTTTTTTTTCATTTTTTGATCATTTTTTCCCATAAAATTCATTTTCCACATAATTATTCGATTAAAAATTCTAAAAAAAGATAAAAAAAAGATTAAAAAAAAACAATACAAAACAAACATAATCATAGATTTTCATTTTATTTTTTATTAAACTAGAATAACAAAGCTGAACACAAAACAAACCTAAACATGGCTGATGGCTGGGTGTTTGTCGGTCCTCGGAGGGGACGCAGACAGACCTGGCAGCAGAACCCTAGAGGGAGGGGTGGTGATGCCCGCAAAGGGATGGACCGTGCACCACCCTCCTTCCATGGAAGGGGGGCTAGAATCTTTCGCCCTAACCCTACTAACCCTAACCCTAACCCTAACCCTAACCCTAACCCCCTAACCCTAACCCTAACCCTAAACCCTAACCCTAACCCTAACCCTAACCCTAACCCTAATCTCATCTTTCATCTCCTCTGCTGCTATTGGTGAAGTGACAACAGAATAGAGATTAAAAGATTTAAAAGATTAAAATGAGTTTACAAACATAATAGAAGTGAAATAGAAGTGTTCTTATGAGTGCAAACTCGGCGTATCTCGCTGTATCATTACTCTGAAATAAAGGTCTTAAAAAAAAAAAAAAAAAAAAAAAAAAAAAAAAAAAGGTTTCCCCACCAGCAGTGATACTGAAGCAGAGGAAAACCATCAGCAGCTTTGTGGAAGTGCTTTTCCTTAATGAATGAGGCGATTGGCAGCAGAGAATCAGAGAGGCCTCATTGCCTCATTCTGGGAGGAGAGACCTTCCACATCAAAAGAATGTAGAAAATAATTATTCGCGTGCGTTTTTAGAAATATGCGCAATTTTTAACAATCACAAAACTATTTTCATATAAACATCAAAGGTAAATATTTACAACTACCTTTTATATATAATATTTACATTTTATGCATTTTGACAATATTCATGATCCTGAGGAGCCGTTCATCTGACAGTTGGAGCTGACAGGAAACCAGAGATTTGTCCTCGCAGACAGACGATACTTTGCTCATCCTGCTGGTTCCTGGTGTTGTCTACCTGTAAAAAAAGACAATGACCTTGTTCTTACCACTTTTCACACCTTCAGACTCCCATCCAAGACGCTTTCCCTTACCAGAACCAAAGTTTCAAGTAATGGCACCAACTAGTGGGAACAAAACTTTTCAAAATCCTTCACTACAAACCATTACCAATAGACTCCAAATGCTCTGAAACGTGCTCCTAAATCGTTTTTGCAAGGAGGATTTCGGCCCAAAACACTTGGAGCAATTTTCGCCTAGCGTTTTTTCCGAAAACGGTTTTTGGCCTATAACATTTGAACGGAAGGTCCTAGAGACTTGGAACCAACGTTCGTCAGACATAATCCGGCCCTTCTGAACACACTGGAGCTGTCCCTGAGTCTCTACGACTTTCCGTTCAAAAGTTACAGAAAAAATTCTCCAAAAATTTGAAGTATCTCCGGAACCGTAAGTCCTAGAGACTTGGGGACAACGCCAAACGGTTTTTTACCCCTTTGTCCACTGGGGTAGGACTTGTTATTTTCTCTCTACGACCTTCCGTTCCCGAGTTACCGGGGGTGGACAACGTCGCTTA
Source organism: Oryzias woworae (assembly GCA_016861445.1). Classification (NCBI taxonomy): domain Eukaryota; kingdom Metazoa; phylum Chordata; class Actinopteri; order Beloniformes; family Adrianichthyidae; genus Oryzias; species Oryzias woworae. Next base: position 7,097,525 of record BOLG01000688.1, on the reverse strand, counting down.
AACCCTATATACCTAACCCTAACCCTAACCCTAACCCTAACCCTAACCCTAATTAGACTTAATTTTAATCAAATCACTAATTACTCAATTTGGCCCTAACCCTAATTACAATTAGTTTTTTCCATATCACTGATTAATCATCAAATTTAAAATAAAAAATGTAAAAACAACTTTTTGAACGTTCAAAATAACAGAATTCATTACATGAAACACATCAAAACATTTTTTTAAAAAAAGTTGTTTTAAACAAAACAAGAGCATGACCCTCTTAAATAATTAAAATTGGGATTTTCTATCTAATAAGGTAACTGGAAAATACATTACATTTCATTTAAATCAAAATTTGTAAAGGTATCCAAATAAACAAATTGGGAACTAAAATAATGGAATTTCAGGGTTAAAAACTGTAACAAAATGCAGAAATCCAACACATTATGTCTAAAAATAAGTTTTAAAAGGGTATAAGTAATTGGAAAGTTAAAAAAACTGATTCTGGGAAAACACAAGGGGGAGGAGACCAGAGGTGGTAAGGAAGGGAGGGGCTGCACAGAGCTCATTTCTACTCTGCTCCTCGAAGGGAAAACATCTCTCTAAGAGCCAGGAAACCCATCACACCTGACAGCGTGCTTTTTAGGCCTGAAGAAGACCTGAGAACAGGTTGAAACGTTGCCATATAGCACGCTAATTTTCTTTTACTTACCTATATAATTTTTTTTCATTTTTTTTCATTTTTTGATCATTTTTTCCCATAAAATTCATTTTCCACATAATTATTCGATTAAAAATTCTAAAAAAAGATAAAAAAAAGATTAAAAAAAAACAATACAAAACAAACATAATCATAGATTTTCATTTTATTTTTTATTAAACTAGAATAACAAAGCTGAACACAAAACAAACCTAAACATGGCTGATGGCTGGGTGTTTGTCGGTCCTCGGAGGGGACGCAGACAGACCTGGCAGCAGAACCCTAGAGGGAGGGGTGGTGATGCCCGCAAAGGGATGGACCGTGCACCACCCTCCTTCCATGGAAGGGGGGCTAGAATCTTTCGCCCTAACCCTACTAACCCTAACCCTAACCCTAACCCTAACCCTAACCCCCTAACCCTAACCCTAACCCTAAACCCTAACCCTAACCCTAACCCTAACCCTAACCCTAATCTCATCTTTCATCTCCTCTGCTGCTATTGGTGAAGTGACAACAGAATAGAGATTAAAAGATTTAAAAGATTAAAATGAGTTTACAAACATAATAGAAGTGAAATAGAAGTGTTCTTATGAGTGCAAACTCGGCGTATCTCGCTGTATCATTACTCTGAAATGAAGGTCTTTTAAAAAAAAAAAAAAAAAAAAAAAAAAAAAAAAAGGTTTCCCCACCAGCAGTGATACTGAAGCAGAGGAAAACCATCAGCAGCTTTGTGGAAGTGCTTTTCCTTAATGAATGAGGCGATTGGCAGCAGAGAATCAGAGAGGCCTCATTGCCTCATTCTGGGAGGAGAGACCTTCCACATCAAAAGAATGTAGAAAATAATTATTCGCGTGCGTTTTTAGAAATATGCGCAATTTTTAACAATCACAAAACTATTTTCATATAAACATCAAAGGTAAATATTTACAACTACCTTTTATATATAATATTTACATTTTATGCATTTTGACAATATTCATGATCCTGAGGAGCCGTTCATCTGACAGTTGGAGCTGACAGGAAACCAGAGATTTGTCCTCGCAGACAGACGATACTTTGCTCATCCTGCTGGTTCCTGGTGTTGTCTACCTGTAAAAAAAGACAATGACCTTGTTCTTACCACTTTTCACACCTTCAGACTCCCATCCAAGACGCTTTCCCTTACCAGAACCAAAGTTTCAAGTAATGGCACCAACTAGTGGGAACAAAACTTTTCAAAATCCTTCACTACAAACCATTACCAATAGACTCCAAATGCTCTGAAACGTGCTCCTAAATCGTTTTTGCAAGGAGGATTTCGGCCCAAAACACTTGGAGCAATTTTCGCCTAGCGTTTTTTTCCGAAAACGGTTTTTTGGCCTATAACATTTGAACGGAAGGTCCTAGAGACTTGGAACCAACGTTCGTCAGACATAATCCGGCCCTTCTGAACACACTGGAGCTGTCCCTGAGTCTCTACGACTTTCCGTTCAAAAGTTACAGAAAAAATTCTCCAAAAATTTGAAGTATCTCCGGAACCGTAAGTCCTAGAGACTTGGGGACAACGCCAAACGGTTTTTTACCCCTTTGTCCACTGGGGTAGGACTTGTTATTTTCTCTCTACGACCTTCCGTTCCCGAGTTACCGGGGGTGGACAACGTCGCTTAAACCCTATATCCCTAACCCTAACCCTAACCCTAACCCTAACCCTAACCCTAACCCTAACTAACCCTAACCCTAACCCTAACCCTAACCCTAACCCTAAGACATTTTCCTTGGGTATAAAAAAAACCTTCATCTGATGATTGCTTTATCTTGTTTTACCTTTTTTTGTTTTTACTGTAATCCATATTCCTCCTTAATAATTGGATATTATAATTCCTGTTGCTTTTGATCTAACCTTAACCTCACCGCGTATGGTTCTCCTAACCTGAATTAATCAATCTAAATCTGGCCCTAACCCTAATCCTAACCCCTAACCCTAACCCCTATCCCTAACCCTAACCATAACCCCTATCCTAACCCTAACCATAACCCCTATCCTAACCTGAACCAATTTGAATTTGACCCTAACCCTAATTAGACTTAATTTTAATCAAATCACTAATTACTCAATTTGGCCCTAACCCTAATTACAATTAGTTTTTTCCATATCACTGATTAATCATCAAATTTAAAATAAAAAATGTAAAAACAACTTTTTGAACGTTCAAAATAACAGAATTCATTACATGAAACACATCAAAACATTTTTTTAAAAAAAGTTGTTTTAAACAAAACAAGAGCATGACCCTCTTAAATAATTAAAATTGGGATTTTCTATCTAATAAGGTAACTGGAAAATACATTACATTTCATTTAAATCAAAATTTGTAAAGGTATCCAAATAAACAAATTGGGAACTAAAATAATGGAATTTCAGGGTTAAAAACTGTAACAAAATGCAGAAATCCAACACATTATGTCTAAAAATAAGTTTTAAAAGGGTATAAGTAATTGGAAAGTTAAAAAAACTGATTCTGGGAAAACACAAGGGGGAGGAGACCAGAGGTGGTAAGGAAGGGAGGGGCTGCACAGAGCTCATTTCTACTCTGCTCCTCGAAGGGAAAACATCTCTCTAAGAGCCAGGAAACCCATCACACCTGACAGCGTGCTTTTTAGGCCTGAAGAAGACCTGAGAACAGGTTGAAACGTTGCCATATAGCACGCTAATTTTCTTTTACTTACCTATATAATTTTTTTTTCATTTTTTTTTCATTTTTTGATCATTTTTTCCCATAAAATTCATTTTCCACATAATTATTCGATTAAAAATTCTAAAAAAAGATAAAAAAAAGATTAAAAAAAACAATACAAAACAAACATAATCATAGATTTTCATTTTATTTTTTATTAAACTAGAATAACAAAGCTGAACACAAAACAAACCTAAACATGGCTGATGGCTGGGTGTTTGTCGGTCCTCGGAGGGGACGCAGACAGACCTGGCAGCAGAACCCTAGAGGGAGGGGTGGTGATGCCCGCAAAGGGATGGACCGTGCACCACCCTCCTTCCATGGAAGGGGGGCTAGAATCTTTCGCCCTAACCCTACTAACCCTAACCCTAACCCTAACCCTAACCCCCTAACCCTAACCCTAACCCTAAACCCTAACCCTAACCCTAACCCTAACCCTAACCCTAACCCTAATCTCATCTTTCATCTCCTCTGCTGCTATTGGTGAAGTGACAACAGAATAGAGATTAAAAGATTTAAAAGATTAAAATGAGTTTACAAACATAATAGAAGTGAAATAGAAGTGTTCTTATGAGTGCAAACTCGGCGTATCTCGCTGTATCATTACTCTGAAATGAAGGTCTTTTAAAAAAAAAAAAAAAAAAAAAAAAAAAAAAAAAAAGGTTTCCCCACCAGCAGTGATACTGAAGCAGAGGAAAACCATCAGCAGCTTTGTGGAAGTGCTTTTCCTTAATGAATGAGGCGATTGGCAGCAGAGAATCAGAGAGGCCTCATTGCCTCATTCTGGGAGGAGAGACCTTCCACATCAAAAGAATGTAGAAAATAATTATTCGCGTGCGTTTTTAGAAATATGCGCAATTTTTAACAATCACAAAACTATTTTCATATAAACATCAAAGGTAAATATTTACAACTACCTTTTATATATAATATTTACATTTTATGCATTTTGACAATATTCATGATCCTGAGGAGCCGTTCATCTGACAGTTGGAGCTGACAGGAAACCAGAGATTTGTCCTCGCAGACAGACGATACTTTGCTCATCCTGCTGGTTCCTGGTGTTGTCTACCTGTAAAAAAAGACAATGACCTTGTTCTTACCACTTTTCACACCTTCAGACTCCCATCCAAGACGCTTTCCCTTACCAGAACCAAAGTTTCAAGTAATGGCACCAACTAGTGGGAACAAAACTTTTCAAAATCCTTCACTACAAACCATTACCAATAGACTCCAAATGCTCTGAAACGTGCTCCTAAATCGTTTTTGCAAGGAGGATTTCGGCCCAAAACACTTGGAGCAATTTTCGCCTAGCGTTTTTTCCGAAAACGGTTTTTGGCCTATAACATTTGAACGGAAGGTCCTAGAGACTTGGAACCAACGTTCGTCAGACATAATCCGGCCCTTCTGAACACACTGGAGCTGTCCCTGAGTCTCTACGACTTTCCGTTCAAAAGTTACAGAAAAAATTCTCCAAAAATTTGAAGTATCTCCGGAACCGTAAGTCCTAGAGACTTGGGGACAACGCCAAACGGTTTTTTACCCCTTTGTCCACTGGGGTAGGACTTGTTATTTTCTCTCTACGACCTTCCGTTCCCGAGTTACCGGGGGTGGACAACGTCGCTTAAACCCTATATCCCTAACCCTAACCCTAACCCTAACCCTAAACCCTAACCCTAACCCTAACCCTAACCCTAACCCTAAACCTAAACCCTAACCCTAACCCTAACCCTAACCCTAACCCTAACCCTAACCCTACCCTAACCCTAACCCTAAACCCTAACCCTAACCCTAAACGGTTTTTTACCCCTTTGTCCACTGGGGTAGGACTTGTTATTTTCTCTCTACGACCTTCCGTTCCCGAGTTACCGGGGGTGGACAACGTCGCTTAAAACCCTATATACCTAACCCTAACCCTAACCCTAACCCTAACCCTAACCCTAACCCTAACCCTTTGTCCACTGGGGTAGGACTTGTTATTTTCTCTCTACGACCTTCCGTTCCCGAGTTACCGGGGGTGGACAACGTCGCTTAAACCCTATATCCCTAACCCTAACCCTAACCCTAACCCTAACCCTAACTAACCCTAACCCTAACCCTAACCCTAACCCTAACCCTAAGACATTTTCCTTGGGTATAAAAAAAACCTTCATCTGATGATTGCTTTATCTTGTTTTACCTTTTTTTGTTTTTACTGTAATCCATATTCCTCCTTAATAATTGGATATTATAATTCCTGTTGCTTTTGATCTAACCTTAACCTCACCGCGTATGGTTCTCCTAACCTGAATTAATCAATCTAAATCTGGCCCTAACCCTAATCCTAACCCCTAACCCTAACCCCTATCCCTAACCCTAACCATAACCCCTATCCTAACCCTAACCATAACCCCTATCCTAACCTGAACCAATTTGAATTTGACCCTAACCCTAATTAGACTTAATTTTAATCAAATCACTAATTACTCAATTTGGCCCTAACCCTAATTACAATTAGTTTTTTCCATATCACTGATTAATCATCAAATTTAAAATAAAAAATGTAAAAACAACTTTTTGAACGTTCAAAATAACAGAATTCATTACATGAAACACATCAAAACATTTTTTTAAAAAAAGTTGTTTTAAACAAAACAAGAGCATGACCCTCTTAAATAATTAAAATTGGGATTTTCTATCTAATAAGGTAACTGGAAAATACATTACATTTCATTTAAATCAAAATTTGTAAAGGTATCCAAATAAACAAATTGGGAACTAAAATAATGGAATTTCAGGGTTAAAAACTGTAACAAAATGCAGAAATCCAACACATTATGTCTAAAAATAAGTTTTAAAAGGGTATAAGTAATTGGAAAGTTAAAAAAACTGATTCTGGGAAAACACAAGGGGGAGGAGACCAGAGGTGGTAAGGAAGGGAGGGGCTGCACAGAGCTCATTTCTACTCTGCTCCTCGAAGGGAAAACATCTCTCTAAGAGCCAGGAAACCCATCACACCTGACAGCGTGCTTTTAGGCCTGAAGAAGACCTGAGAACAGGTTGAAACGTTGCCATATAGCACGCTAATTTTCTTTTACTTACCTATATAATTTTTTTTCATTTTTTTTTCATTTTTTGATCATTTTTTCCCATAAAATTCATTTTCCACATAATTATTCGATTAAAAATTCTAAAAAAAGATAAAAAAAAGATTAAAAAAAACAATACAAAACAAACATAATCATAGATTTTCATTTTATTTTTTATTAAACTAGAATAACAAAGCTGAACACAAAAACAAACCTAAACATGGCTGATGGCTGGGTGTTTGTCGGTCCTCGGAGGGGACGCAGACAGACCTGGCAGCAGAACCCTAGAGGGAGGGGTGGTGATGCCCGCAAAGGGATGGACCGTGCACCACCCTCCTTCCATGGAAGGGGGGCTAGAATCTTTCGCCCTAACCCTCTAACCCTAACCCTAACCCTAACCCTAACCCTAACCCCCTAACCCTAACCCTAACCCTAAACCCTAACCCTAACCCTAACCCTAACCCTAACCCTAATCTCATCTTTCATCTCCTCTGCTGCTATTGGTGAAGTGACAACAGAATAGAGATTAAAAGATTTAAAAGATTAAAATGAGTTTACAAACATAATAGAAGTGAAATAGAAGTGTTCTTATGAGTGCAAACTCGGCGTATCTCGCTGTATCATTACTCTGAAATGAAGGTCTTTTAAAAAAAAAAAAAAAAAAAAAAAAAAAAAAAAAGGTTTCCCCACCAGCAGTGATACTGAAGCAGAGGAAAACCATCAGCAGCTTTGTGGAAGTGCTTTTCCTTAATGAATGAGGCGATTGGCAGCAGAGAATCAGAGAGGCCTCATTGCCTCATTCTGGGAGGAGAGACCTTCCACATCAAAAGAATGTAGAAAATAATTATTCGCGTGCGTTTTTAGAAATATGCGCAATTTTTAACAATCACAAAACTATTTTCATATAAACATCAAAGGTAAATATTTACAACTACCTTTTATATATAATATTTACATTTTATGCATTTTGACAATATTCATGATCCTGAGGAGCCGTTCATCTGACAGTTGGAGCTGACAGGAAACCAGAGATTTGTCCTCGCAGACAGACGATACTTTGCTCATCCTGCTGGTTCCTGGTGTTGTCTACCTGTAAAAAAAGACAATGACCTTGTTCTTACCACTTTTCACACCTTCAGACTCCCATCCAAGACGCTTTCCCTTACCAGAACCAAAGTTTCAAGTAATGGCACCAACTAGTGGGAACAAAACTTTTCAAAATCCTTCACTACAAACCATTACCAATAGACTCCAAATGCTCTGAAACGTGCTCCTAAATCGTTTTTGCAAGGAGGATTTCGGCCCAAAACACTTGGAGCAATTTTCGCCTAGCGTTTTTTCCGAAAACGGTTTTTGGCCTATAACATTTGAACGGAAGGTCCTAGAGACTTGGAACCAACGTTCGTCAGACATAATCCGGCCCTTCTGAACACACTGGAGCTGTCCCTGAGTCTCTACGACTTTCCGTTCAAAAGTTACAGAAAAAATTCTCCAAAAATTTGAAGTATCTCCGGAACCGTAAGTCCTAGAGACTTGGGGACAACGCCAAACGGTTTTTTACCCCTTTGTCCACTGGGGTAGGACTTGTTATTTTCTCTCTACGACCTTCCGTTCCCGAGTTACCGGGGGTGGACAACGTCGCTTAAACCCTATATCCCTAACCCTAACCCTAACCCTAACCCTAACCCTAACCCTAACTAACCCTAACCCTAACCCTAACCCTAACCCTAACCCTAAGACATTTTCCTTGGGTATAAAAAAAACCTTCATCTGATGATTGCTTTATCTTGTTTTACCTTTTTTTGTTTTTACTGTAATCCATATTCCTCCTTAATAATTGGATATTATAATTCCTGTTGCTTTTGATCTAACCTTAACCTCACCGCGTATGGTTCTCCTAACCTGAATTAATCAATCTAAATCTGGCCCTAACCCTAATCCTAACCCCTAACCCTAACCCCTATCCCTAACCCTAACCATAACCCCTATCCTAACCCTAACCATAACCCCTATCCTAACCTGAACCAATTTGAATTTGACCCTAACCCTAATTAGACTTAATTTTAATCAAATCACTAATTACTCAATTTGGCCCTAACCCTAATTACAATTAGTTTTTTCCATATCACTGATTAATCATCAAATTTAAAATAAAAAATGTAAAAACAACTTTTTGAACGTTCAAAATAACAGAATTCATTACATGAAACACATCAAAACATTTTTTTAAAAAAAGTTGTTTTAAACAAAACAAGAGCATGACCCTCTTAAATAATTAAAATTGGGATTTTCTATCTAATAAGGTAACTGGAAAATACATTACATTTCATTTAAATCAAAATTTGTAAAGGTATCCAAATAAACAAATTGGGAACTAAAATAATGGAATTTCAGGGTTAAAAACTGTAACAAAATGCAGAAATCCAACACATTATGTCTAAAAATAAGTTTTAAAAGGGTATAAGTAATTGGAAAGTTAAAAAAAACTGATTCTGGGAAAACACAAGGGGGAGGAGACCAGAGGTGGTAAGGAAGGGAGGGGCTGCACAGAGCTCATTTCTACTCTGCTCCTCGAAGGGAAAACATCTCTCTAAGAGCCAGGAAACCCATCACACCTGACAAGCGTGCTTTTTAGGCCTGAAGAAGACCTGAGAACAGGTTGAAACGTTGCCATATAGCACGCTAATTTTCTTTTACTTACCTATATAATTTTTTTTCATTTTTTTTCATTTTTTGATCATTTTTTCCCATAAAATTCATTTTCCACATAATTATTCGATTAAAAATTCTAAAAAAGATAAAAAAAAGATTAAAAAAAACAATACAAAACAAACATAATCATAGATTTTCATTTTATTTTTTATTAAACTAGAATAACAAAGCTGAACACAAAACAAACCTAAACATGGCTGATGGCTGGGTGTTTGTCGGTCCTCGGAGGGGACGCAGACAGACCTGGCAGCAGAACCCTAGAGGGAGGGGTGGTGATGCCCGCAAAGGGATGGACCGTGCACCACCCTCCTTCCATGGAAGGGGGGCTAGAATCTTTCGCCCTAACCCTACTAACCCTAACCCTAACCCTAACCCTAACCCTAACCCCCTAACCCTAACCCTAACCCTAACCCTAACCCTAAACCCTAACCCTAACCCTAACCCTAATCTCATCTTTCATCTCCTCTGCTGCTATTGGTGAAGTGACAACAGAATAGAGATTAAAAGATTTAAAAGATTAAAATGAGTTTACAAACATAATAGAAGTGAAATAGAAGTGTTCTTATGAGTGCAAACTCGGCGTATCTCGCTGTATCATTACTCTGAAATAAAGGTCTTAAAAAAAAAAAAAAAAAAAAAAAAAAAAAAAAGGTTTCCCCACCAGCAGTGATACTGAAGCAGAGGAAAACCATCAGCAGCTTTGTGGAAGTGCTTTTCCTTAATGAATGAGGCGATTGGCAGCAGAGAATCAGAGAGGCCTCATTGCCTCATTCTGGGAGGAGAGACCTTCCACATCAAAAGAATGTAGAAAATAATTATTCGCGTGCGTTTTTAGAAATATGCGCAATTTTTAACAATCACAAAAACTATTTTCATATAAACATCAAAGGTAAATATTTACAACTACCTTTTATATATAATATTTACATTTTATGCATTTTGACAATATTCATGATCCTGAGGAGCCGTTCATCTGACAGTTGGAGCTGACAGGAAACCAGAGATTTGTCCTCGCAGACAGACGATACTTTGCTCATCCTGCTGGTTCCTGGTGTTGTCTACCTGTAAAAAAAGACAATGACCTTGTTCTTACCACTTTTCACACCTTCAGACTCCCATCCAAGACGCTTTCCCTTACCAGAACCAAAGTTTCAAGTAATGGCACCAACTAGTGGGAACAAAACTTTTCAAAATCCTTCACTACAAACCATTACCAATAGACTCCAAATGCTCTGAAACGTGCTCCTAAATCGTTTTTGCAAGGAGGATTTCGGCCCAAAACACTTGGAGCAATTTTCGCCTAGCGTTTTTTTCCGAAAACGGTTTTTGGCCTATAACATTTGAACGGAAGGTCCTAGAGACTTGGAACCAACGTTCGTCAGACATAATCCGGCCCTTCTGAACACACTGGAGCTGTCCCTGAGTCTCTACGACTTTCCGTTCAAAAGTTACAGAAAAAATTCTCCAAAAATTTGAAGTATCTCCGGAACCGTAAGTCCTAGAGACTTGGGGACAACGCCAAACGGTTTTTTACCCCTTTGTCCACTGGGGTAGGACTTGTTATTTTCTCTCTACGACCTTCCGTTCCCGAGTTACCGGGGGTGGACAACGTCGCTTAAACCCTATATCCCTAACCCTAACCCTAACCCTAACCCTAACCCTAACCCTAACTAACCCTAACCCTAACCCTAACCCTAACCCTAACCCTAAGACATTTTCCTTGGGTATAAAAAAAACCTTCATCTGATGATTGCTTTATCTTGTTTTACCTTTTTTTGTTTTTACTGTAATCCATATTCCTCCTTAATAATTGGATATTATAATTCCTGTTGCTTTTGATCTAACCTTAACCTCACCGCGTATGGTTCTCCTAACCTGAATTAATCAATCTAAATCTGGCCCTAACCCTAATCCTAACCCCTAACCCTAACCCCTATCCCTAACCCTAACCATAACCCCTATCCTAACCCTAACCATAACCCCTATCCTAACCTGAACCAATTTGAATTTGACCCTAACCCTAATTAGACTTAATTTTAATCAAATCACTAATTACTCAATTTGGCCCTAACCCTAATTACAATTAGTTTTTTCCATATCACTGATTAATCATCAAATTTAAAATAAAAAATGTAAAAACAACTTTTTGAACGTTCAAAATAACAGAATTCATTACATGAAACACATCAAAACATTTTTTTAAAAAAAGTTGTTTTAAACAAAACAAGAGCATGACCCTCTTAAATAATTAAAATTGGGATTTTCTATCTAATAAGGTAACTGGAAAATACATTACATTTCATTTAAATCAAAATTTGTAAAGGTATCCAAATAAACAATTGGGAACTAAAATAATGGAATTTCAGGGTTAAAAACTGTAACAAAATGCAGAAATCCAACACATTATGTCTAAAAATAAGTTTTAAAAGGGTATAAGTAATTGGAAAGTTAAAAAAACTGATTCTGGGAAAACACAAGGGGGAGGAGACCAGAGGTGGTAAGGAAGGGAGGGGCTGCACAGAGCTCATTTCTACTCTGCTCCTCGAAGGGAAAACATCTCTCTAAGAGCCAGGAAACCCATCACACCTGACAGCGTGCTTTTTAGGCCTGAAGAAGACCTGAGAACAGGTTGAAACGTTGCCATATAGCACGCTAATTTTCTTTTACTTACCTATATAATTTTTTTTTCATTTTTTTTCATTTTTGATCATTTTTTCCCATAAAATTCATTTTCCACATAATTATTCGATTAAAAATTCTAAAAAAGATAAAAAAAAGATTAAAAAAAAACAATACAAAACAAACATAATCATAGATTTTCATTTTATTTTTTATTAAACTAGAATAACAAAGCTGAACACAAAACAAACCTAAACATGGCTGATGGCTGGGTGTTTGTCGGTCCTCGGAGGGGACGCAGACAGACCTGGCAGCAGAACCCTAGAGGGAGGGGTGGTGATGCCCGCAAAGGGATGGACCGTGCACCACCCTCCTTCCATGGAAGGGGGGCTAGAATCTTTCGCCCTAACCCTACTAACCCTAACCCTAACCCTAACCCTAACCCTAACCCCCTAACCCTAACCCTAACCCTAAACCCTAACCCTAACCCTAACCCTAACCCTAACCCTAATCTCATCTTTCATCTCCTCTGCTGCTATTGGTGAAGTGACAACAGAATAGAGATTAAAAGATTTAAAAGATTAAAATGAGTTTACAAACATAATAGAAGTGAAATAGAAGTGTTCTTATGAGTGCAAACTCGGCGTATCTCGCTGTATCATTACTCTGAAATAAAGGTCTTAAAAAAAAAAAAAAAAAAAAAAAAAAAAAAAAAAGGTTTCCCCACCAGCAGTGATACTGAAGCAGAGGAAAACCATCAGCAGCTTTGTGGAAGTGCTTTTCCTTAATGAATGAGGCGATTGGCAGCAGAGAATCAGAGAGGCCTCATTGCCTCATTCTGGGAGGAGAGACCTTCCACATCAAAAGAATGTAGAAAATAATTATTCGCGTGCGTTTTTAGAAATATGCGCAATTTTTAACAATCACAAAACTATTTTCATATAAACATCAAAGGTAAATATTTACAACTACCTTTTATATATAATATTTACATTTTATGCATTTTGACAATATTCATGATCCTGAGGAGCCGTTCATCTGACAGTTGGAGCTGACAGGAAACCAGAGATTTGTCCTCGCAGACAGACGATACTTTGCTCATCCTGCTGGTTCCTGGTGTTGTCTACCTGTAAAAAAAGACAATGACCTTGTTCTTACCACTTTTCACACCTTCAGACTCCCATCCAAGACGCTTTCCCTTACCAGAACCAAAGTTTCAAGTAATGGCACCAACTAGTGGGAACAAAACTTTTCAAAATCCTTCACTACAAACCATTACCAATAGACTCCAAATGCTCTGAAACGTGCTCCTAAATCGTTTTTGCAAGGAGGATTTCGGCCCAAAACACTTGGAGCAATTTTCGCCTAGCGTTTTTTCCGAAAACGGTTTTTTGGCCTATAACATTTGAACGGAAGGTCCTAGAGACTTGGAACCAACGTTCGTCAGACATAATCCGGCCCTTCTGAACACACTGGAGCTGTCCCTGAGTCTCTACGACTTTCCGTTCAAAAGTTACAGAAAAAATTCTCCAAAAATTTGAAGTATCTCCGGAACCGTAAGTCCTAGAGACTTGGGGACAACGCCAAACGGTTTTTTACCCCTTTGTCCACTGGGGTAGGACTTGTTATTTTCTCTCTACGACCTTCCGTTCCCGAGTTACCGGGGGTGGACAACGTCGCTTAAACCCTATATCCCTAACCTTAACCCCCTAACCCTAACCCTAACCCCATATACCTAACCCAAACCCTAACCCAAACCCTAATCCCTTTGATCTACCTGAGATATCTTGATGATATCTTTGGGATTTGGACCCACACAAAAGACGAATTAGTAACATTTATTAACACATTGGACACGCATGATCCCTCTATTCGTCTGACATACACCTCTCATGATCGATCTATTGATTTTTTGAACACAACGGGTTATAAAGGACGCTCATTTGATCAAACTGGTAAATTGGAAGTCAAAGTCTTTTTCAAGGACACGGACACACATTCGTTACTGTTTAAAACAAGTTTTCACCCACGACATACACACAGAGGAATAATCAAATCACAGCTGCTTAGGTTTAAACGTATCTGCACCCAAGAAGAGGATTATTGGAGGGCAGTGAAAATACTATTCTCAGCCTTGCGACACAGGGGATACTCCAGGTCATTTTTAAGACAGTGTTAAAAAACCCTACAAGACTCGGAACAAATGCACAAAAATATAAAAAACATAATCCCATTGATAACAACCTTTTCTACAGGAAGTAAAGAAATAAATCGTATTTTAAAAAACAACTTTAAACACCACATTACAAATCAAGACTTGTTAAGAGAACACCAAGTTATCTCAGCATACAAGCGGAACAAAAATTTGAGGGATTATTTGGTTCAGGCAAAGTTATACCCTTTACAAGTTAAAAAACCTTCAATACTTCAGGACCATTTTGTCAGACTACGATACATTCAAAACAAAGTAAACAAAAAAATATTTCAAATTCTAGAAACCTTTAATTTAAAATCTTCCAATTGTGTTTATTTAATTTTTTGTGCCAGATGCAAAATTCAGTACATTGGAGAAACTAAGAACTGTATTGCCACAAGACTAGCACAACACAAATACAATATCAAACATAAAAAGAACACCAATACCAATTTGGTTAAGCATTTTATTGTACATGGATGGCATAATATCAAGATATCTGGTGTTCAATATGGACGGACAAAGAAAGAAAGAAAATGGAAAGACAATGGATATATTTGTTGAATACAAAAGAACCAAATGGATTTAATATGAAAAGACATTTTCCTTGGGCATAAAAACCTTCTTCTGATGATTTCTTTATCTTTTTTTACCTTTGATTTTACTTTAATCCATATTACTGCTTAATAATTGCATATTACAATTCCTGTTGCTTTTGATTTAACCTTAACCTCACCGCGTAAGGTTCTCCTAACCTGAATCAATCAATCAAAATCTGGCCCTAACCCTAATCCTAACCCCTAACCCTAACCCCTATCCTAACCTGAACCAATCTGAATTTGACCCTAACCCTAATTAGACTTCATTTTAATCAAATCACTGATTACTCAATTTGGCCCTAACCCTAATTACAATTAGTTTTTCTCAAATCACTGATTAATCATCAAATTTAAAAATAAAAAATGTAAAAACAGTTTTTTGAACGGTCAAAATAACAGAACTCATTACATGAAACACATCAAAACATTTTTTTAAAAAAAAAGCTGTTTTAAACAAAACAAGAGCATGATCCTCTTAAATAATTAAAATTGGGATATTCTATCTAATAATGTAACTGGAAAATACATTAAATTTCATTTAAATCAAAATTTGAAAAGGTATCCAAATAAACAAATTGAGAACTAAAATAATGGAATTTCATGGCTAAAAACTGTAACAAAATGCAGAAATCCAACACATTATGTCTAAAATAAGTTTTAAAAGGGTATAAGTAATTGGAAAGTTTAAAAAAAATGATTCTGGGGAAACACAAGGGGGTGGAGACCAGAGGTGGTAAGGAAGGGAGGGGCTGCACAGAGCTCATTTCCACTCTGTTCCTCGAAGGGAAAGCATCTCTCGAAGAGCCAGGAAACCCATCACACCTGATAGCGTGCTGTTTAGGCCTGAAGAAGACCTGAGAACAGGTTGAAACGTTGCCATTTGCACGCTATATTTCTTTTGATTACATATTTATATAATTTTTTTTCATTTTTTTTATTTTTTGTTTTTTTTTTCCATAAAATTAATTCTCCACATAATTATAAAAAAAAAAAGAAATTTCAAACAAAACATTAAAAAAAACAATACAAAACAAACACAATCATAGATTTTTATTTTATTTTTATTAAACTAGAATAACAAAGCTGATCACAAAACAAAACGAAACATGGCTGATGGCTGGGTGTTGGTCGGGCCTCGGAGGGGACGCAGACAGACCTAGCAGCAGAACCCTAGAGGGAGGGGTGGTGATGCCCGCAAAGGGATGGACCGTGCACCACCCTCCTTCCATGGAAGGGGGGCTAGAATCTTTCGCCTAAACCCTAACCCTAACCCTAAACCCTAACCCTTTACCCCTTTGTCCACTGGGGCAGGACTTGTTATTTTCTCTCTAAGACCTTCCGTTCCCGAGTTACCGGGGATGGACAACGTCGCTTAAACCCTATATACCTAACCCCTAACCCTAACCCTAACTCTCACCAAAACACATCAAGTCATCACTAAACAGCCAGAATCTGTTGAAATGATCCATTTCCAATCAATAGAATTAAAGTTACAGGTGAGACCCAACATGTCCATTCCATGTGTCAAAGCCCAGTTTCCCCGTCCAGTTCCCTATCAGAAAAGGGTCCAGTTTTTTTTCTGTGTTTTCACTCAAAACAGAGAATGATGCAGATCCGAATCTCACCAAAACACATCAAGTAATCACTAAAAAGGACTGTGCACATTTACTGTACCCTGCACTTTAGAATACAGTAATTGTGCACAGTTAATGAACAACTGGGGCCTAACCAAAGAGTCTACCTGTAAAAAAAGAAGTTTTGAAGTTTTGCCGGTTTTCTGTGAGTGGTTTTTTAAAACACTGTTTTTAATGGTTGTTTTATTTGCTTTTATGCAAAGCGCTGTGTTTCAGCAGTAAGAAAGACGGTGTACAAATAAAGTTTAGTTTAAAATGCATTTTACCCAAACTTGAGCCAGACATAAGAGACTCACACAACACAACTTATTAATAAACTTACATTTATTAGATTTGTATTGTATCTTACAATGGATTCTGAGTCATACAAAAAAATGTTGAATCAATAAACCAAAGAACATATGATTGTCACAGTAAACCACAGAAAAAGCAAACACTGCAAATAAATAATTTACAGAAATATGTACATTGTGCATGACACAAATTTAATGAAAGTGCAAAATAAAGCTTTGGATCTCTGGAAGTCCAACTGTCCCCAATATGACGGTAGTCATTGAAAGCCAAACCTTTTTTAGACAATACATATCCTGCAAAACACTGACTTGATAAGTACCGAGCACAAAAAACAAATCTGATGTCCAACTAGAAAAATTATGATGGTTTGTACAAAGTGTCATAATCTATTGAAAGATGAATTGTTTAATGCGTGCTAACTATTGAAGTACCAGGCCTTTAGTGACGGAAAAATAGTTGAAACAAGAAAAAAGAGAGGAATCCAAAGAGGAGGACACGTACTCCTGGAGAAAGTAAATACTGCTTTGTGATACTTCTGCCAAACCCCGGAATAGACAGAAACAGGCTGTTGCATGAGAAAAAGTACAACTTGGCTTTCCACTCTGTACCGTGAAGCAGGAGAGGAGGTCAGAGTTTGATGAGCGGAATGTATGAATGTACCTCACTCCAGTTGTGTCAATAAAACAATTTTATGAATCAAAATTCTCAAATTTAAGATACAATGATCATGAATGTCCTCAAAGTGGTCTTTTCTGCAGCAGGTCCACACTATCCAGAGTTCAAATACTCCAGTGCTACATCGTAGCAAAACTTGTATTGTTCCTGGGAAAAAGAGACAAACAGACACACACACACACACACGTATACATATATATATATATATATATATATGTGTGTGTGCGTGTGTGTAATAAACGTTAATGTACAGATATACCCAAAGGTTAAACGTTTCTAACCCTTTGGCTTGTAGTTCAGACTGGAAGGTGAAACAGCACAAGGAGTGCAGCCTCACACCAGATATTGCAACCCTGCGTGAACTGAGTTGAATTCGTCCCTTAAGTTTACTGAGCGTATGCTGATAATGTGATGCTTTATTATTTTTTAATGCATTGAGGACATTTTCTAATACATTTCCTTACTTTCCATTTAATAGTTAATATATTTAAAATGTATCTACCATTAATTTACTGTTTACATCTTACATAAAAATAATGAGACTTTTTGTGATTAAGAAACAATAGATCATTTGTTAATAATTGTATAAAAGTTTTTGGGAGGGTTTATACTTTGACTGCTATTACTAAAATAACAGACTACTATTGAATTTTATTACCAGCCACTGGTAATGTGCTCAACTAATGTGAGCTTTGTGCATGCCATCATTTTTCCACCTCAAACATCAAGAGCAATAAAATAAATACATAAATACAAAGAAAAAACAAATAATCAAATAATAGGGGTTCTGGTGTAAGTTATTGTCACGGACAAAAGTGGAAAGTGTTGCTGTATTTTTAATATTCAAGGATTTAGGTGACCCTAACATATCAAAGAGTGGTTGTATTTTTCAAAAACTGTAATTGTGGTTATATTGTTTTTTGAAGACCCTCTTCAATTAAAATCATGTTGTTGGTGTTTTTAATAAGGTCTTATATCACATTTTTCATGAATGAGCACATGTATGAAATAATTGAAGTTCAAAACTGCATTTGCTGTTTGAAAAACCTGACAGTTGTAATGTAAAAACTGCGGTGGGTGGGCCAAATTCAGCCTTCTCCGCTGCATTCTGATTAATCCACTTGAAGACAAATAGATCCATGTACATCTTTGTTTGCCTTGTCTCAGCTGGAATCTGGATCAAAACTTTACAGCTGAAAAGCTCTGAAATTTCTCGCTATTTTTGTTGAACCAGTAAAGCTAGCTTGGGAGTGTGAGGGGCTGTAAGCTAACAGGAGAGTGTAAACAAAGGGTTGATGTGATATCAGCAGAAACTTTTACCTCAACAGTCCTGCCCACAACTCAATCAAAGGCACTGTGCCTCACTCGCCTTGAACTTGTGTGGAAAATGGAAACCAACTTGGAGAGACTTTCTGCTGAAATTGAAGGGAGACTGGTCTAAATTGTCCACAACTTGGTCCAAAATCGCCTTAAGAGACTCTGCTAGACCAGCCAAGGACACAACCAGCAGACATAAATTGTTTATCTGCCGGTGCCTGAATGTATTTGATCTAATCTGACTCCCCTGAGCTCAGCGCTTTGGCCTTGGCTCTACCGAAACAATCTGAAATGAACATGAAGCTGCAATGGTGGTTCCCCCCTGTCACTCATATCCTCTCCTAACAGCTCCTATCACATGTATCGTTCTTGTTTTGTGCTTTTCTTGTATAAGCGGGGGCTTTTTTTTCTACATCTATATTCTGCCATATTATGAGCAGAGTACAGTGGTCTATTCTTTTTTGCCACCGCTGATCCCCTTATGTACCCCCCCCCCATCCCCTTCCACAAATGAGCAATTTCATTGTAATGTACTTGTACCGTTAAAATGACAAAGTATTCTGATTCTGACCTCAGAGGTGAATATCTGATATCCTGCTGCTCTGTAAAAATATGTCTTAAAAAGCACTATACAAGTTTATTGAGCTTGGCTGAAAACGGCATACTCATAATTAAAAGACTTTAGTAATGTCATAAAGAGCACAGTTGTTTTCCTGCCTCTCTCACCTCCTGTCATGTCATTGTGGTTTTATGTCAGATTAGAACACTAAATTAAGGAGAAATGTGAAATACATTACCTATTGTAGAAACGTTAAGTCACATAATAAAAATGTTGACAATATTTAAAAACAAACAAAAAATAAATAAAGCATTACATTATTAGCATATACTAATAATGCTAAAGCACACATTCAACTCAGTTTGCATGGGATTGAGCAATCTGCCATGAAGCAAAGCTCTGTGCTGCCTCACCTCACAGCCTGCATTGTAAAAGCAATTTTTCCCACCAAATTTAGAATCAAAACTGCCCACTTGGGTTGGAAACCATCCAATCTGACAACACTAGTTTTATGATCAAGGTGAGAACATGTCCCATTAAGACCACCAACATATATGTAATAGGGGTATTACAAGTCACCAGACTTGTAATTGTGCAAACCAAAATAGTAAATTAGTCAAAATTGAGAAAACATATGCAAATTTAATTTGAGCTAAGTTGTTCCTCACCAGTATTTCCACCATGTTAGGTTTGTTGTTTCTCAGTGTTTTGACAGCATGGAAAACATCTACAGAGCGCTGGTGCTGCAGCATTTCACACACAATGCTGATGGCACAGAAGGTCCCGCTGCGGCCACCCCCATTTCTGCAGATGATAGATTCAGATTCAGGAGTAAGTACAACAAAAGACCAATTTAAACACAACTGACAAAAAAGTGGGTATTTTTTCAGTAAAGTATCCATAAGGAACATTTATTGACTTTTTTTGCACTGATGACTTTTTGTCAGTAGGTGGAGGTGTTTCGTTTCCACCACCACTGACTAAAGTCCCTGCTGGATTAAAGCTTAGTAAACATACAGGCAGTGTACCACAGTGCGACCGTCTCCCGCGTCATACTCCTCCTGCCACTTGTCCACTTGACGAATAAGTTTCAAGAAGGAGCGTTTGGACATGGGGGTGTCTCTGTACATCGGCCAGCCCAGAAACTGGAACTGCTGGACCATCCGGTAGCCATCCTGGGGCTGGGAGATAACAACAAACTTGTCATCTAGTGTTAATAGCACATTGTTTTTTGTTATTGGTCATGAGCTAAAAGCAAAGATTTCACATGAGAATTCATAGAGGTCTGCTGCTGGTGACAGCCGTTTGAGCAATTCACACACTAGAAAGTTGATGTTCATCAATTCTTAAAACTTGTCAGTGGTTATGTGTGAAGAAGATGTGTTATAATTTAGATGCTGCAGGCCTGAGAACAATACAACATGTAACATGAGAAGCAGTTTAAAACTCTCTCTTAGTTCCCTTTAGCGCTGGAGCAAACCCCATACAGAGGTAGTCCAGCAGCTCCTAGCTTTAGCTTGTAACAAACCTCCATTGTTAAATAAATATGTCAGTTCTTTCAATGATGCCCCTCTGAGTTCATAACATATAACAGTTACTCACAAAGACAGCAACAAAAGATCCCATAATTCATTCAGACATTATCATCAACAGACAACATAAGTTTAATGAACAATGATTTTTTCGGAACAGCCGCGCTCTTTATGAACACACACGCTGAATAAAGTCACTCACAAAGTCCAGCTGAAACTCCTATGTAGACTGTCCAAAAAAGAAAAAAACCCAAATGCAAAAACTGTCTGGTATACCAGGATACAGAAAAAATGATGGGTACCCAATAATCAAGAACAAAAAAAAAGTCTCGGCACTAGCGCCTTAGTGACCCTTATCCTGTGTCACCTTCACTCCACGGAGCGCGCAATAATCCCCTTGTCCAGATTCTGTGGCTTCCTTGTCCCCAATGTGTCTTCGAGATGACAGGTCATCCAGTGGGCAAGCAATCTTACTGGCATGATGCAGAGAAAATAGGGGTTGCCACCACATCTCTGTGTGTCTTCTGGCTTGTTTTTGGATGGTGGGAGAAAGCTGGAGTCCCCGGAGAAAATCCATGCATGCACGGGAAGAAAACATGCAAACTCCACACAGAAAGGTCCCCTGTTGGTGACACAGTTTGAAGTCTCCCAGTCAGGACTTGAACCGGGAACCTTCTTGCTGTGAGGCAAGAGTGCTAACCACTTATCCACTGTGCAGCCTACCTTCATTAGTGACATCAAGATTTGGATCATCAGACAGTGATGACAACTAATGACCTCCTCCTAAACCCAGACAAAACTGAGGTCATTATACTAGGCCCAAAATACCTGAGAGATGCCCTACCTGTTCAGATGGTCTCCTTGGATGGTGTAAATATAGCCTCCGATCCCACAGTTAGAAACTTGGAGGTTTCATTTGACCAGGATTTATCAATTATTGCTCACATATCGCAGGCTTTGAAAACTGCATTTTTTCACCTACGCAATATTTCTAGGATTAGAAATATATTATTTTGAAGCGATGCTGAAAAACTCATCCATGCATTTGTTACACACGTGGACAAAATTGTTGGTACCCCTCAGTTAAAGAAGGAAAAACCCACAATTCTCACTGAAATCACTTGAAACTTACAAAAGTAACAATAAATAAAAATTTATTGAAAATTAAATAATCAAAATCAGCCATCACTTTTGAATTGCTGATTAACATAATTATAAAAAAAAGAAAAACTAATGAAACAGGCCTGGACAAAAATGATGGTACCTCTATTAAAGATTGAAAACTATTTGACCAGACTGACATGATTAACTCAGGTGTGTCCTTTAATTGACATCACAGGTGCTACCAAACTCATAATCAGTCAGTCTGCCTATTTAAAGGGAGACAAGTAGTCACTCTGCTGTTTGGTGAAAAGGTGTGTACCACACTGAACATTGGACAACAGAAAGCGAAGGAGAGAATTGTCCCAGGACATCCGAATAAGAACTATGGATAAACATCTTAAAGGTAAAGGCTATAAGACCATCTCTAAACAGCTTGAACTTCCTGTGACAACAGTGGCTCATATTATTCAGAAGTTCAAGACCCACGGGACAGTAGCCAACCTCTCTGGACGTGGCCGCAAGAGGAAAATTGATGACAAATTGAAGAGACGGATCATTGGAATTGTATCCAAAGAGCCCAGAACAACCTCCAAAGAAATTAAAGGTAAACTCCAAGGCCAAGGTAAATCAGTGTCAGATCGCACCATTCGTCGTTGTTTGAGCCAAAGTGGACTTCATGGGAGACGACCAAGGAGGACACCACTGCTGAAAAACAATCCTAAAAAAGCCAGACTGGAATTTGCAAAAATGCATGTTGACAAGCCCCAAAGCTTCTGGGAGAATGTCCTTTGGACAGATGAGACCAAGCTGGAGCTTTTTGGTAAGGCACATCAACTCTATGTTCATAGACTCAAAAACCAAGCATACGAAGAAAAGAACACTGTCCCTACGGTGAAACATGGAGGAGGCTCAGTAATGTTTTGGGACTGCTTTGCTGCATCTGGCACAGGGTGTCTTGAATGTGTGCAAGGTACAATGAAATCTGTAGACTATCAAGGCATTCTGGAGAGAAATGTGCTGCCTTGTGTCAGAAAGCTTGGTCTCAGTCGCAGGTCATGGGTCTTCCAACAGGACAACGATCCAAAACACACAGCCAAAAAACACCCAAGAATGGCTGAGAGAAAAGCGTTGGACTATTCTAAAGTGGCCTTCCATGAGCCCAGATCTGAATCCCATTGAACATCTGTGGAAGGAGCTGAAACATGCCATTTGGAGAAGACACCCATCAAACCTGAGACAACTGGAGCAGTTTGCTCATGAGGAGTGGGCCAAAATACCTGTTGACAGCTGCAGAACGCTCATTGACAAATACAGAAATCGCTTCATTGCAGTGATTGCCTCAAAAGGTTGTGCAACAAAATATGAAGTTATGGGTACCATCATTTTTGTCCAGGCCTGTTTCATTAGTTTGTTTTTTTTAATAATTATGTTAACCAGCAATTCAAAAGTGATGGCTGATTTTGATTATTTAATTTTCAATAAATTTTTATTTATTGTTACTTTTGTAAGTTTGAAGTGATTTCAGTGAGAATTGTGGGTTTTTCCTTCTTTAACTGAGGGGTACCAACAATTTTGTCCACATGTGTATGCCTAGGCTGGATTACTGTAACTCTTTGCTAGCAGCGTGTCCTAAAAGTTCTTTAAAAAGTCTTCAGCTTGTTCAAAATGCAGCAGCTAGATTGTTAGCAGGAACCAGCAGAAGAGAACACATTACTCCTGTGTTGGCTTCACTTCACTGGCTCCCAGTTCAATCTAGAATCAAGTTCAAAATCCTCCTGCTAACCTATAAGGCCTTGAATGATATGACCCCATCCTATATTAAAGATCTCATAGAGCCTTACCAACCAAACAGAACACTTCACTCACTAAATGCAGGACTGCTTGTGGTTCCTAGAATCTCTAAAAGCACAGTTGGAGGTAGAGCCTTTAGCCACCAAGTTCCTGTTTTTTGGAATAAACTTCCAGCTCATATAAGAGAGGCCGACATAGTTTCTACATTCAAAGTTAGACTTAAAACATTCCTCTTTGGACAGGATTATTGCCAGGCTAGCTAGCAATCAGAATATTTAACTTACTGCTCCTCTACCTCACCTACTGTTATGAAGTATACCACACTGCCTCTACTCGCTTCTACTCACTCTTCGTCCGCCCCCTACCCCCCTCTTCCTCTCTCCCCTACCCTAACCAGGGGTCTGTATTCTTCATTACATCACTTTCCATCTGCCAATGCTTTATTTTGTTTATGATGCCTCTGTTTGGTGCAGTGCAATTTACATGTTGTCACTGTTGGTTTCTTAGTTTCTTAGTTTTTCTTCCCAAAAGAAATATGTTTTTTTAAAATGAGTTTTTCCTCACCGAGAAGGAGGGTGTAAGAGCAGATATGTTTGTTCAGCTTAGTCTGTTTAACAACCAGCTATTGTTTACTTTTACATGTTTGACTCTTTGTTCTTGCAAAATACTGATGTAAGTCCAATGAGATGGCTATGGCTGTGATATTGGGGTATAGAAATAAAATTGAATTGAATCAATCATGCTTTGGGCTTGCTTTGCAGCCAATGGCACAGGAAACATTTCACCAGTAGAAGGAAGTAAGGATTCCACAAAATTTAAGCTAATTTAGGACACTTACTTGATGCCATCTGTGAAAAGGTTGAAGTTGAAGAGAAGATGGCTTCTACAAATGGAAAATTATCCTAAACACACCTCCAAATCCACACTGTCTTACATTAAGAGGCAGAAACTGAAGGCTGTGCAGTGAGTGGCCTTAACAATCATCTGACCTCAACATCATTAAAAAACCTATGGATAGACCTGAAAAGAGCAGATTTGAACAGACATCCCAGAAATCTGAAAGAACTGTAAGACTTTCGTAAAGAAGAATGGAGGAAGAAACCTCAAACAAGAATTGAGAGACTCTTGACTGGCTACTAAAAGAATTTACAAGTTGTGATATTTGCAAAGGGGGAAAGTACAAAGTACTAACTCTGCAGGGTGCCCATTATTTTGTTTTCTGTTATTTTGAAAGGGTAAATGATGGAAATAAAGCTTCATTTTTTTGACATGTTAAAAGGATTTCTCATCTTTAAACTGTGCCATTAGGAGATTTTTCAATCTTTCCTAGAGTTCTTTATCCACAATATTATGGCATTTTACTTGGGGTGCCATAACTTTAGATTTTCAGATATTTCAGAAGCATAATTTGTGTGCACACAACCCATCAACACTAAGATAAGCAGAACTGTAAAATATTTCATTTCTGCACTATCACTCCAAGAAAAAGATGCTGATACACAGCCAAAAGAAAACAAATATTGTGTTTCTGCACTTTAAATGAACTCGGGGTGAATACTCGATTGTTATTGGCTGCGAGGGGTTGATGTACACCTAAAAAAGAAGTTACAGTCACATAGCCAAAATGTTTTATATCACTCAGCATGATTCTTTAAAACAAACTGTTCACTTCATCTTCTGGAAAAAAAAAACAAGCGTAATGAATTAAGAGGTGAATTTTATCTTTGAACTGATGCTTTATTGAATCTATTGTGATGGTCAGCATATATATCGCTTTCCTTTGCCGTTGTAGTTCAAAGTCCCTGCTGGTTCAGCGATGCATTGTCGTGTTACTGTGACAATGGGCCGGCCCACATTTGCTTTTTGTGAAAAAAGTGATCTAAACCCCAAACGACGTTCGTTTTCAGAAATGAATGCTCACCGTGGAAGGCTGAACCGTCCGTCACAAAGTGTAATTAATTTTAAATTTTTTTAATTAACCACGTGTTAACAGGTTAACATTGACAGCCCCAATTAAAATGTTCATTCCTCACTATAAACAACCCCAAAGTGATATTATGATTCGTTTACGCATTTCTGAATATTCCTCTAAAATCCTGCACTCTGACCACCAGCCCCTCCCAACCCATAAAAGCGAGCTGGTTCTCACGAGCTGACATTAGGTGTGTTTGAGATGACCCAACACCTTGCCTAGATCATAGAAGAGACTAGGTGGCTGTGGGGAAAGGCACCTGAGATGAAGGCGAACACTGAACTGCAGCAAGAATGAAGGAGAACAGGAAGTTTAGGGTTGTCCTTTACATTCAGTTTAATTTTAATATGCCTGTCCCACCTAGTATGATCTATGCTATTATGTATTTTGTATTATTTTTAATTTTTGTTATATATGTATTTTTTATCAAAACATATTTCAATTGATCATCCAACATTTTGGTTTTTGTTTTATATTCTTCACTTTGTAGAAAGACGAAAACGTGTCCGGTGAAAATGGATGAAAAACAGCTGCTGGGATCATTTAATGTGCGCTGTCTCAGAGAAATAAATACGGTTAAAATGGAAGTGAACTTTTAAAGGCAACAATAAGTAAAACCAGATTTGTGATTCCCATAGTTCTGAGTTCCTTCTGTTGCATAAATACAAATGTCTGTCTGATGTTACACATAAAAAAACAAAATAATTATAAGTAGAAAAAATACAGTGATGAAATGTTTCAAATAAAATATATTTTACTGGTAAAGTTATCTTAGTCATGTTGATTTCAATGACTACAACCATAAATAAAAAAGAATCTTAATTATTTTTTTTTCATCAGTGATTCACTATTTTCAGAAAGAGTTACAAAATACACAGCCTTCCCTCCTTTAGTGCCAGTCATTTCTGTTCAGCATCATGCAAACTACAAGAACTGTCAGTAGAATGCATTGTTTTGTAGTCATCAAGGCAGCTTGCAGTCAGCGCAGTACCTATTTCCTGGCGTAGGTAGGCACTTTGCTCCCGCACCTTTCTTGCAATACTTTTGTGACGGCACACATGAGACATCGGTTCAAAAAACTAACCAACATGCACCTCAATCCAGGTGATATGAGCAGCGCTGCATCCGCCTGGGTGATCTCAAATATGTTATTAGACAAGTGAGAACAGCCCTTTCCAGGAGGAGTCTACACGGCCATTTTGTAGTCAAAATTAGCAGAATAGTCCAGGCGAACATTTTGAGGCTTCGATGTTAATGCTTTGTAAAATGAATGGATTGGGTAGAAAGGTATCAACCAGAAATCCAGTTCTAAAATTAGCAATATTTTTTTTTTATTGAAACTGTCATACACAATTTTAGTGATCAAGAAGCACAAAACAAATATTTTGAATATATATAGACAAGTATATATGGTTGCATTAAAACTTGACTATATTCATTGTAGTGGTGTGTTTTCTCATTTCTTGGTTAGCTATTATCCACAAGACTGCCAATCCTAACTTGTTGCATTCGTTGAAAATGGATTTTTGTCACGCTTGTGAATGTAACAACTGCAGTAACTAGAAAATATACTTTTTTTTATCACCATGCAGTGAAAACAAGCAGCAAAATACCAAACAAAGTGAGTAGAAAGACTTTACCCTAGCTGCATTGTAGATCCGAAATATTCTGCTTATAATGTCCTCCTCTAGGTCTGCTGAGACAAACTCCACCTGGATAGGTCCGTGACGGTGAACTCCATTTTCTGGCCAATACTGTGGGCACAACTGCAGGCAAGAAGAGCACATTAATAAAGAGAAAAAAATAGATTATTTTATGGTTGACCTCTTAGTTTGAAAAGAAACAGTATTGATGTTAATGACATTGACCTGACTAAATATCTTGTCCACCTCAGCCAGGACCTCACCTGGACAAGCTAGACCATACAGCTGCTGAAGAAAACTCATCCCTAACCCCTAAGTAACCCTAACCCTAACCCTAACCCTGAGGAAGTTTGGTATGTCAAGATCCTCAGCAATTTATACAGCTGCATTAACTCCATCCTGACCAGCACAGCTCATTACCTGTCTATTACAGTCCCAACGGTGAAGCATGGTGGTGGCAGCATCATGCTGTGGGGGGCTGGTTGCAAGTGAGGAAAAGATGAATGTGGCCAAGAACAGGGATATCCTTCTCTAGAGTGCTCAGGACCTCAGACTGGGCTGAAGGTTCACCTTCCAGAAAGGCAATGACCCTAAACACACAGCTAAAATAACCAAGGAGTAGATTTACAACAACTCAGTGACTGTTCTTGAATGGCCCAGCCAGAGCCCTGATTTAAACCCAATTGAGCATCTCTGGAGAGACCTGATAATGACTGTCCACCAACGTTCACCATTCAACCTGACAGAAATGGAGAGGATCTGCAACGAGGAATGGCAGAGGATCCCCAAATGCAGGTGTGAGCTCTATGGCTTCAATTCCACTGCTTACTCTGGGCGCATGTGGCGAGGCATACAGCACATCACAGACTACAGAAGCAGCTCCTGGATCATCAGTGCCACAGACAGCCTACCTGATGACCTCAACACATTCTACACCCGCTTTGAGACCTTTACACCCATGCAGAGTGGAAACCCAACTACTCTGGGACCACTGCACCCCCCTCACCCCCACCAGTCGTCTCATCCGCCCAGGTAAACAAAGCCCTGAGGAGGATCAACCCCTGTAAGGCAGCAGGTCCAGAAAACATTCCTGAAGGTGCCCTCAGAGCATGTGCCAACGAGCTGACAGACATCCTCAATTCTATATTCAACCTCTCCCTTAGCCAGAGAACTGTCCCCTCCTGCTTCAAGACCACCATCATTGCCCCCCTCCCTAAGAAGAACCCTCCCACTTGCCCGAATGACCATTTTAACCAGCTGCATCACGGTGTGGTACGGCAGCTCTACCGCCATGGACCGCAAATACCTGCAGAGAGTGGTGAATGCAGCATCAGAGAGCTCTTAACGAAAGCGCATAAGTGCGGAAATTCCTCTTAAATCTACTACAAAAAATATATATTCAGTGACCTAACCCTCTGAAACATATTTTTGGCCAAATCAAATAGAAAAGTTCCAAAAAATTAATTTTTGGCTGCCGGCCTGTGGCACATGATATGGACAACTGCTGTCCAGAGACATTTAAACATCATCCAGTCAGAGCTGCTGATGGCCAGATATTCAACTGCCACCACCCTGTGGCTGCCCAGCTGACCTTATCGTAATAATATCCTACCCAGCTGACTGACAGCCGCTGGACTGTTGCTGTCTGCATTCATGACAAGTGTTAGGTAAATTACTTGGTAAATGATAAATGGCGTATACTTATATAGCGCTTTTATACCTTCATTGAAGGCCCGAGGCGATTTAGAGTCACAGACCCCTTCACTCTTTCACACACATTAACAAACTGATGGCAGCTCTGCTGTTGAGCACTGGCGCCAACCTTCCATCAGAGGCAAAGTGGGGGTACAGTGTCTTGCCCAAGGACACTTTGACACACGGGTGGGCAAGGCCGGTGGGAATCGAACCTGCAATCTTCCAATGAAAGGACGACCATCCTACCACTGCACCACGGCTGCCCCTACTTCTTCTAAATAGTAATTGATTAGTTTACTTACTTACTGAATTCAAATTTTAATTAAATTATTTTTACTCATTATTTATTTGAAAAAGTAATTCACTATTTTTTACTTTTACTTTATTCACACTCATACACATCCTATAATGGAAAAACAGCTTTGCACAGACAAGATCATCTCACCTTCTTTTTAACACGGCTCCTCTAAAAGGACAGTTTGAATCTTAACAGGACTTTCCTGGTTAAATAAAGGTAAATAAATGAAATAAAAAAAACAAAACCTTGCGCAAAGTATGAACAAGGTTTAAGAAATATTCTGGCTTCTTTTAAATTCAGACAATAGTGTGAATAATGACAAAAATAATATGTGTTCTATACCACCGCTTAAAGTCAGGTGTGGAAAAAAAAAAACTGCTACATCTTAATTCATGTCTATATTCATCTCTATCTAATCTGAAACTAAACCAGTCTTTTGAAAACACAAAGAACTATTAAAAAACTCCATGTTCATTATTGCTGACTTTATGTATTCCATTACAATAGATTGCACCAGTCTCTTTCTCTCTCTGTATTTCAGTCATTTGTGCACAATTCTTTGCTGCCCCCCCCTCCCCACCTTCTGCAGAGCGCATTGAGCACAAACTCATATCGACCACCAACTTGTCATCTGCGGTTTTGAGAATAAAATAAAGTAAGACAGGGGGAATGAATATAAAACAGTTCCCAGGAAGGAGCCGACTCTTGCCGCTCACACCAAAGAGCGGCTTTAGAGTCGTTTTATGTGTAACTGACAGATCAGTATAAGGGGCGGGTCTCTGCTCTGCTGCTCACCTGCTGCTTTGCGGAGATGACAGGACTCTTTGCAGTCTTTTTTTTCTCTCATCTTTGAGCCAGTTTGGAAAGCAGTGACTGCAGCAACAAGGGCATATCTGTACTTTGACTGATCCCCAACTCTGCACGCACATGCATGCGACTATGTGGGATAGCGTTAGGGTTATTACTCAGTTTTTGCTTTTTTTTTTTCAGATTAATTTAAATTTTGTTTCTTTTAACCAAGAGAAAATGTCAGCGCCTACAAAACCAAAGTAAAGAAGTAACAAGGGTTTCTACAGTCCAGTAATTAAAATTACTTACCAAAATTTAAACTGAAAATATTTACGTTACTCTGTGCCTGAGAAAAGTAATTTATTTACAGTAATTCTTTACTTTTGTGATATGTTACCCCAACACTGTTTAGGACCAACAGTTTTAAAAAAAAATCAGGCGGACTCAGCTGATCTTGAAGATTCTGCTGAAGCCTCCCTATTGCGTGGGGATTGTTGTAAATGTGACTGTAGCAAGGATGACCATGGTTGGCTGGCTGGATGGATGGACAGAAGGAGGGAAATTGTCCATTGGTTGTGAATGTGAATGCATGAGGTTGTGTGTATATGTGGACATCCTCTGGACTGGTAGTCAAGCCAGGGTGTACCCCTCCTTCTCACAACAGTAGCTGGGAAAACCTCCTCTATTGCTGTGACCATGAGTGGGATTAAGCAGGTTTCAGAAAATGATGTTTGGGTGTGCATATATCTTGGTAAAATCTAAAGCTTAAACTCTGGCAACCCCAAACTTTTAAGGAATCAACAAATGATCGTATCATCTTTTCAGATGCATTTCTTTAATAAAGTACAGAGAAATGAACTCCTGGGGGGACAATTGCTAAAGAAAAATGTAAACTAATAGTTTCTTCCTCAAATGATGATGATCAGTTGCAATCTACCACCGCTAAATTAGAGTGGTAGAGTTAAACAAAAATTTTTTTGCTCTCTACACTGCAATTACATTGTCTAGAGCAAACAGGTGAAAAAAACATTTCCACCAGCAGCCAAATGCAACATCAATGAAACACATTATACAGAAGTGTATTAGAAGTTTTTTTTTTAAACGTTTTTCTCAAGTCTCCTTCAAACTTAGTTTAATTCAACAGATGTTAAGTAAAATTGTTGATAGAGAATATTGTAAGCTTCAACCATCAACCTCCCCCTCTCATTCCTTCCCATCTGTGCTTCTTTCTTGGCTCAAAGAGAGGCTGGTTCGAATAAGAATATTGAATGAAAGACTTTTCTACCCAGCCAGGCAGTCAGTGAGTCATCAAGGGAGGGGAATTTGTGCTGGAAGAGCAGCTCAGCCTCAAGACTTTGATCCCGCAGTGCAGTGACAGGTCCTCAAATTGAGAAGGCATAGATTTCTGTTCCAGTTGGTCCATCTTCACCTTCACACTATCCTCTCTGCTATCTACTTCTTTTTCAGTCACTACTTTAGTTTTTAATTCACTACTTTATGCAACTTGTTAGTATTTTTTATGGGTATAAAAGGGTGTGCTGCTTTTGTTAGAGCTCTGGAGTCAAGCTGAGCTTACCTGAGCTGGGTCCACGTCATTGAGCATTACTATGGATGTGCAGTGATAGTCCAGAACCAATCTCCAGAAGTCCTTTACGGTATTTGGCAGAGGATGCTGGGTCACAATGAATGCAGAGGGCTGCTTGTAGCTCTGGAGGAAAGTGAAAAAACATGAAGTTCAAAAACCATAATGAAAAATATATACACTGGAGGCTGATTTAACTATCAGTCTGTTACAGCAGAAACTTTTTCTTGTGTGGGTCAAATACTTTTTTCTTCTCTGATGTGAGGCTGGTGTAGGTACCAGATCTACTCGGCCTGTCAAAACGACTCAGGGTCCTGCGACTGATGATGATGTCACACTATTTGATTGGCTGTTAAGTTGGCACGATGACGTGTAAGATGGTGATTGGCCCAGACAAATCGATACCAATAATTAGGACAGTCGTAACTTGCAGTTATTCGTGAAACACATGGATGACTTGTACATGGACATTTCCCACTGCATTGCACAAGGGACTGATCATAGCCTCACCCTCACTTCAAAGAATAATTCGTTTTTTTAATGTTTCAACATGTTTTAAAAGGGAAATATAAACTTTGCAATCATAACTGTAAAATTTGATGAGGTTCTGTAATTCCATATTGTGGAATTTGATGAATGCTTAGTACAGTAGGCCGCTGCTTTTGATTATAGTTATCAATATGACAATGTTTTTTTCTGAGTTAAAAAAATGGAAAACTGACATTTGGGCCAATTAAACCAGACTGCAAACCATAAATAAATACTATTCTTTATACAGTCATACATTTATTCACATTGGAAAAATAAGTTTATGTTGGCCCCTGCGACAGACTGGCGACCAGTCCAGGGGTGTCCCCTGTCTTCGCCCATGAGTAGCCGGGTTAGGCTCCGGCAGCCCCGTGACCCCGAAAGGGATAAAGCGGTTCATAAAATGTATGAATAAAAAGTTTATTTTACCAATATCTCCCTTTAATACATTAACAGAACATATCTGTTCTGTTAATGTATTAAATACAGTTTACATTTGGCGTAACAAATAATGATGTCAGACACAACAAACATTTATTTTAGACACACCTTAAAATTAAAAATAGAGTAGATCTGGTACCTACAACAGTTTGTAGACTAACAGAAACAGTTTTAAGAAACTTTTAATGAAACAAACAATACTAAGTATAAAATAAAAAAAAGCCAAATAACTTCCTCTGTGATCTAAAAAAATGCACAAAAAATAAAAATACATTTAAAAAATAAAACCGCTAAATAGCTTATACTCTACTGTCCCTCTGAGATTTTGTAAGGCAGCAATTCCTCGCACATTTTGCACTTAACTTCACAAATAAAAATGAGCAGCTGTGCTGTGTCCTGCACGTCTGAGCTCTCATCCAGGGATATTGAAAAAATGTAAAATCATTTGTCTTCTGCTGCAGCTGGACAGACATATACATTATGGTTTCAGCAGCGCATTGTGCTGTTGTTTATTCCTGGAGTTATATTCTAAAAAAAAAAAAAAAACCTTGACTGGTCAAATATGCAAAGTGGAATTAAATATGTTTTAAGGCTATTAAACTCCTCACTACAAATATGAACTTTTTATATTTTTTTTTTCTTTTTTACTTTTTAGCAAGAAACATGAAGCAAGGCATGAAGGAGATTGATTGAGAAAGTCTTCAGCCAATCAGGACACAGAACAGGGTTCGCTGTTTGAAGAAAAAAAAATAGCAGGCATTGTCATACTAAAGAATGAGTGAGACCGAGAAAGGTGAACTGATATGTGAAAAGGGAACATTGAATTTATCTTCTATTTGACAGGGATCTTTTTAGGGGGTTCAGGAAAGAACACTTAACTGCAGATAGGTGGAATCAAATGTCACATCCAATGATGGTCTCAATATGTTATCGATTCCTTTTGAACGGGCCAACTGGATCTGATTCACTGAGCAAAAGCCGATCCAGGGCATCTTTATCCAAAACTTCAACAATGTGATTCAGAGATAAACACCTGGTACTGAACAGTGCAGCTGAAGTTTTCCATATTATTGTTTCTTCAAGATAATCAAGTGTAAATAAAATATGTGTACAAACAAACAAGTAAACAAGAATGAATGTCAAATCCATTCACATTTTAGTCTGAAAGCTCAGCCCACTGTTGTTTTTCCACATCAAAATAATCCAAAAGAAACATTATCAGAACATTCTACCATACTGTATGGTAACATCGCTTCGCTAAATTCAAAGTGTTTGCACACATTGGACTGGAATGATGGTTGATCAGTTTTTGCTGCATCACGTGTGTGTCGTTCACTGTGATGGTTGTTTTTACCTTACAGTAAAACAAACCTACCACATATAAGAGTGTAACAATTAATCGAGAAGTGGATTTCTATAACATAGGTTATTAAAAAAAAAGTTCAATCTTTTATACACTCACAATGCATAAGTCTTCTAAATTGACCTCCATCTTTTTGAACTGAAGCTTTTTTTTTCTGATGGGGGTTCAATCTTCATGCAGATTACACTAGTGCAGCATACTCATAAAGAGGTTTATGCCTCCTGGCTGTGACCGACTTCACCCCTTTTAAAAAAGGTCGCCTACTTAATGCATGCCAGAGCCAAAAACTCCATCAATTTGTACACACCTTATGAAGGTGATTCAATTATCTTGAATTTGCAAGTTTAGGTTTCACATATACCCTATTGTTTATTTGTCTGTCAATAAGATCTGTAGACAAATGCGTCTCTACACTTTTTGTAATCAGCTTCTTTAAGAAAAATAATGCGTGTGCAACATTTATAGGTCAGAATGCTGACATTAAAAAATCTGGCACATGGTTTGGCAAGACAAAAACTGTGAACTTTTAGATTGTTTAAGGCAGGGATGGGCAACTCCAGACCTCGAGGGCTGCATTCCTGCACGTTTTCCAACATACCATGCTCTGGCATGTTCTAACTGGCTGGACACACCTGAAGCAGGTAATCAGTCATAAGTAGGCTTGGATATCTGGAACTCATGCAGAAACTGCAGCCCTTGAGGCCTGGAGTTGTCCATCTCTGGTTTAGGGTGAGTGTTGTATTTTATTTTTAAATCTATTTTTTAGATGCACTAAAAACAGCCAACAAAAACACAACTCTGTTGAACTTAAAGTTGAAATAATAAATGCTACTGCTTAAACCTGCTAAAAGTTTAACAATTGGAAGGCTCATTTAAATCAAGACTTTCTCAGTACTTTGACAAGAAATGTTTAATGTGGAAAAAAAACCAAACAAAACTCAGATCGAACAGGGAGAAGCACCCAAAAGGTTTTGATCAGACACACTAGCCTATTATTGTTTGAAACTTACATCCATGAGTGCAGCATTGATGTAATTGGAGCTCTCTCCATCAATGGTGATTAGAAAGGGGAGGCAGCGATCAGGAGGCAGGACATCCATGCATCGGTTCTTCTCATGATTTCGAGGCAGCAGTGCAATACTGCAGTCCTCCACCCGGAGTGTGGGAGTCACCATATTTAAAGTCTGTCAAATTTCAAAACAGATAATATTTTAATAAAGGCACCTGATTATTGCATTTTAGGCAATAAACTATTGAATATGTTGCACTAGCAATAACTTTGACTCCTCTGATGTGACTGCAATGAAGCTTGTTTGATGATGCATGTCCTGAAAAACTGATTTGTACAAAGAGGAGAACCACTGTTAATAGATTAGATTAATAATAATATTTAAACAGTTTTTTTTTAAAGAAAAGGATAGGAAGGCAGGAAGGAGGCTGAGGACTAGTGAGCGTGGAAGCCACTATCCAGGATAAAACATCCAAGACGCATGAATACTTCAAGCTCAAGGCCCCAACTGACAGTGCGCTCAGTGAATGTCTCAGGAAATAAACAGTAGGGGATGCGGTGCTGGAGGACAAACTCCTGCATGGGATGTACCACCGAACCATAATTGAAGTGGCTGATAACAAGAAGTCCTACCAATGGCTAGAAAGGGCTGGCCTACTGGACAGCACAAAGGTGCTCATCCTGGCAGCTCAGGAACAAACCCTGAACACCAGAGCAATGGAGGCTCAGATCTACCACACCAGACAAGACCCAAGATGTAGACTGTGCAAACAGGCGCCTGAAACAATCCAGCACACAACTGCAGGGTGTAAGATGCTGGCCTCCAAACTGGAGGAGTCCCTGGAAAGACCTCAGAAATCTCAGTCCAGAAAAGCGCAGTGCTAGAAACAGCTAAGATACTGCAGGACCCTCAAGCTCCCAGACTTCTGGTAGAGGACGAAACTTGGAGTGAGATACCACCAGTGAGGGTGAGAGGGGAATTTTTATTTATATAAAAATCATGACTGTCCCAGATGGGGACTGTGCCATTAATTAAGCAAATCAATGTTTTTTGTAAGAATTGCCTTGCATTTGAGATAAATTTGCTTTTACAGCATTAAATGATTCATGTGCAGGACTCACCCTAAACTCCTCTTTTATAGGACTGGAGTTGGTCTGTGGGTCAAGGCGGTTCATATCATAGTAGACAGAGCGGAGCTGGCTCGCAGGTATGATCGTGTCCCCACATAGACATGCCTCCAAGATTGCATCGTGTATGAAGACATACTGCTCCTGAAAAAAACAGCATCATTATTGTGAAACAATCAAGTATCTTAGAGTTCACATTTTTTACACACAGCAGATGACACATTTTTGCTTTTCAATTGAAACAGTAAAACAAAGCTGTTAGGCAGTTTTACTTGAAAGATTATAATGAAGTTTTCTTGATTTAAAAAAAAAAAATTACTAAAGCCCTTTCATTATTATTATGTGTCATTCTCCATGTTCAACAGTTGTCTTGAATGTATTAGCATTTTGTTTTGATGATTTAGTGCTTTTTTTATTAAGTGTCTTTTTATTTTTTATAATTTATCATGAATTTTAATGATCTAGTTAAATATTGGTACTTCTGATCGGGAAAATGTATAACCAGTGCTACAATGCAACAGCAAAAGCTCTCTCTGTACTTCATGTCATGTGGGCTTAAGCAAGAAGTTGCACATTTTTGCTTCCTCTGCCTTCTGAAGTCACTTAGTCAAGTGGTTGGCATGATGACACAGTTTGAAGCTTGATACAAATCTGTTCTGAAGTGACATTTTCTGCTGACACTTCCTTGTCACTTTGAACCAAAATCCACACATTGCACAGGGGTCACTGATTTACAGACTGGAACAAACATGTGTCACAATTTACTGTTGGTGTGGAGACAGAGATCTGAACTGGTAAACTCAAGATATGATTGCTCTAATCTGGGTCAGTAGGTAATCTATTTATTCATTTTCAAGATTAAAATTTTCATAAACTTAATTCATAAAAACAAGATATTGTTTTCCTTTGCCATATTAAAGATGATAAAGATTGGTTTTGAAACTACAGACTAAGGAAATATGCCAATGAGCTAAAATGCCTGCAGGGTAAAATGTACACGTTAAAGGTCATTGAACTTCAGGAGAATGACTGAACATTTAGTCTCCAGTTGGTCAAATCCTGTTTTGGATGGCCGTTATAAAACATTTGCCCATTAAATCTAATGAGGCTTGCCATTTACATGGGGGTTTTCAGGAAAAATAATGCATTCAACCACACAATGGACAATTCCAGATGGTCAATGTAAAGAACAGTCCCTTCATATAAATAGCAGGAAAAAAACAGGGATTTCAGCAAGAAAAAAAAAATCAAACAATAAAATGACTTAAAATACATCTGTAGCAATAATTCCAACTCATATTATCAAATCCAGTATCAGGTTTTTTAGCAACTTCATCAATATCATTAATATATATATATATAACCTTAAGAATAAATTGATGGTGTACAATATGAATAAATTGCTGCTCTAATTTTATTACACCCTGGTCCTCGAAGGCCACCACCCTGCTTGCTTTGCAGCTAACCCTGCTTCAGTCATTGCTGCTCACCTGGATCAGGTGTGTTCAGTCAATCAGTCAGAAACTGCGCTGATTCAATCCAGCTAATCAGCATCTACTGAAGCAAGATTAACTGCAAAACAAGCAGGACGGTAGCCCTCGAGGAACAGGGTTGGAGACACCTGATCTAAAACTACATCGAATAAGTCAACAATGTTGAGGAAAGGTTTAACTAGTTCAGCTTGGACACGTCACGGCCTCTATATTTCATTTGATTAAACTTTTAAGAATATTAGACTTTATGGTAATCTGAGACCGCAATTACAGATTTTGTTTTCTGAAAATATTTGGTCATGACAGAAAGCTCAAAACAGTAAATAAAAATGTTGTTAAATAGACACATGTGAGTACTTTTAGTGATCATTGTTCTAGTTAGTTCCAGTTAAATTTTCTAAAGTAAACCGGGGCTCATGTTCAGAATTATTTACAGAAACAACTTCATCCACCTAATACTGGTTGCCAGGCTTGCTGTATTCTCACCACTTGATATTTTCCCATGATTCTAAGCAACCCAGAGCCAGACCCAGAACCCAGGCCCAGAGCTGCTGAGTTCAACATAGTTTCACTGTACCTCAGTTTGTACCATGTTGACTCTCCGGGAGCGCAGTTCCCTCACACAGTTGTAAATGTCTACAACACCTTCTCTTTCTGCCATATCCAGCATGATGTCAATGACGATGAAGCAGCCAGTTCGACCAGCCCCGGCACTGTGGACAGGTACAAATATGTTTCTTAGAACTGAGAAATATCCAAGTTGAAAAGATTACAACATATACCTATACTATACAAGGTACATGTTAAGTACATGTTAGGTATAGGTTCAACCTACATCTTTCACTTCAGTTTCTTCCTACTTGAAAAAATTACTTTAACAATGAATTTAAATATTTGTATCTCCAACTGTTAAATATTTTAAAATAAGACAATGTTTAAGCAGTTTTATCAGTCAAGTTCTACAATTTTGTTTTTCATTTTCAGCTTTAATACAATTTTTGTGTAGAATTTGTCAATATTTTACATGGATTTATTAAATTAGCAGAATGGGAAGCCATCATTTAAGTGACAAAATCTAAGTTATTTTCAGATCCCACAACATGTAACATGACTCAAACATCTCTGTCTGAGTGACTTCCAAAGTAAAGGCTTGACCATGTCAAAAAGTAGTAGCAAAAACAAATGACACTGACTATGGCCTTTACACAAAACTTCTTGATTAATTTTATAATTTTCATTTTATCTGAAATGTAAACAATTCAAAGAATTATTTATGAAATTAAAACAAAATAGGAAAAACAAAGGAGAAGGACACACAAGCTCAGGATTCTGTTATAAGACCCTAGCTTGGAGGACTTGGAGGTAATTTTATATATATACTTTATATAATTTATATGTATATGTACAGTAGTGTTCATAGATTTGCCTGCCATGGAAGAAATTATGATTTTTTTTGGTCATTTTTCATTGAAAATGATTGATAACACAAAAACGTTTTTCCACTCATAGTTAGTGGTTGGATGAGCCTTTTACTGTCAAAAAATCTTTTTTTTTTTTTTTAATCACAACGACAACAGAAACTTCCTAAACGGCCCCATTCAAAAGTCTGCATACCATGATAACTACAATCTGAAAACATGCACACAAATTGATACAAAAGGGTTTGAATAGCAGCTAAAGGTAATCCTCACCTGTGTCACATTTGCCTGTAATCAATGTGTTTGCACAAAAGATCTTAGACTTTCTTGGCGTCAGAAGGATCCTTGGATCCTTCTTCCAGTGCTGCACTGACATTTCTGAATCCCGAGTCATGGGAAAGCTAAAGAGCTGTCAACAGATCTATGGGAAAAGGTAACTGAACTGTACAAAACAGGAAAGGGATTTATGAAGATATTCAAGAAACTGAGAATTCTAGTTAGCTGTTTTCAACATTTGATTAATAAGTGGAAAATGAGGGGTTCTGTTGAAACCAAGGGACATTCAATTCAATTCAATTTAATTCAATTCAATTCAATTTTATTTATATAGCCCAATATCACAGCCACAGCCGTCTCATTGGACTGATATCAGAATATTGTAAGAAACAACCAAAAAATCAATCACGTAAAAGTAAACAATAGCTGGTTGTTAAACAGACTTAGCTGAACAAACATCTCTGTCCTTACACCCTCCTTCGCGGTGAGGAAAAACTCATAAAAAAAAAACCTCTTTTTTTTTTTGGAGTGGGAAAAAACTAAGAAACCTCAGGGTTGCCCACATGAAGGAGAGATCCTCAACCCCGGACGGACAGGTGATGTGCTAGAACTATTAAAGAAAAGTGAACTTAATTAATTCTATAACTGCATGGTTGAATAACAAGTATATGCCTAATAAACAAATACGTCAAGATAAACGGCTACAAGTCAAGATAACAGCTACATATTTAAATAAACAACGACATGTTTGAGCAGTGTAGCAGATGGGCTTCATCCAGTAGGAGTTGTGGAAACAGCTGGGTTTGCTGAATGAGCCAGAGGTGAGGTCACAGCCAAAGACAGGAGCACAGGCGAGGCGAGGTCACGGCCAAAGACAGGAGCACAGGCGAGGCGAGGCGAGGTCACGGCCAAAGACAGGAGCACAGGCGAGGTCACGGCCAAAGACAGGAGCACAGGCGAGGTCACGGTCAAAGACAGGAGTACAGGCGAGGCGAGGTCACGGCCAAAGACAGGAGCAGGAAGAGCCAAAGGCGAGGTCACGGCCAGAGACAGGAGCACAGACGATCCACCTGGAATCAGAAATCTCTCCAGCTCCCCCGTAGGGGGGTGGGAAAGAGGGACAACATGTGAATCGCACTGCACCAAACAGAGGCATGATAAACCAAATAAAATAAAGCAATGGCAGATGGCAAGTGATGCGATGACGATTGCAGGTTGGTGGAGTGGGGGTGGGAGAAGGATACAGACCCTGGTTAGGGTAGGGGAGAGAGGGGGGGTGGGAGAAGGATGCAGACCCTGGTTCGGGTAGGGGGGAGAGGAAGGGGGGATTGGGGGTGGGAGAAGGATGCAGACCCGGGCTAGGGTAGGGGTGAGAGGGGGGGGGAGCGAGAAGGATACAGACCCGGGTTAGGGTAGGGGAGAGAGGAAAGGGGGAGGGTGTAGGAGGCAGATGAAGAGTGAGTGGGAGCGAGTAGAGTCACTGTGGAAAACCCCATCACAGCAGGTGAGCCAGAGGAGCAGTAAGTTAAATATTCTCTAATTGCTAGCTAGCCTGGCAATAAGCCTGTCCAAAAAGGAATGTTTTAAGCCTAACTTTGAATGTAGAAACTGTGTCAGCCTCTTTTACATGAGCTGGGAGTTTATTCCATAAAACAGGAGCTTGGTGGCTAAAGGCCAAAAATTCCAGCCATTAACTGCCAGAAATTTTTTAGGGATGCAATGAAAACCAATAAATGAATTCAACTGTGATCCAGGAGTCAGAAAAACTGTGGTGTGGATGCTTCAAGATGTACAAAAAGAAGATACCTTATAGTGACTCCAAAAAAAAAAAAAAAGAGAGACTAAAGTTGGGCCAGGTTACTTTGTGACATGTTAAACGAAGGGACTTGAATTAACTCATGCTTTGAATAGATTTTATTGGTTGAAAAATGTAATAACATTGACGAGATAGCCCATTACTGTAATCAAGTAAAAAAAAGCAAAAAAAGGTTGTAAACAAAAAAATATGGCAACCCATCTCACCCTCTCTCCTCTACTCCCAGTGCAAACAGGGGCCTTAACACCACCACCCCACCCCCCCACCCCCAAAAAGAGAAAAACAAACAAACAAAAAAAAAAACGTGTGACACATCAAGTGTACACCAGCTTAATGTGACCGCAAACAATACTATAATCAAAATAACAATATTCATTAACCTTAATACAAACCACAGTAAATTCATGGTTCTTACACACCAGCCCCCAATTATTAAGGTAACATACATGATTATTATACAGATTTATTTTAACTGGAGACATGAATTCTTTAAAACCCAACCTATAATGTTCATATTGTCTTCCTTTTTTCATGAGTCACAGGTCAATACAGCTAAGGGTTCCTAAAAGAGTTGGTCTGACCTTCGTTATGACTTGGTCAAGTTGCAGTGTGAAGCAGTTTCTCATCCAGCATCCTCTTCTTGTAGTTGACAGATCTTTTTTTATTTGGTCAATCTAGGCAGCCACTCTTGTTTTTGATGCAGAAATCCTCTTCTATCTGGAAAAGTCTGTAAAACTCTTCCTGTTATCCAGTAATTTCTCTGTGCTGTGCTGTCCATGATGATGACAGTATCTCCTGGCACAATTTTTCACTTCACTCGAAACCATTTCTGGCGCTCATGTAGTAGAGGCAAGTATTCTCTAATCCATCTTTTCCAGAATTAGTCTAACATGTTTTGTACGTGCTATCATTTGTGTCGAGCATACACATTAGCCTCCTGTAAGTTACCTTGTAGAAAGGATAGTACCGTTTTCATCAGCAGCAGGTGGTTTGGCATTAGTGCTTCCACATCATTGGGATTTTTAGTTGCTTTAGTTATCGGCAAGCTATTGATAATTGATTCTACTTCACAAAGAACTGTGTGAACACACTGCTCTCTGTCTGTTTTCAGCTCATATTCTGCTCCTATAAAGTTTGTTCCATTATCAGAGTTGAATTTCAGGACTTCACCTCGTCTTGCTATGAAGCGTCTGAGAGTATTTATAAAGAAGTCTGTGTCTAGTGAAGCTGCCACTTCAATATGTATTGCACAAATAGCCAAGCAGGTAGAGTATTCCATACAGTAGGCAACCCAGATAAAATGTTATAATATTGTGCATAAAGAACCCAAGGAAATATTGAAAAATCTCCTAAAGGTTTCAGTTTACTTATGAGACATTCTTTTAATATGCCAAAAAAATTAGGGTTCACTTTCATCATTTACCCTTTTCAAATAACAGAAAACAAATGAATGGCTTTTGCAAAAGTTTGGGCAATCTGAAGAATTTATAGTATTGTAGCGAATTCTACAATGACTGACGCAGTCAAGCGAGTAGAAGGAACTCTGGCTTTTATTTTGACAACCCAAATTGTTAACATCACGAGGAGGATCATTATCCTCCCCCACCTTTTCACTCGTGGTGCAGAGCAAACCAACACAATAGGACAAAATAATAAATGAAAACAACGTAAAACAGCCAGACAACAAAACACATAATGAAACACCTACACTTAAACTTAACTTCAACAAAAGAAGTAAAGTAAATTGTCCCATAATTCCTAGTGCTGCCAAACAAGGCAGTAGGCACAATGTGTCTGTGACCACTATTACATAGCCCTCTTCTAAAGGGTCAGCCGCCCTCGGCGACCCCAGCATCAACTATAAAGTTATTTAAATAAGCAGGGGCCGGCGTGAACGCACTGGTCGTGCATGGTCATTCAAAGTAGAACTGGGTTCTTGTCTGCTCAAGTCCATATTAGTAGGTCCACCTGTCGTGTCAAGGGTCTGTAGAACAAGGGGCTGGTAAGGGGCCAGTCGGTCCTGGTGAAGCACCACAGCTCTTGCTGCATGCACACCCTATAAACCATGTCTGACAGTTGGTGTACCACCTCACCAGGTCCCCGCCAATGGCTGCTTAACTTTGGTGGGAATTCCTTTTTTTCGTTCGGGATAGTACACCCACACTTTGTCCCCAGGTGCAAATTCCTGGCCCCGACACCTACTGTCGTAAGCCTTCTTCTGCCGCATTCCAGCGCCAGCCTGTGCACTGCGGGTGAATTTGTGGATTTCATGCCGTTGGTCCTTGCGTCTGCGACAGTAATCCATTTCTTTTCCGCCGGCGATTTCAGGTTCAGGCGGCGCCCCAAACACCAAGTCCACCGGTGTCCGGAGCTCTCGTCCAAACGTAATTGCTGCAGGTGTGCACTGGCTTGACTCCTGAACTGCAGTACAATAAGACCATAGGGCCAGAGGCAGGAAACGGTCCCAGTCCCGCTGGTGGCGGCTGGTCAAGATTGCCAGTTGCGTGGCCAAGGTGTGGTTAAAACGCTCAACCAGCCCGTTCCTTTGGGGATGAAGTGGGGTGGTTCTTGTCTTGTGGATTCCTAAGCGGCGGCAAACCGCGCTGAAAACCTGGGACTCAAAGTTCCTGCCTTGGTCACTGTGGAGCTCAGCAGGTGCCCCGAAGCGGGTGAACATTTCGTCAACCAGTTTTTCAGCTGTAGTAGCAGCACTCTGGTCTGGAACCGCATATGGCTCTGGCCACTTGGTGAAATAATCCATAACCACAATGACATAGCGGTTTCCTGCATCACTCACAGGAAACGGGCCCAAGACATCCACCCCAACCCTTTCCATTGGGGCTCCTACCAGATACTGCTGCAGGGGTGCTCTTGACTGTCGGGATGGCCCTTTCCTTGCGGTGCAGTCATCTCAGCAGTGGACGTGCAGCTCCACATCTCTGCAGCAACCGGGCCAGTAAAATCGCCCCATGATGCGACATAGTGTTTTGGCGTTCCAGAAGTGACCCGCTCCGGGTGTGTTGTGCCCTGGAGGCGTTCCTTCTCCCTCGTCAAGCACCACACCTGTTCCTGATCATCACCACCTGTTCATCATCACCATGGTTTTTTAAGCAGCGTCAAACCTTCAGCCACTGTCAGATCGTTATGCCGCTTGTGTGTCAGTCTGCCTGCCACTACGTCATCCCGCCTGCCAGCCAGCCAGCCAGCCAGCCAGTCAGCCAGCCAGCCAGCCAGCCAGCCAGCCAGCCAGCCAGCCAACCAACCAGCCAGCCAGCCAGCCTGCCAACCAGCCAGCATGTCAGCCCCGCCCACCAGCCTGTCAGCCCCGCTCCGACAGCTAAGCTTTCCTGCCTGCCTGCCTACCTGCCCGCCCTGTCATCCTGCTCCACTATTCACCTATTCAATAAATATTCCTTCTCATCCTTTAAGACGTGTCTGCTCTTGGGTTCCACCCACCTCCTTGGTCACAACAGGGTGAGCCATCAACCATCTGGAGGACCTGGGAGCGAGTCACTCGAGGCACCAACAGCTGGAGGATGTCCTCTCCCCGGTCTGGAGCCTGCCACCGCCGGTACAACACTCCATTGTGGAGCTCGATGTTATTCCATTGAGAATAGCAAGACTTTAATTCTGGACTCTGTGCTGCAACCTTATTCCACTCAGGCCGTTGCCCCGCCTCAAGCCAGTTGCTCACTTGAACCAACACCATGTCGGCCTCTTGTTGCTGCCTTAGCTGCTCTGGGGACAGCTGAGTGATGCCTTCAGTTGTCACCGCAGCCACCCTCGGAACATGACTGTCT
The DNA here is from genome assembly GCA_016861445.1 of Oryzias woworae. Lineage (NCBI taxonomy): Eukaryota > Metazoa > Chordata > Actinopteri > Beloniformes > Adrianichthyidae > Oryzias > Oryzias woworae. Next base: position 7,052,774 of record BOLG01000688.1, on the reverse strand, counting down.
CGCTCGTCCTGTCGGTAACAGTAGCGGCATTCTGCTGTTAGGCAAGGCCGTCTGGAAAGAGCATCAGCATTGCCATGGTGACGCCCAGCCCAGTGCTGGATGTCAAAGTCATAACTTTGTAAAGTCTCTAGCCACCGAGCCACCTGCCCTTCTGGCTTTTTGAAACTCAGAAGCCAAGTCAGGGAGGCGTGGTCAGTCCCCAGGGTGAAGTGACACCCCTGCAGGTATGGCCGGAAATGTTGCACTGCTAGGACTACTGCCAGCAACTCCCATCGTGTCACACAGTAATTCCTCTCAGCACGACTCAGGGCACGGCTAAAATAAGCCACCACTCGCTCTCCGTCCTCTTCTCACTGCGACAGGACCGCTCCAACCCCAGTATTGCTGGTATCCGTGTCAACAACGAAATGGCGTTGAGGGTCTGGAAACGTCAAGACCGGTGCCGCTGCGAGGGTTGCCAAGAGTTGGTCAAATGCAGCAGCGTAGGAATCAGTCCACCTGAACTTCTGTCCCTTATCTGTTAGGTTGTGGAGGGGGCTAGCGATCGTGGCAAAACCTCGGATGAAACGTCGGTAATAAGACGCTAACCCCAGAAAACTCCGCAGTTCACCGACGTTCATGGGGGTGGGCCAGTCTCTCACTACTGCCATCTTGGCTGGGTTCGTGGCTACTCCCTTTGCGCTAACCACGTGTCCCCGGAACTCTGTCTCTTTGGTGAGGAGGCTGCACTTAGCTGGGTTTAGTCTTAGTCCGGCCTTCCGGATTGAAACAAAGACCTCCCGTAGATTTCTCAGAGCCACCTCGAACTTGTCTGCATGCACCAGCAGATCATCCAGATAAATGATGCAACAGTTCCGGGGCACACCAGCCAGGACCCTCTCCATCAGCCACTCGAACGTAGCTGGTGCGTTGCATAGCCCAAACGGCATCACTCTTAACTGCCACAGACCTTGTCCAATGGTGAAAGCAGTCTTTGGCTTAGCATCCTCGGCTAATTCCACCTGCCAGTACCCACTTCTTAGGTCAAGGGAACTGAACCAGCTGGATCCTGTGATCTAGTCCAGAGCATCATCTATCCGAGGGAGGGGGTAGGAGTCCTTCTTTGTGATACTGTTCAGATGTCTGTAATCCACACAGAACCGCCATTCTCCATTTTTCTTTTTCCCTAAGACAGCCGGTGCCGCCCAAGGGCTACTGGAAGGCTCAATTATTCCAGCTGCAGCCATCTGGCGTATCATGTCCTCTGCTGCCTCTCGCTTGGCAAGCACAAGTCTATGTGGGCGTAGTCGGATGGGTGGGGCTGACCTGGTGTTGATGTGATGTTGAACCAACCCTGTCTGTGTACAATCCTCATCTTTAGCTGCAAAAATGTCAGTAAATTCCCTAAGTAGATCCACAAGATTCTGGTGTTGCTGGGGGTCTAAGTCTTTGCTGCTACGTTGCAACAGATCATGTACTGCCTCCATTGTTTCCAGAGACATGGTGCAAGGGGAAGCTGCACTCACCAGTGTCGCAGAGGTACTTGATGTGGCACTGCTGGTGGTGTGAGTCGTTCTGGGCCCACCGCTTTTCATCCTCCCACGTTGAAGCACCACAGTCTCCACCCCAAGGGTGATGGTCGCTCGTGTAGCATCAATACAAGCCCCCAAGCGGGACATGATATCCAAGCTAATAATGCACGGCTCTGTAATATTGGCAAGCCAAAACTCATGCATTATGTCCTGTCCTCCAGTCCGAACCTGCAGCAGCTTCCTCGCCATCAGCCCCGCTTTTTCTCCAGTCACAGTCGTTAGCTGGGTGCTGCTAGGAGTCCATGAGTCAGGGAGAGAACCAATGGTGTCAGGCAAAATCCCTGGCTGCACAAGAGAAATGGTAGACCCGGTGTCCACCAGAGCTTGACAACACTGATCCTCCAGCTGACAGGTCAAGTATAGTCCTCTGGTATAACCAAAACGTCCAACCAGTGTGCATCGGCCTTGTAGGGGTGTTAGTGATTGGGATGGCAGCCCCTTTATCTGGCCATTCCATTGTCGTTTCCCTCCAGTGAAACTGTGCTGGCCTTTGATGCTGGTGCAGGGCAGTTGCGTGCGATGTGCCCGGGGTTCGCCACACCGGTAACAGCGATCAGATGAACGGTGTGGACGCTGGGTGGTCAGTGGACGCTGCTGAGGTGATTGTGATGTAGATGATTGAACTCTGAAGACCTCATAGACCTCTTCCTCATAGTTGACCCCCCTCACACAGGGTTGAGCACCAGGCACCGCACGTGAGGTAGAGAGAATGGCCTCCGCACGTTCTCCTTCCTAGATTGCTTCCTCCAGAGTTTGGGGCGTGGCCAGACAGACGTGTTGGCGAAGCCGTTCAGGTGTGAGTCCTTGTAGAAATGCGTGGAGAGCTAGCTCTTCCTGTGCTACTGTAGAAAATCGGGGGTAACCCTGGCAGACATGCAGCTGAATGTCTGCCGCCAGAGTACCCAAGCTTTCTCCATCTCGGCGGCGGTGGCTGGTCAGCTGTTCCCTTTCATGCATCTCTGATGAGCGCTGCCCGAACCTTTGTTCCAGTGCCGTGATTAGGGCTCCCAGGTCTCGCTCCTCCGCTGGGGCCAGGTCCAAAATTATCTGCTGTGCTCGTCCTTCCAGGGCCAGTGCTAGATGAGTTGCTGTTTCCTCTTCCCACCATCCGTTGTGTGCAGCTGCAATTCGGACTTGCTTGAGGTAGAGCTCTATCTGGTTAGCACCATCATACTTCGGTAACTTGATGCTGGCCTTAGGAACAGCCACGGGAGATCCAGTGGGGAGGCGCTGTTCAGTCGGGGTCTCCACATCATGTGAGCGTCTGCAGCTGGAACCATCGGGAAGACCTGGCTCTCTCAATTTTTCAGCGACCCAGGCTGTTCGTTCGCGGCGCAGTCGATCAGTCTCCTTCTCCATTCCTTCTTTCTTTCTTTCTTCAGAATCCCACTTCTGACACCAATGTAGCGAACTCTACAATGACTGACGCAGTCAAGCGAGTAGAAGGACCTCTGGCTTTTATTTTGACAACCCAAATTGTTAACATCACGAGGAGGATCATTTTCCTCTCCCACCTTCTCACTCGTGGTGCAGAGCAAACCAACACAATCGGACAAAATGATAAATGAAAACAATGTAAAACAGCCAGACAACAAAACACATACTGAAACACCTACAATTAAACTTAAAAGGAAATGGTGTCCCATAATTCCTAGCGCTGCCAAACAAGGCAGCAGGCACAATGTGTCTGTGACCACCATTACAGTATGCTCTGCCCCTTTGGAAAAGCTGAGACCTGACACTTTCATGGATTGTTAACAATCGTGGTTTACAAACACCAGGTGATTTCAGTCTCAAGGATTTGAATTAACAATTCTGAGTCATCTGACCTTGCCCCAACAATCAGCATAATGGGTTCTTCCAAGTACTTGTCCAAAAAAATGGGAAAAAAAACGGAAAATAGTCCATAGCAGCATAGTCCAGTACCAGCGTAATGTCTTCCAGCATGTGGAGTTGTACCATATCAGCTGGTCAGACAAGTCAACTCCACCCAAGTACTTGCAGGACAGGGAATGTCCTTCATGGCCCACCGTCCCTCTTTGTCCTTTACCATTCTTTTTACTTTATCTCCAGAATGTGCAGCATGGATTGTGGAGCACACAGAACCCTCCCTTCCATCTATCTAATTTACAAACAAAAGTGGGCCCTCCCTGATCCACCTCAAAGATTTACTTTCGGGATTTTGTAGATAGAGCATTTGTTCTATTTTGGAGGAATCATTTTCTTCACTTTTAGTAGGTGCTGCATGCTCCAAACTTGAGATTGTGAAGGTTGAGAAAGAGTTGGGGCTGCTTACAAAATTGTCCATGTAGATATGGTACCTGGTGCCAAAATGAAATGATTGAATGAGATCCATGACCATGTCATAGGACAAGCCACGGTCACTGGTAGCTTTAATTTCTCCCATGTAGATGATGAAATTTACTGTAAACCCACTGCATGACTTTGCCAATACAAACAGCTTCAAACCCCATTTGGTTGGCCTGTCTTTCATATACTGAGTCATCCCAGTTTTGGCTTTGGTTGCAACCATTCGCTCATCCACTGCTAGTTCTCTCCTGGGATGGTAATAAGCTCTGCATGCATTGAGGATGTTTTCATATAGTGGCCTTACTCTGAAGAACTTGTCATGGTCCAGTGTACCCTTTTTGTAGTCATTAGCCATGTCTTCCTCTGGATCACTGAGGTGAATGTTACAAAGAATGGCACCGAATCGATCTCTCACCATCACTTTATCGGGTCGTCCTGGGTAGTCCTGTATTTTTGATAGGGAAACCAGGGACATGTAAATAAGAATCCTCAAAAATTTGAATATGTCCTCTGGGTGCACTTCTGTCCATTTGAATTTTTTCCCAGAATTTTTTTTTTCACCAATTTTCCTTAATTGTGTCAGTGGCAAAGAATAACAGAAAAAGATCTTTAGGGGTGTAGTTTTGAAGCTGATCCAGTTGGACTCCAGGTGTTCCTCAACAGGTGAAATCTATTCACAGCTGGGGGGGGGGTCCAGCTCCTCCTCTGTCTTCCAAGGTTAGGATTAGGGCTCCCGCGAGTGGGACTTTCACGGCCCATGGCGCCGTTTCCTCATTTTTTTTGACAGTGTGACTTGATGTGGTCGAAAATTACTTGATTCTATCTTGCTTCCCACCCAAAATAAAAGAAGGACCTTCATCAACGTCCTGATAACTGTCAGATTGCTCTGACAGCGGGGGGCGGGTTCTCTGCTTCGCGCCTCTAAGCTCCTGTGATTTCACTTGCCGTGGAGGTTTTTTCCGTTGATGAAAAAGTGCCCTGTTCCTGCTCCCCCCCAAAAAATTAAAGTTGTCCATAGCTATCTCCTTGCCATCAGAGTTCTTGGATGACGGCTCTGAAGCTGGCACCTGTTCCTCCATCTGAAAAATTAGCTGAAGCGCCTGATCTACGTTTATCATTCACCTCAATTTTTAAAGTTTTTAAAGATCACTGGTGTCTAGAAACTACAAATAATTGTCAGATGTTTACTTTCACATAGCAAAAGATTATAGCGTGTTAGAGCAAGATGAAATTGATTTTTGAAGGAGTTTTATCGCGCTGACATCACCATGGTGCGTTAGGACGCCTGAGAGCATTTGTCGGTTCCATTGGGTTAGGAAAATAGCAAAGCCTTTTCAGATGCCAAATTCTCTGTTTGGAATGCAATTTAGAAAGGGCAGTCAACAGGAACAGTGGAGGTTAAAGCAAGATCTGGAAGAGCAAGAAAAATCTCAGAGCAGCTCACAGGATTTTTAGAAATGCAAGTCTAAACCCATATTTTCCTCCAGAAAGACCTGGCAGACTCTGGAGTTGTTGTACACTGTTCAACTGTCAAGAGATACTTGTACAAATATAGTCTTCAAATATAGACTGGAGCTAGCACTCTCCGTGCTCCTGTGCCTACCTGCTCTCAGGCATCCATCTCGGGGTGCCTGTAGTGGACTTTTTAGCTCTGGTCTGGGTGGCCGACAGGATTGCCCGGAGGGCCGACATTCTCTATGTGCTATCCTGCACAGGTGTCAGGGGATCCTGGCTACTGCTACTACTTGGCAAGGGTCTTGATGTGGGGGGTGGCCGGGCACTCTCCCTCTTTTTACATTCTAACATCTACCTCAGTAGATTATAAACACTCACCTGAGCACAGGTGTCAGCTCACCTTGCACATAAACAATATGACAGAATGAAATGCTTTACATGTGCTTTACATGCACGAAATGTGTTACATGCATGAGTTTGTCCCTTTTGGGGTCACAAGGCTACCAGAGCCTTACCCGGCCACTCATGGGCGAAGGCAGGGGGCATACAGTATAGTATGGTATACAAGCATAATAAATATAAATAAAGTTTAGCATCAAATACAATATGGGGTTTACACAAATTCACAGATTGTGTGTCAGAAGATTCATAACCCCCGAATCTAACAGTAGAATTTGTCCAACACAAGAAGCCTTCAACTCTAATCTGTTTGCTGAGCTGTTGGACAGGACAAGTTAAAAAAAAAAATAAAGATACTGGAGGTGTCAGTCTCAGTCCTCTGACCTTTATGTTATTGAGTGCTCTGGGGTGATCTGTAATGGGCAGTTCAAGCAAGACAGGGCTATAGTTTTAAGGAACAGGAGGTTTTCTGCCAAGAAGAATGGGCTGCTTTATCATTAAAAAGAAAGGACCTCATCCACAACAGAGAGACTTCAGGCTGTTATTCATGCAAAAGGAGGCATTTCACAATATTAAGAACTGGGTTATGTAAACTTTTGAACTGGGTTATTTATGGGGTAATATAACTATCAATGAGAAAAATGTTCACAAAGAGAAAGTTACATTCGTAAAGATAAAGCTGTGCACAAATTAATACATTGTGCACAACTTTGCAACAAAAATATCCATACATTTACTTTTATGTTTGACATGACTGTTTTTAGTACATCACTTGCTTGTCTTGATTAAGAAATTTTCCCTGTTAACAAACTGTCAAAAATACATCACAGGGTCACAGGCATTTATACACCAAGTCCCAAAACACTGATTCCACAAAGCGAGCATTGAGGCTAATTAATTAATCTAAAACTGAATTAAACTTTTTTGAATGTTATTGATCCCTAAATTATCTTAGAATAGAATTGAATTTAACTGTATCGTCATTGCACATGTCTCAAGTACACAGCAACAAAAGTTGGAAAGAAGCTTTTCCAGAACCTGGTGGTTTTCGAGATGGCCGACGCTCCACCACACGGAGTTTCTTGCAATTCTTGAAATCAAACTGTCATTCCATATATTGATCATTTCAAAACCTTTTACAACAGACCAGTCCTCTTCAAAGCAGACGGTTTACATCCAAACAAAAGTGGTTCCCGTCTTCTCAGCATCAACATTGATCTCACCCTCCATTCCTTAAAAACATTCCCAGCTGACGGTTGAACCAGGACACTCACACCCCAGACTTACCACTTTCACCATTCTCTGCCACTCAGCATCATATACCAGTTTATATCAGCAATAGATATTCCAGCCACTTCAATCCATTTCCAAGTGCCTCGCATGTCAGACGTCTCTTTCCAGTTCACACAGTCACTAAACCCATGTCATTCTCACATCAGATTTTACCAACAACAATGAAGAAGTTTCTTTTAGATGTCAGATCACTTTTTAATTAGTGTTTTATCATTAATGATCTGATTTATGACCATGAATTAACCTATTTTTAACTGAAACCTGGCTTGGTACTGATGCACCAGTTATTCTCACTTAGGCCTCTCCACCTAATTTTAATGTTTTTTATTTTCTAACAGTGGAGGTGAGAAAGGTGGGGGGACAGCATCAATTGCTCACAATATATTAAAATCTGAAAATATTGGACTTCACAAATATTTTTCCTTTGAGCATCATGCTTGCCATTTTGGTGACCCACCTGTTTTATCTGTCACAGTGTACTACAGACCACCAAACCCTCCTTCCTGTTTTATTGAAGAAAATGCTCCGTAAAGGGAGCCAGTGGGATGTTACCCATGTAGCCCTCCATTTCTACCCTTTGTTTACGTTCTTGGTGCCGTCTGTGTGTGCACTTCCACCTTGTTTTAAACATAACTGCAACTGTCTTTATCTTGGACTAAGGCAGATGACTCTCTCACTTCTCCAACGCGTTTAAAACATCTCCCGGTTGAAGAACGTAAGCAATACCACATTACGCAGATTTTAGCATCACTCCACTGGCTGCCTCAGATCAGCTGAGATCACAGGGGGCAGAGCCTTTGCTGTCATTGGTCCAAAGCTCTGGAATAATTTTCCTCTGTACATCAGAGAAGCATCATCACTGTCCATTTTCAAAAGTCATCTAAAGATTCACTTTTATGCCCTGGCTTTTAATGCAACAAGATTCCTGCTGTTTTATTGATATTTTATTTCCTTTTGTTATTTAATTTAATTGTATTGTCTTTTTTTCTTGTACTACCTTGTTTTTAGTGTTACCGTCTTTTATGTTTTTGTGTACAGCACTTTGTTTTAGCTTTTGCTTTTTGAAAGTGCTCTATAAATAAATGTAGAGTTGAGTTTTACTGCCTCAACATTTGGATGCCAGTTAACCTAGTTTAGCTCTGAGATAGCTTAGCTGTTTTTGTTTTGTTATTCTCTCATTATTAACCAATTTTGACAGATAAAGAGTTTCTTTACGCCAAATCAGTGCTACTGTATGTCTGCTACTCCATTTTGGGGTGTTTCCCACTACTTCTGAGTCAGAAAAAATCAGCTGGGGCATTTTTTACATAATCAACTGTTGTCGCCTGGTAACCATAAAATGCAGCTGGAGGTTGCTGTACTATGTTCTGTTTAATTAAATTTTGAACAGAACCAAAATCATTTTCCCTTTGTGAGAACAATATTATTTAAAAAAAATCGATTCTATTTTATTTTACTTAATTAATAAAGTTCCACACTGATGTGGAATTTGAACAATTAATGTTTTGAGACTCAATGTATATGCATTTGACCTTGTGATGTATTTTTGACAATAAACAGGAGAAATTTGTGTTTAGGACAAAGAAAAGTTGTAGTCAAAAGAAAGACAAATCGTATTGAAAACATATATGTCAAACTAAATGTTGTATTTATATTTTCACATTTTTTTTGTAAAGTTATACACAAATTATTCATTTGTGCACAATTTTTCTTAATAAGTTTCTTATTGACACTTATCTTAGCCCATTGTCATTTGGGGAGTTTCTGTTGTCATTATGATTTTAAAAAGTGTTAAAAGTGTTGTTTGACAATAAATAGCTTAATTCACTAACTACGACTTGAAATAAAAGTTTTTTTTGTTATAATTCATATTGTCCAGAAAATAGCCTAGAATTTATCATTTCTTCCAGAATATTTATTCTTATGAGCACAACTGTATGTATACATACCTACTTACTGGTACACCTGCTTGTTAATTCAAATGTATATTCAATAAATTACATGTCAGCAACTCTGTGCATTTAGACATTGAGGCAGATGGATTACAGTAGCAGAAGACCACACCGGGTGCCACTCCTGTCAGCAAAGAACAAGAATCTAAAATACATTTGAAAATCTGGAATTTATCCATGTACCACCACCTTAAAGAGGTGATGGCTGGTTGGGGCTGCAGCCCCGGGTAGGGTGTCCCATGGCAGACAGGTCCTGGGTGACGAACCAAACAAAAAGCGGTTCAGAACCCCTTTAGGAGAAATTTCAATCCCAGATTCTGTGACATCCCCCGGATTGGAGTCACCCCACTCCAATCCACTTTGGAGCCAGACCTGTGGTTGGGTCTTGCAGGCGAGTGCCTGGTGTGAGGGGCTCCTTCTACGGAGCCTGGTTGGGTCGAACCTGAAGGGACAGTGTGGAATCACTCTCCAGTCGACCCACAAACTGCAGTAGAGCACAGAAGGGGCTGGCGCAATATGCTTTGGGTGGCAGTCAAAAATGATTGCCCAAACCCCGGTCAAGGTACTTGGTTCTTGGGTCATGGAAAGTAACCTCTCTGGGAGGGAAGGAGTCAAAGCTTGTGCAGGAGGTTAAGAAGTACCAGCTAGATATTGTTGGGGTCCATATCTACGTGGATACAATAGGGAGGGAGGACCACTGCCAAGTAGCTCCATCCCCCAGGTGCATTGCAAGCTGCACCCGGCCCCTTCATCTTAATAAGTGATCGTATGAGGAAGGAGGGTAGGTCGAGGAAAGCTGCCAAACTGACCTATGATTGATGAAACATCCAAGATGAATGAATACATCAAGCTCAAGGCCCCAATCGACAATGTGCTTAGTGAATGTCTCAGGCAATGGATAGCAGAGGATGCTGGAGGATAGATCGACATGGGAGGACATGCCCCTGCATGGGATGTATCACTGAACCCTAACTGAAATGACTGATATAAAAAAGACTAGAAAAGGCTAGAAAGGGCTGGCCTACTAGACAGCACAGAAGCGCTCATCCTGGCAAGTCAGGAACAGGCTCTGAGTACCAGAGCAATAGAAGCTCAGATCTACTACACCAGATAAGACCCAAGGTGTAGGCTGTACAAAGAGGCGCCTGAAACAATCCAGCACATAACTGCAGGGTGTAAGATGCTGGCCAGGAAAGCATTCATGGAGCGCCACAACCAAGTGGCTGGAATAGTATACAGGAACATGTGTGCAGAATATGGATGTCTTTAGACAACATCCCTGAAAGAGACAGAATTGCTTTAATCCACACAATAGAATTTTAAATCCAGTAGAAGACACCAACAGAGCTAGAACACAGCTAGGTATTAGACAGATTAATCCTATTGCATACAAACCTGCAATGAACCACCATTGGCCCAGCATTGGTGAGGGTCTTGGTCTTGACTCTCTTAATGAAGCCCAGCAGGCCTGTGGCATGATAGGGCACACCATGGTCTGGCCAGCCAGTAAAGTGAAACTGTCGGATCTCCCGGATCTCATGAGCTCCTCTCTGTGCAACAGTCAGTATTTTAAATTCAGAGAGCAAAAGAACAGAGAAAAATAATGTGGTTAGATAACACACTTGTCAACAGTAAACACAGAGCTGAATGCAAACACAAGGAGTTTCTTTATTTTATTATAAAAATGGTGTTGTAGGTGATCTTTTTTCTTCAGCATTTCTATGTCATGTTTTTAGACCAGGAAAAAAAAACTCTACACAATGTCATTTTTTTATCCAGTCAATGTGGATGTTTTTTTGTTTTTTTCCCATTTTCAAAATTGAAAAAAAAATATGTGAGACTACAACTAGGTGTATAATGATTAACATTACCTATATATCTACAATCCAACCAGATGGCTCTGACTGAGACAATTTGTCAATTAAAGTGAGCTGTACCAGGGGTCAGCCACCTTGGGGCACGCAGAGCTAAAGACAATGGCATGCACGGGTGTGACTAACAAAAAACACTTGTCTGTTTGTGTCTTTCAAATATGACAAAAGAAAAAATTGGTTTTGAGTAAAAATCTCTTCTCACAATGAGCTTTTTTCCCTCTTTGGCCTGATGAGGAAAGGATCCATTTGTGCAACGCTGTTAGTGTGAGGGAAAAAACTTAGCTGTAGGCAGAAAAATATCAGTTTGCCACAATGAATTAAGACGCAATAAATTCACTTGTGTTTTAAAACTATCGCCGGTGAGCTGACAGGTGGGGTGATATGAGCATGTGTCTGTGGATGGAATGTGAGAGTGTGCATGAGAGGGAAAAGCGTGAAGATGATCCACCAGCTGTTGCCCATTTATGACTGCACATGTAACCAGTTTGACTTTGTTGCTCTGCGTTGTGCTCCAGTGAATAAAAATGACGCTTTGACAAGTCAGTTATTTTAAATCGGGATAACAGAAGACAAAACATCACATTTCTGTCCCTCTGTGTTTCCCCCACAGCCAAGGTCTGCAACAGTCCGATTGTGCATGCCGGTCAGGAACTGCTGTATGACTGGTGGGTTCAAGTACCCTCAGACAGACCCAGACTTGGACAGACTGTGGACAGTTTTATTTACCATGAATATGGTGGATTAAAAACTACCTGACACCAAACACTTTTTACACACCGCTGGTTTTTTTGGTCATGTTTGTGGTGTGGCAGTGATTAACATTTATGAAATTATAAGTTAAGTTTGTTAAAAAATAACCAAGCTAAGTCACATTATAGCCACATTTTTTTTCTGTTCTGTCAAATATGAAATGTGAATAAGTTTTAAAATACTACAGCTGATCACCACTCAATTTACTGGGGATTGAAAAAAGAATGATACTGTCCAATTGCAGAAAATGTATATTACTATCATTAGCAACTAATGAAAAGTTAGAAAAAACGGGTTTACATGCAATAAAAGCACTTTCACAGAATTAACTTACATTTAGTTACCCAGGCTCTGCTTCATAATGTAACAAAAGATAAATACCGTATATCTCCCAATAACGGCCAGTCTCTAATAGACACTGATCTCCAATAAACGCTGGGTCTAACAAGTGTTAGTTGTTTTAGATGCTGGTCTCTTATTGTGGCTGGGCTCCTTTAAGACCTCCTTTAAGGCTCCTTTTAAATGATCGGCATGAAACTAGAGGGGATTTTTGACACGGAGATTGATGACTCAAAGAGAAAAGAAACGTTCACAGCCACTGCTAATCAGAACAGAATACCATGTTCTCATCCTTTCAATAAATCCTGAAATGTTCATTTGGTGTTGCCTGCATTTTGTGATCGAATTTTCTGCAAAATTAACCAATTAACCATCATCATTCTGTCTGTGATGGTATAAATGCCGGTCTACAATAGTTTCTCATTAACGCTGGCTCGGCCGACAATTCTTTTTTTAATAAATGTCCCGGCTACTATTGGAAGATATTTGGTAAGACAAAAACATGCACTTATTTCTTTTTTCATGTTGTGAAGGTCTTGGAAATGTTGATGGTATTTTGTTCTGATGTTTCAAATCCTATTGCTGTGGGTATGACAAACCACAAATGCAGTACTTTTGGTTTTGAAGCAAATATAGTTGAAATACTATTTAAACTATTTTCTTTGTGAAATATTGCTATAAATGTTGCTAATGCTAAAATACATAAAAAAAACTTTTAAAGCATAATATGCAGCATAATAACAATAATATACTCTACAACAAATCTTTTATTTTTTGGTGGATTTATATTTTTTATGCAAGTGCTAATATCAATGAAACTGTACATCTAACACAATGACTTTGAAATGCATATGGATTACTAGAATCACATGATCTTGGAACCTTTTAAAAATGCTTTTAAATGGCCTATATTATGCAAAATCAGCTATTTTGAGCATTTAAATTTACTGTAATGTTCATTCCAAACTGTAAACAAACCCCAAAGTGGTATTTTGTTCCGGTCGCATTTTTGTTTATTCCTCTAAAAACCTGCACTGTGACTACAAGCCCCTCCCAACCCACGATAATCAGAGCGTTCTCATGAGCTAACACAAACAAGTGAGAAAAGCCCTTTCCACAAAGAGTCTGCACTGCCAGCACCGCCCCCAGGCTAACACACACACACACACACTTTCTCCATAAAGCTAACAGTGATCGGCAAAACTGTTTCATTTGAAATGCACAATACCATACAGTATATCTAGGATTTGTGTCGCGTCTCTAATAAACGTCTGGTCTAACAGGTGTTTGTTGCTATAGACATGGTCCCTAATAGTGGCCCGGCTCCTTTTAAGACACATCCCTCTTCCCCGGATTGATCACAGTTGTGCAGATGTCGGGTGTCAGTGTAGTGACGGTCAAGAAATGTTCATTTGATTTAGTGTTTAAACTTCATGCAGTGGCATACGCCAAAGAACATTCTGGTGAGGAATATGCACCACATTTTGGGATGGATCCTAAACATATCAGAGAATGGCGCAAACAGATGGGTGAAATTGATTAGACAGCTGCAGACCAAGCAAACAATTTCCTGGTGGAGGTACGTAGAAAGTGAGCGATGAATTAGAAGACTTGTTTTTAACATGGATTATTGTGCAAAGGATGAAAGGTGGGCGTGTCTCAAGGAAATTGATCAGCATAAAAGTGAAGAGGATTTTTGATATGGAGATTGATGCTTCAAAGAGAAAAGAAACGTTAACAGTGAGTACTAATCAGAGAGATTTTTTCATTTCAATCAATCCTGAAATATTCATCTGTTGTTGCCTGCATTTTGTGACCGAATTTCCTCGCAAAATGAGCCCCTTAACCATCACCATTCTCTCTGTGATGGAATAAATAACAAACGCCGGGCCAGCTTTCAAATATTTGGAATAAATTTGTAAAAATTTGGATATTTGTTTTTGTAGGAGAAATGCAGACACACTGCCAAGGCTGGCTGTAGGATGACATCACGAAATGGTGGCACCTACAAGGAGCGAAAGGCAGAGCCTCAGAGATCAAGTCATTTCACTTCTGGGTAGAAAAAAAAGTTCCAAAAAGAACTCATATTTCATAAATAATTAGGTTTTTTTTGTGTGCCAAAAGTAAAATATGATCATATATATGGATATAGGTTACTCTGAAAGGCTTAAAAGAGTGATATGGGCCCATTTCAGAATTCTATTGTCTTTAAGTTAACCAAGTTAAACTAATATTTTATGTAATTCCACATACAGATGTACATAGCTACTTTTTAAAATAGAATGAGCCTGTCATTATTATTATTATTATTTCATTTTAAGGCTGGTAAAAATTGGTCACTTTAGGGCAAGGGTGCCCAAACCTAGACCTCAAAGGCTGGCCTCCTGCTGATTTGCCAGTACTCTTTCCTTATCTGCTGTTGATTACATGATTACAGTGATCTTAGCCAATACGACACCGACCGAGGGGAGCTCTTTCTTGTCTGGTGTTGCTCAGAGGTTTCTAAGTGAATGTAAGGGTTTGCTAATTCATTTTTATGTTTCAGTCATTTTTATGACAGCTGACAGGAATTTAACTTCAAATACGTGTGGCCAACAACAGAACCCAGCCTTGGACGCACTTAAAATACGTGCAGCAATGCAGCAATGTGCACTTTGGCTGGATGTACTGTATTAAGTGTGGTCCATATGAATTTCCATTACTTTTTGTGCTGATCGCACATAAATACATGCGAATAAGATCAGCCTAAACTAAAAATTCTTTTTTTGGTGGTATTGTTTTATTTATGCTCCTAACTGTGGGAACATTTGTTTTAAATTGCTGTTAGCAAGAGATTGATCCTGCAATTGATGAATATGGAGAAGAAAATCAGAGAAGTGAAGGGTTTTTTTAATGAATTTTAAAGCCCAAAAAGACACACCAAGGTAAATGCTACACTCTATAACAGACACTGCTGTGAAGGACGCTTTCTCAGCATGCACATATGTGCACCAACAAACACAAACAGCTACACAAGGCCACACATTACACTTTTCCGTCTGGAAATCTGATAGACGAGTCTGGGTTTGGAGGTTGCAGGAGAACTCTGCATTTCAGACTGCATTGTGCCAAGCGTGAAGTTTGGTGGAGGAGGAATGATGGTGTGGGCTTGTTTTTCAGGACTTGGGCTTGGCCCCTTAGTTTCAGTGACAGGAACTCTGGAACAAAGCAACTCTGAATGCTTCAGGATTCCAGAACATTCTGGACAATTCCATGCTCCCAACCTCTGGGAACAGTTTGGAGCGGCTCCTTCCTCTCCCAACATGACTGTGCACCAGAGCACAAAGCAAAGTCCATACAGACATGGATGACAGAGTCTGGTGTGGAAGAACTGGACTGTTCTGCACAGAGTCCTGATCTGAACCCCATAGAACACCTTTAGGGTGAATTAGAGCAGAGACTGAGGGCCAGGCCTTCTCCACCAACATCAGTGTGTGACCTCACCAATACTCTTTTGGAAAAATGGTCAAACATTCTGAGAAACACTCCTCAACCTTAGGGACAGCCTTCCCAGAAGAGTTAAGCTGTATGCAAAAGGTCATCATATTGAACTCAATGGGTTAGGAATGGGATTAAACTTCAGTTCATGTGTGAGTCAAGGCAGGTGAGCCAATACTTCTGGTAATATAGTGTATTAGATCAAATTAATACATGTTTTGTTGAATATAGAAAGTAAATTTAAAAGTTGTTTTTTTATATGGAGAATTGCAGAATAAAATGCTTTTAAAGAAAACATAACTTTACAAATTAAGATGTAAGATGATTGTCAACCTAAATAAAGTTACCAGAGATAATAAAATACAATGTCATTTTTTTACATTTTGTAAAAATATGGGGTACTTCCCACTCACCATCAATAAAGGTTTTTGAAGCTCTTTTAAAGATAAAGGAGTTCAGAATACAGTGTTCCTTCGTTTATTGTGGGGGATACGTTCTAAAAATAACCTGCAACAAGTGAACTCTGCAAAGTAGGATTACAGATGTTTTAAGACAGTAAAACCCCTCACTACACACTTAATCTACTTTTCTTAGAAATATATGAACATTTTCACACTTTCATCTTTTGTTTTAAACTCTCAAAGTTCAAATCTTTTTAGACAAATTAGCCCAGGATTATAGAACAAAATTAAAGATCTGATAGCAATTGAAGATTTGAATAACTGGCAAACTGAACCCATTCTGTAGAGGAGATATGGCACAGAAGAGACTGATTGATAAGGTTAACAGCTATTTAGAACACATAACACAGCACCATTAATTAATAAGAAAAAAAAAGTGACATTTAAGTGATAGAAGAAGAGATTAGTATAAAATGTTGAATTTCAAATAAATTAAAAGGTTAAAAAGTGTACCTTTTCGACAGCAAATGTTCGGATGACATATTCTGACAGCAGCTCGCTCTCTATCAGTGTCACCTTGATGTCTCTGTAAATCTCTGTGTCATCGGGCCAATACTTGCAGCACTTCACCTAAGAAAGGAAAAACATTGTGCTCCAAGTTAAACCTCATATTTTCACATTTTAGCCTAGATTTCAGGATTTGCTGACATGCCACTTTTTCTACAACAATTATTGACTGCTTTTTTATTCTCATATCAAAACAAAAAAATTTCCAAAGTTGAAACTGTTGGATATAGCAGGACTAAAGACATATAGGTGTTAGATTCTGCACCTTAACTTTCCAAACCCCAATAGAGAACAAAAATAAAACAGGAAAAAAAAGACATTGAATATAATGCTAAAACTCAGTGAGATGTAATAGAAAATCCACTAATGACAGGAATGGAAAAAAAACGTTCCGTCATTTGAAACTGATTTCCCCACAGATATCTTAAAAACCCCTCTGGGCAAAATGTAATATGGACCCCCCCCCCCCCCCCCCTTTCAATTAAACTGCTACTTGTGGGAGGATAGTGGTGATGATAAGAATTAAGATTACAGAGGCAGATCATAGAATTACAATTTTTGATGAGGAATAAATGTAACAACATTCACAAGTAGACAAACATTCTGTTTCTGACTTCTCTGTCCTGATTATATATTAATTTAGATTCTTACTTGTAGACTGACACAGATAGAGGGAGACTTTCTGGCTCCTCTCTCATACACCCCAGATGACTAATCCCTGATGACAATCAGAAATCCACAGTCCACTTCCTGCTAGATTGAATTAGGCAAAAGCTATGACCTTATTAGACCATTTTAAATCAGGTGTCTTACTTGAAGGGAATTACCCTTTGTACTCAAATATGCCAGCACAGAAACAGGTGTTCCTTTCTACTTAAACAGTTCGATTTTGTCTGCGGAGCTTTTGAACTTGTCCACTCTAATGAAGCATCACCTCATCATACGCAACATCAGTTGAACTTCCATTACTAAATTTTGTAAACATCTAAGTACGCAGAGTGCCGCCTTGGTGTGCAGAAGCACTGAACAGAGGCTGTTGGTGCTTGTCTTAGTGTGGGCTAGGATTTCCCAGAGTTCATCACAAACTGTGCCAAGCAGATGGCCCACTGTGATGCTGTGGAGAGATTTTATGGTGCTTGCTGTGGAGCCAACATTGCTCTGACCAACAGTGCTTCCAGCCCCCCATTGGACAAGGATCATATAACAGAATGTTTGCGGGTTGGGGTCTGCAGAGCCACTATGGATAAGCAGGTGGGGAAAAGGTGTGGGCTGGGATGCAATCAGCATGTACAGGAAAAGCCTAATGAGGTGCCTAGAGATGGCTTCATAAATCATTATGAGCTCTTCTTCACTTATGCTAAAACAAAAAATGCACATCAGCAATATCTAGGTGTGCATTTAAAGTATTTTTAGAGAAAATGCTTTAAAATTGATAGAAAATGTAACTGTCCCTATATTATACCTTACAGAATGCCTTTTCACTGCTTATGATCTAACCTGGAAAAACACAGTCAGAGCTTTGTAAAATAAATCATGACTAAAAACAAAGGTCACATTGAAGTCAAGGTTCTCCCAGTAGTTTAAACATTAACTGTGCTGTTACTAAAAATTGGTCCACGTTTATATGAAAGACAGAGGTGTTCAGATTGGGAAGAACTGATAACTGTAGCAGGGTCTACTCTTAAGTTATCGAGCCAGTCAGATGAAACAGCAGTCAGTCCCAGGAAACTTCAATAATAATGAAGGCCATCAGTCATTTTCTAAGCAATTTTCTTTGATTACCTTTATAAAAAAATAAAATAAAAAAAAAAGCTACACGGGATTCCCACACTACACTGTGACACACAGAAACATCTGCACACCATTCAAAGACTTTACAGTTTTTTCTAAATGCCCAAGACATAAGATCAAGCTGTCAGTAAAGTCATCTTATGTAAGATCATCAAGGGACAAATTTATATCCACCCTGCCCACTTCAACCAGGTTGGTCACCATGACGATGGCTGCAGTGTTCTCTTGCCAGACCATCCTCCAGAAATCAAAGACTGTCTCTTGCATGGGTCCTTAGAAACACAGGGGAAAAAAGATATAAAGTTTTAAAATTTGGTGAATCCGACCAATTCATGAAAAGCAAGGATTTCATTCACAGCAAACATTATTCAAACAACAGAAGTCATCCATCTAAATGAATAAATTGATAAGATCCATATGGACAAGATGAACTATCAAATTTCCATTCTTTCTCGGGTTGATGTGCAGCTAAGACAGGTCACAGGAAGTAAAGAGTTGTTTTTGAAGTTTAATTTACTAAAGCGTGCTTCTAATTTGATCATATATGGTTACTATGGTGATTTGGGAGCGACACATTCTCTTTTGCTGCATCCCAAACTGATGTGAGTTGAGTCAGGCAGGTCCTTTCTCCGACCTGATAAATGACCATTTTTGTAAACTTCGACTCTACTCACTCCAAAGTTGCCTCCACAAGACAATAGACATTAAAAAGCAAATAAACTCTTTAACTTTATTATTCCAGTTGTATTGAAGGGGGTGAAAACCAGAAACTCGTCACTTTTAAAAGTGATCCAAATTAAGCACAAAAAAACCAAAACATTAATGTGATGACAGAACACTGGTTAGAAATCTTAAAACAATAACATTAAAAAAAAAAAAAAAAAAACTTAACATATGTAAGTACATCACTTTTTCATCTTTTGATTTAGGACCCAGAAGATTTCATGTTTCATGCAGAGCACCTCAACTGATGCAATATACAGTAAAAGCTCTTTTAATCAATGATTAAAAACAGGAAGCTACAATATTTGCAGTTTTAAGTTAACACATTTGTTTTACCATTAAATTAAATATATTGAAACCCTCTTCCCCCATGCTAAACAGTGTCAAGACATGAGCTTACTCAACAGAAATGTAGTTTCAAGAAACCTTGAGAGGCAAGCTGAGGAAATGTGTCTATGGGTGAAAGTTTTAAAAAAGTATCCCAAAATCTCATTTGCACAGGATCAACCTTTGAATTGAAGTGAACCATTCAGTGCCTCAAATATTAAAAATTTCACTGAGAAATAATTGTGGGTTGAATTTAATTATTCATCTGGTGAGTTTTAATTAAGGATCAAGTAGAAAAAAATTACTTCAGACAAATTAATTAGCCAATGCAAATCTCTGCATTCTTCCAAATTAACTAGAGACGTAAATTATGCAGACACTGAAAGAGACAAAAGCTGAGACAAGATACACAAAAACCAAAGCTATCCCCATCATGTCCACAGCAAACAAGTACAAAAAAAATGTAATGGAAAAATTGATTTGAGAAAAAACTTTTTTAACATTTTTATTTTAGAACTAAACGTATATGGCTAAACGTATTATGTATTTTCACCCATCCATCTTTAGAATGCAATTAATCCCTTTTGGGTTCATGGAGTCATTTCATCAATTGGGGGTCAGTTTGGGTTACGGTTAGGGCAGCTGTGCCCGACCAACCCCTTTTTCCTCATACGACCACTTATTGGGGTGAAAGGGGGGGTCGGCTCGCGAAGTACCTCGAGGGGCAGAGCCACTTGACAGTGGTCCCCCTCCCATGGTTTCTGCACAGTTTTGCCCCCTTCTCTTGGTTTTAAGTGCACGTAGACCCTTGGTGGGGGGTGCTTGGACATCACTACCAGCAAGCAGTAGATGTCCTTATAGTGCTCCAATTTTAACTGCACAGTAGACATTTAGGGCTCCTTGGTGAGAGGGTGATTGGATATCCCTGTAAGCAATCAGGAGATGTCCCCAGTGCCCTGCTCACCAATTTTAACTGCACCCTTTATTACACACACCCTTCAACCACAAGAAACACACCCCAGCACACACACAAATACACACTTGGACAAAATTGTTGGTACCTCTCAGTTAAAGAAGGAAAAACCCTCAATTCTCACTGAAATCACTTGAAACTTACAAAAGTAACAATAAATAAAAATGTATTGGAAATTAAATATTCAAAATCAGCCATCACTTTTGAATTGCTGATTAACATAATAATTAAAAAACTATTTGACCAGACTGACATGATTAACTCAGGTGTGTCCTTTAATTGACATCACTGTTGTGCCCTGGAGGCGTTCCTTCTCCCTCGTCAAGCACCACACCTGTTCCTGATCATCACCACCTGTTCATCATCACCATGGTTTTTTAAGCAGCGTCAAACCTTCAGCCACTGTCAGATCGTTATGCCGCTTGTGTGTCAGACTGCCTGCCACTACGTCATCTCGCCTGCCTGCCTGCCAGCCAGCCTGCCAGCCTGCCAACCAGCCAGCCTGCCAACCAGCCAGCCTGCCAACCAGCCAGCCTGCCAACCAGCCAGCCTGCCAACCAGCCAGCCTGCCAACCAGCCAGCCTGTCAGCCCCGCTTTGTCAGCTCAGCCCGCCAGCCTGTCAGCCCCGCTCCGACAGCTAAGCTTTCCTGCCTGCCTACCTGCCCGCCCTGTCATCCTGCTCCACTATTCACCTATTCAATAAATATTCCTTCTCATCCTTTAAGACGTGTCTGCTCTTGGGTTCCACCCACCTTCTTGGTCACAACAATCACAGGTGTTACCAAACTCATAATCAGTCAGTCTGCCTATTTAAAGGGAGACAAGTAGTCACTCTGCTGTTTGGCGAAAAGGTGTGTACCACACTGAACATGGACATCAGAAAGAAAATTATAGATAAACATCTTAATGGTAAAGGCTATAAGACCATCTCTAAACAGCTTGAACTTCCTGTGACAACAGTGGCTCATATTATTCAGAAGTTCAAGACCCACTGGACAGTAGCCAACCTCTCTGGACGTGGCCGCAAGAGGAAAATTGATGACAAATTGAAGAGACGGATCGTTCGAATTGTATCCAAAGAGCCCAGAACAACCTCCAAAGAAATTAAAGGTGAACTCTAAGGCCAAGGTACATCAGTGTCAGATCGCACCATTCGTCGTTGTTTGAGCCAAAGTGGACTTCATGGGAGACGACCAAGGAGGACACCACTGCTGAAAAACAATCATAAAAAAGCCAGACTGGAATTTGCAAAAATGCATGTTGACAAGCCCCAAAGCTTCTGGGAACACTGTCCCTACGGTGAAACCTGGAGGAGGCTTAGTAATGTTTTGGGGCTGCTTTGCTGCATCTGGCACAGGGCGTCTTGAATGTGTGCAAGGTACAAGGAAATCTGTAGACTATCAAGGCATTCTGGAGAGAAATGTGCTGCCATGTGTCAGAAAGCTTGGTCTCAGTCGCAGGTCATGGGTCTTCCAACAGGAGAACGATCCAAAACACACAGCCAAAAACACCCAAGAATGACTGAGAGAAAAGCGTTGGACTATTCTAAAGTGGCCTTCCATGAGCCCAGATCTGAATCCCATTGAACATCTGTGGAAGGAGCAGAAACATGCAATTTGGAGAAGACACCCATCAAACCTGAGACAACTGGAGCAGTTTACTCATGAGGAGTGGGCCAAAATACCTGTTGACAGCTGCAGAACGCTCATTGACAAATACAGAAATTGCTTGATTGCAGTGATCGCCTCAAAAGGTTGTGCAACAAAATATTAAGTTATGGGTACCATCATTTTTGTCCAGGCCTGTTTCATTAGTTTGGTTTTTTTAATAATTATGTTAATCAGCAATTCAAAAGTGATGGCTGATTTTGATTATTTAATTTTCAATAATTTTTTATTTATTGTTACTTTTGTAAGTTTCAAGTGATTTCAGTGAGAATTGTTGGTTTTTTCTTCTTTAACTGAGGGGTACCAACAATTTTGTCCACGTGTGTACATTACACAAGGAAGATGGGACTACTGATCTTCTGTCCCCTACCCCATCCCTGAGGAGGAAACAAGGCCTTCAGTAGCAGCGGCCTTGTCTGCTTGGAGCCAGCAGGTATGTTTCTAACAACTGAGTGTGTGGACAAGCCCCGCCCATTTTAGACTAACACTAGAACATAATTGTGATGAGTATAAGCTTCCAGCATTTTGTTGCCTGTTGTTTTACGATTCTACCCTCCCTCCCCTGTAATCATCCTCTAACTTCTATAACCCATCTTTTTGCCCCAGAAAAGACCCAAGTACATCTGCTAATGCTAACATTTGGAGTGAAAAGCGTTAACAGGTCAGCATAGATCCCTCAATAAAGCATGTAGTATTTGATTAGGTTTAGTTACTTTGAGACTAAGAACACTATTTGTTACAAAGATACAAGTATTTATTAGCTAGTTAGTGGTTTAAAAACATTATTGTCCATAAAGTATGAATGTAAAAATTCAAATAATAATCTGTGTTCATACAAAACAAAAATGTAAAGAATACCTGGAAAATTCAACCATAAAATAATATATATTTCAAAAACTAAAACAAAACAAGGGGAAAAAAAATAACTCAGTCATTATGAAGAAACATAGAAAACTAATTTGGGTCATTTTTGACCCATGTTGCACATACAGGTAAGAGGGGATTTGGATATGTTTTGCATCAAATGGTTAAAGGTCTTTTGAAAGTTTGAAATCTTATTCACTATCTCTTGAAATTTGAAATCCTTCATACAAAAAAATCGAATTATGATTACTTTAATTTACTTTGATTGATAAGAAAAAAATTAGGCTGGTGGGGACACATTTCTTTACCACTTAGACTTTGCAAGAAACAGTTACTTCAAACGTAGAAAGCAACAAGAATAAATAAATAAGATTAGCTTGTAATGAATGATTCAAATCACACCATCACTTACAACATCAAGTTCTGTTGTCAACCAGGGCAACCTTACCCAACAAACAATAAAGTTCCTCAATGTTTAAAACAAACTCCTGACTTCTCTTATCCTAACCGTTTTCCTAAAATTGGGATCAAACCAGTGATTTTGAATTTCTCTATTCTGCTGTTTTAACGACAATAATGTTCCATTGTAATCCAATCACTTTAATAACTCCTCAACCTAAACCTCCCACTCTAAAACCTCCTACATTTTTCTCTGAGGAAGGCTACACACATGTTGAGGGAGACTACAAAGCAGAACAGGTGGTGAGTAGGACTTCAGTAACACTTGACATTTTATGCTGAATCTTTGAATGTGAGACCCATGCCAAGTAGGAAGTTTATTCTTCTATATGCACATAGATATGCACATGAATGTATGTGGAAGTGAAGAATTGAGGCCAATGTACTTTAAAGCAGAAGAAAGTGAGATTGACTGTGGGTAAAAAGGCTATATAACATGAGTTATTGAATAGAAAGAATTTGAGTATTTTCTTCTGGATGCTTTTCAGGCATTGATGACAAAATTGGATCTTTATCAAAAAGGTTTCGTGTGCTTATTTTGTTTTATATTTACATTTTTTAAAAGATTTATGTGAGGTCCCTCGTAAAAGGATGCTCTTTCTGACTTCTGTAAAAACGGTTTTATCATTACCATGGTCATTCTAGGGAAGTAAATCACAGCAGTCTCAAACCAGTAGTACTTCCAAACACAACCAGACTGAGATCAATCCTTTAGCAGCGGATTACAGGTGCAATGAAGTGTCCACTGCCCAACAGCTTCGGAGCCATGTATTGACTACAAGATTGATTTCTTATAATGAACGTTATTTACTCTTTATCAAATACTCAGCCTTTTCCTTGAACAACTTCAATTATTACAATCAATTAGTACAAAGTTTGACCAATCTTGGGAGAAAGACAGACAAGCAGACAGAAAAAAAGAAAAAGAAATGGGGCCAAGTTAATCCAAAAATGATAGAACGAGTAAACAAAAAATGTCTAGAATAAAACCATATTTATAAAAATTTAAAACCATATTTATAAATAATTTAAATAAGGCTTTCAGCTGTAGGGCCACATTTAAAACATGGAAAGCTTCCAAAAGATAGCTTCTTGAAGCTATGAATAGCTATCAAGCACTTCATTTAACAAAACTGTTAATCAAAATATATTTAAAAAAAAAAACAATCATCTTAAACCAAACCTATGTATGTAACTAATGTAAGTCATGAATCCATGGGTTAAACTTGATTGTCCGGTGAATTTGGTCAGCAATTAAATTAAGCTAAGAGTCAAATATAATTTCAAGAAAATCATGGCATCTAAGGTCAAGTAATATCTCAGACACAGCAGAGACTTCAGACCTGCAGACATCTCACGTTGCTACGATATCAGCTGAAGGTCAGCAGACCTAAAAAAAAAGTCTGCAAGGACTGCCTTGGGTCCTATCTAAACACATCCGCTTCTACAGAGTGCAAAAAACAGATATGTGTTGAGATCTATCATTTGATAGTTACCCTGTGTTTGACATGTTTTTATGGATGTAAACCTCTGTTGATTGATTGTGTTACATATGTGCTATTCTTGCCTGATTGATTGAAATAAACCATTTTAGTTCAATTCAAAACACGTGATTTTCATTGATATTAATGATTTTTTTATTATCAATGCAATAACCAAAATATGTATCCAAGGAAACTTTTGGGAGCCCAATAGTCTGCCAAGGCAGTGTGTGCATCGGGCCAAAAAATGAATGACTGTCAAACCTGGGAATAAAATCCCTGAGCTAATGATTTGCTTTGGCCCCTTAAGCCACTTTTTGTCACCTTTTAAAAAGAAAAAAAAATAAATGGAAAAAGATCTTATTAAATTGTTCTGTTGTTCTCTGCAAAAAAAAAAAAAAGTGAAATACAGTAATTTGGCTTTGACAAATTGGTGGATATCATCCCACCAGATATTTATATTCCACATTACCAAGTGTGTCTCCTGAAAACAAGCTGAAGTAAGAAACAACTCTCAAAGCAAGGTTGTTTTGAGGAAAACAGGATGAAACCTCGCTGGACAGTGTGAAGTTGGAGAAGTTTGGAAGAAGCATTTCACAAGAGAGGAATACCAGCAGGAGCTTTACTTCCAGCTGTCAGGCAGCTAGAGCTAGAGCTTCTGTGTTTGGGGTGCAGGACTCTTCTCTGAAGCAGAGATAGTGACAGCTGTAGAAATCCCCCAACTCCTGATCAACATCTACAAACACACACAGTCTAGCACTAAAACTCTCATAAATGCACAATATATTGAGACCCGTAAACACACTAAAATCAAGCACACACACGTAATGAACATAACACACACAGACATGTATGCAAACACACTAACCCTAACACTATGCACCAATACTCTCACACATACTATATGATAAAACTCAGAGGGGCGAAGATTGGGGTGGGGGGTGGGGGGGGTGGGGTGGGGGGTGTCAAGAGGAAGATTTGAACCACCAAGGAGGTTGCAGCATGGCTTGTGTAAATGTGCCTTACAAGGTGGTCTGTATTCTTTGTGCTGAGAAAGCGAGCTGCAGGTGAGGAGTTTCTGGCAGACAACTTAACTGCAGCAGAAAAACAGCACTGGATGGGAGAATGACCAAGATAATGAGGAGCAGAGTTTGGGCAGTAATCCTTTTATGGAGTGACAGCTGTTCTACCTGCTGCTGTCACCCTGACAGAGTAAAGGGAGTCATCAATAATTCCACAACTAATGAGAATGGCTGTAGTTTACAGCATGAGAGAGTGGGGTTGAGTAGTCCCAGCTTTCTGTCACATTAAGCACAAATGAATCCCCTTCACCACCAATTTATCATAAATATATTTTAGCACATCCAGTGTCATCGAAATGCTGCACGGCTTTCTCAGCTGGTTTATTGGAAGTGTCAGTCAATCTAAAAACTTTGCTGAGGAAGACAAAAAACTATCATTTCATTTTCAGCCAGTGCAGCAGGTGCTCTTTTCAGGTGCTACAGTATTCAGTTTGAAAGAGTCAGGCCTGTGTCTGCCTTTCCTATCATCTCTGCCTGCTCTGTGCTTCATGTCAGCACATCCTTTCTTCCTGTCATTCTGTCGGAGCTGATGTGGAATTATAAATACAGATTGTTCTGTGTGCACAAACATGCACACACCATCACTTGTAAGTATTTGATGTCTTTCTTTTGGCAATTTTTATTGAACTTGCAATAAAAACCAAATTTTCACAATGGAAGCTCAACTAGACCATTGACTTTTGCTCTGTGCTTTGTGTTTGGAGAATTTCTTTCCTTAAAACACTTGAAAAACCTTGAAAGCTATTGTGTTCCAATGAACCCCAGGCACAGCAGGGAAACTGTTCTCAGGCTTGAATAGGGCTTGTGATCTTTATTCACTTGTGCCTCCCTGCTTTTTTTTTTTTTTTTTTTTTTTTTTTGGGGGGGGGGGGGGGGGGGGGGGGGGGTCCTGTGGTGGTCCCTCCATCTCAAGTCTGGGTAGGTGGGAGTCTAGGTGCTCTGTGAATGGACCCCCTAAATCTGCTACTCTCCGCAGGGGTCCCTGGCTGCCTTGGCTTGTGAAGCAGTGACTGGGGCTCCTCTTCTTTTGTTACTTACCTTCTACATTCCATAACATCCATAGTAGTAAATAAACACTCACCTGAGCCTGCTCACCAATGCTCAAATATTTATAAGGTGTGCAGGAATGAAATATGCATGTTTGCATGTATGTATGCTTGTGTAAGTTGAGTTCTTTCTGTTTTGTGTACATGTCGATGTGCATGTGCGTGATGGTTTTTGCAGCCGACTTTTTTGTTTGTAAAATTTCAGTGTGTGGATGGGTGTGTCTGTGGACAAGCCCCGCCCTTTTTTGAAGAACATCTGCATGCAAATATTCTAATGATAAACCTCCAACAAGTTAATGCCTCTTCTTGTTTGTACTCCTAACCCTAACCCTCCTGTGCTCCACCCCCCACATTTTTTCCCTTTCTAATACCCTGGTACTAGCCTAGTACCTGGTCCATAAAGAAATGCTCAGAGTAAACTAAAAATGAAGTTTAGCCTCAAATACAAAAGGGGTTGGTTTAAATAAACACTCAGTGTGTCTGAAGCTACATAAGCCCCTTTTGTAGTAGTAACAAATGTCCACCACTGGAAAGCCTCAGCTCTGATCTGTTTGTTTAGCAGCTGTAAAAGACAAGTTAAAGGGACAAAAGAAATTCAAAACAAAATAGAAATGATTGTGAAGCTGTATAAAGCATAATCGGAAAAAAGGACAAGCAGGGCAGGGGTATATCACAACCATAACACAGTAATGTTTGAGGAGCCATGCATTCAAATAGAAACTCAGGAGCAGCAATGCTGCCTGAGTGGGAGGCCATCTCCACCTGAGCAACTGAAGACTGATTGGCAGAGAGCAGTACTCTTTTAACAGGCAATTATGGAAATCCCTTTGCAACAAAAAGCCAGACTGTTAATCCCTTCATGCATCTTTGTGTGTGTTTTTTTTTCTTTGTTAAGTTGTCTTTGCAGTCAGTATTTGTGGGCTCTCTTTGAAAAATTCACAACAATTAAAAAACCAGTTAGGGCCACATAGTCAGAGCTCGTCACATTGAAAATTTGATGGCCAGATCAACAGTAACAACATGCGGCATTACATGTCAAGAGATAAATTTATCAATTCAGCATCATCCCAGACAGCCTGAGTAATCTCTCCACATCCTTAATAGAGACAAAGAAGCACAAGGAGGAACCTGCTGTTACAGGAGGGGCCGAAATATACATATGCTCAGAAAGGCATCAACCCCCCCCAACACACACACATACAAACACACACACGCACAACTGACTAAACAACAAAAAAGCAGTGCTCTTGCAACAGCAGATGTAAACAGTGAGAGGGATGAGCAGTGGAATAGATCCCTCAGAGCCCTCTCCAACACATTTCAGAATAAAGGGTGTGCTATTTGCAGGGGGGGGGGGGGGGGGTCATTCTTACCCTGAGTGGCAATGTAGTGATTCGGCCTGTGGTAGCCCTAAAATGAGAAAGCAAAGAGAATTACTTTCCTGGAACACCATCTGGGATCTGTCAGTTTACCCAGGTGACGTGGTCCTAACATGCAGTCATGGAACATGGACGTAAAATCTCATCTTAATATCTGGTCTGAGAAGTCGCTTGAATGAAGAAGCAATTCAACAAAGATTTTTGGTCCAGATGCTATGACTCAATTTCAAGACATCATCTTTGATAGTTCAATGTGTGTGCCAGCCCGAGTGTCTTTTCTGTGAGTGCTGGAGAGTGCAAGGTTATGGTTATTCTGTCCCCAACCTAAAGAGCCAAATACTGGCTTTTGCTCAAGAAGCGAAAACTGACCAAAAGCTGAAAAAGAAGAATGACTTCACAGAGAGAACTAAAAACATGTTCATTTTCTTTCCCGATGCATTAAGAACACAATAACAATTACTGCACTATAGATACACTGGTAAACATAAACTGTAAAAAATGCATTCTCAGCTGAGCAAACAAAAAATGAATGGTTGTGAGTGTTTAGTGAAAAAGACTGCAAACACCTGCAGATTCATCTATGGACTGCAACATTTAAAAATACAGCCAAGAATCCCAGGAAGCTCCCTCTTAACAAACACAACAAGCCATAACAACGTTTCATTGCCTCCTAAATATTTAGAAAAAACTCTGCTGCAGACGAGAGGAATGCATCCATTCTGCACTAGTGTACAAATCCCCAAATCATCAGAGGTATGATGTAGTATAATAACAAACAAGTGGGAACCGTTCATGCACATTCCAATTTATTGCCAGGAAAGGCTTTTAGTGATAGGTTAAAAAGCTTTCTGGAGAGCAAAACATCATTACCCATCTGCCTGCATTTTTACTAAGTACTTTTCCACTGATTTTGGCAGAGCAGCAGAAATCCTTCTCAATCAGTCCCCTTTTAAAATGTTTATATCCTCATCTTTCAATGGCACCCTCCTTGTTGTCAGGGTATTCCCTGCAGTTACTCCTTTTTGTGACATTGTAGGCCATAAATTGGAGAGTGGGAAAGGTAAATAATTTAAGCCTTTAGCATTTGCAGTGGCACACCTTGCATTGTGAATTTATGTTGGAAAGTGTAACAAGAGATTACAAATTACCACATTAAGTTGGGTGGGGTTGAGGAGACAAAAGGCAAATCGTCTCCACTTAGAGAGTCATCTCATTACACATGTAGCTGAAGCATCTGCTTTTGGAGACTGTGAGCTGATTGGTCACATCCTGCTGTTAACACTGCTATTAACAGCAAATCAGGTCAGATTAAGAGGCCAGGAGGAAATCTGTTTTCAGCAAGGAGCTTGTCTTTAGCTTATTTAGTGATTTTTACTTAATGTGGAGGCACTGTGAATTAGCAATACATGTGAAAAGTAAGTCTTCTGAAATTACTTTTTTTATATTTCTCCTTTTTCTGTACAAGAAGAACATTAAGAATTTTGTAATAACTTACAATCAAAATGTGTAAAAAAGCATTCTCAACTTTCATTTTTAACAAGCATTCAGCATTATTTCACACTCCTGTATGCCTGAAAATCAAAAGAGGAAAATTGGTCATCTAAAAGCTGGGTTCGCTTGTTTTTGTACCTGAATTGGGCTCAGTGAATAAGAATAAAACATGTTTCCCAGCAAATGCTTGTGAAAAAAAACATTGCTTTAAAATATAACCAAAGGAAGAATTTCTTTCAGAAATCACATTCTGCATTTATCTATTAATTTTTTTTCATTTTTCTCCATTCATCCAGAACCAGGTTGTGGGGACAGCAATCTTAGCAAAAGTGCTCAGTTTTCCTGTCCCTGGCCACTTTCCCCACCTCTTTTGGGGGCATCTCTCCAGCAGCCTTATTCCAAAAACAGCTCCCCAAAGCATGAGACATGTGGACTAGCATTTGTTTTTCTTTTGTTTTTTTTTAGGGGGGGGGTCATTTTGGACAGTTTTTTTTTTTTTGGTTGCTTTGGGTATAATGCCAAAACGGCCGTAGGGCTTTTGAATGTCATAGGCCTTACTGAAAAATTATTTACACTTGAATGTTTTGTAATGAGATACATATTTGATTTAAATCTGAAAGTGCACTTTAATAAACCTTGGGATCTTTGTAAAATGAATTTTGGAAGTTGCTACATTTTAAGAGGAGAGTTTTATGAGTGTTTTTTTTCCTCTTCTGTTGTAAAAAAAACAAAAAACAAAAAAAAAAAAACAGCATCCGTGAAGTTTACTTTTAGTGATTTACTTGAATCAATTTGTCATTAGTTGCTAACTCAGTAAAAATTGCATTTTATTTGGTTTGTATTGTGACCTTTTCTAGGTCAGGTTTTGTTGTAGTTACCCTTGAACTTCTGGAAAAATTGATGGCGACCTGCCCACTTCCAGAACCTGAACAGAACTGAACTGAACTTTCAACTGTAAACTTCACTAGACCAACGAGCTCTGTGGACAACAACATATCCAACCCCTTCGTTTCTTGACACGGAACAGACTTGGTTATGTCCTGTCAGTGTTTGCCTTTTTTTTGTCAATACAATCAATTGTTTTTTTTTTACTAGATTCTCTTCTCTTGGATTTCATTCACACACTCTGGGCTCCCTGAGGCGGAGTTCCAGCAGTCAGTGTGCCTAGCCTTACTCAATGCGCGTTACGTTCGCCATAGGGCAACAGTGTACCAGCGTCCCCCCACTCAAGAGACAGCACATTGACCTTTGGGCTGGTGGCACTGGCTGGTGTGTGAACTTACATCAACATAATTTGCATTAATGTAATCGGAGCTCTGTTCCCCTTCCAGTGCCTGCAGCCTGACACGGGAGTGATCATCTGGAAGAGACGCAGAGAAGAAAAAACTAGCATTGAATTAATCATTTTAACGAGGGCAGTAAGCGGGTGTGTGTGTGTGTGTGTGTGTGTGTGTGTGTGTGTGTGTGTGTGTGTGTGTGTTTAGGGTTAGGGTTAAAAAACATGGGTGATAAAAAAACACAACACAATTTCATTAAAACAACAATGTTCATTAGCTGTTCAACAGTTTAGGATCATACTACAAAAACATCCTGTTAGGTCCTCAAACAAATGTCCAGTAATGAGTAGCTCCACCATTTTTGTCGGTCAGCTCAAACATTTGTTTTGGTTTGCTTGATGTGAGTGTATCGGGTCAAATTTGGATCTGCTTAAAGTGAATGAAAAAGCAGATTGTAAATTTGGGGGGAAAAAAAATCAAGATTAGAAAACATTAATGTCAAATTAAAACTTGAATAGAAGAGAAAAATAAGTGTAAAACTATTACCAAATAGAAAAAGACAAGTTTATTTGGATTTTTACCCCCCCCCCCATTTTAGTGTAAAAATGTTTTCATTCAAGTTTTAAATTTACACTTGTTTTTTCAAATTTCCAATAATCCTTTCAAGTTTACAATGTGTACTTTTGACTTTAAAATGGATCTAACATTTTCAATTTTCTTTTCAAATGTACAACTTGATTTTTTATTCATCTTAAACTGATCCAGGCTGTACAGTGGCGCAGAGGTAAGCGCTCTTGTCTCACAGCAAGAAGGCCTCTAGTTCAAATCCTGGCTGGGGGACCTGAAACAGAGTCACCAATGGGCGACCTTTCTGTGTGGAGTGTGCATGTTCTCCCCATGCATGTGTGGGTTTTCTCTGGGGACTCCGGCTTCCTCCCACCATCCAAAAACATGCTTCATAGGTTCATTGATCGCTGTAAATTGTCCCTAGATGTAGATTCGAGTGTGGATGGGTCTGTGTGATTGTGGCCCTTGTAACAGACTGCTTTCGCCCCTGAGTGGCTCTGGCAGCCCCATGACCCCGAAAGGGACAAAAAGGTATAAAACGGATCCAAATTTGCCCCCATGTGGGTGCTTCTAAAATTGGCTCTTGGGAAGGTTGTGCTGAGGATAGTTTCATTAAGGCAATCCACTGTCCAGAACTGATGTGCATTTTTGGTAAGGGAACAAACTTCCCTTACCAACTATCCCCAGGGAACATGAAGGGTGGTCCAATTGTGAGGTTATTCTTCTGAAAACAGTCTTGTGTCAGGTGGGCGTTGTGAACTGCAGCTTAACCCAGCTTGAAAAATCCAGTCATCACCACACCGACGAGGGCCCTAGTTATGAGGGACGTCCTCTGCACCATCTCCACAAAGCTGGCTGTGGTTTGATGTTACTGCACGACCTGAAGCTTCATTGTCTCTTGGAAAGAAAAAACAAACCAGACCATGATGGCTCCTCCACTTAAGAAAACATTTCGGGTGGGATTTCTTTGACAAGTCTGTAATGTTGGAGGCTACCAGGAGCATCAAGGTTACATTTTTTTGTCATCAAAGAATAGAACTTTATTCCACATTTGACTGCTGCATGTTCAGTGTTCCTTTGCAAAGTCCAAATAAGCACGATGGAAACATGACCCTTGAAAATGCTTCTCCTGCAGATGCCGTCTGATTGATACTATGCAACAGTCAGCATCAGTAATGGTGTAAATGTGGGTCAAGGACCAGAATCCTCCAGGTCAGGGCCAGAGATATTTTTTTTGGGTATGCCTCTTGATTTTGTGCGTCACTGTGCAGAGGTACAGTGTTCGACCTCTAATTGTAGTATTGCAAGATTGGTTCCTATTTTTTGGCTTTTTCCACTGAGAGACCTTCACAAGACCATTACTTATTTCAAAATACTATTGAAATGCAAATTTTGGAACAAATTCTGACTTTCGAAGGCTGCAGGCTTAAACTTTTGACCAGCTGATGAAGTGCTTTTTATTTAATTTTTGTTTTTTTCAATAAATTGGCAGCTAAAACATTTTGGTTCTCTTGTTCCTCTTTTTTGTCTTTTTGTTTTTTGAACCTCTATTTTGAACTTTGTAAAAGTATGCAAAGAAGAATGCAAATGTACTTGGAATCAAAACTTTGGGCAACCCTGGTAAAATCGTATGTTTTGTGCATAAATAACCCAAGGAGAGATTGAAAAATCTCCTAAAGGCATCAGTTTACAGATGAGACATTCTTTTAATATGTAAAAAAGTAGGCTTTATTTCCATCATTTACCCTTTAAAAATAACAGAAAACAAAATAAGGGCATCTGCAAAAGTTTGTATTTATAATATACTCCACCCCCTTTGGAAAAGCTGAGACCTGACAGTGTCATGGATTGTTCACCATCATGGTTTGCAAAGACCAGCTGATTTGAATCTGAAAGATTGTAAATAATCCGATCATGTGACCTCGGCCCAACAATCAGCATCATGGGTTCTTCCAGCAGTTGTTCAGAACATGAAACTGAAAATAGTTGATGTTCACAAAGCTGGAGAAGCTGTAAGAAGTTAGCAAAGCCTTTCCAGATGCTGACATTCTCTGTTCAGAATGTCATTAAGAAATGGCAGTCAACAGGAACAGTGGAAGTTAAAGTAAGATCTGGAGGAGCAAGAAACATCTCAGACAGAGCAGCTCACAGGATTGTGAGAAAAGCAAATCCAAACCCATGTTTGACTGCAGCATCCCTCCAGAAAGACCTGCAGACTCTGGAGTTGTGCTACACTGTTCTACTGTCAGAGGCAGGGGTCTCAAACTTAATTTGCCTTGGGGCCACTGAAGGCAGAGTCTAGGCCCCAACTTCAGCGTGCATGCACGCGCACACAGCTCATCTATGTCTAGGACCCAATGCTAATTTGAGACATCCCAGAAATCTGAAAGAACTGGAAACTTTTGGAAAGAAGAACGGATGAAGAAACCTCAAACAAGAACAGAGAGACTCTTGGCTGCTACAAAAGAACTTTACAAGCTGTGATACTTGACAAGGGGGCAGTACAAGATACTAACCCTGCAGGGTGCCCAAACTTTTGCACACGCCATAATTTTGTTTTCTGTTGAAAGGGTAAATGATTTAAATAAATCCTCTTTTTTTGATATATTAAAATGATGTCTCACCTGTAAACTGATGCCTTTAGGAGATTTTTCAATCTCTCCTTGGGTTCATTATGCACAATAATAGAACATTTTACCAGGGGGGCACAAACTTTCCATCCCCACTGTACTTGTAATCTTTTTTACTTGTCTTAAGATTTTGATCAGGAGTGCATATTGCTGCATATAGGGATAATAGGGAACTTAACGCTCTTGAGTGCTGTCCTGCACAGGTTTTTACTTGAATTTGAAGAGACTGCATGAACATGAAAACAGATTGGAATGGTCAGAGCTGCCTTCATGGGCTGATAACAAAACTTTTTTGAGCATTTTACAGTCATCTGGCCACAAGTGAAGGTATGGAGAGACACAAGAAGTTCATAAGTGCATGAAGATGTTTTTATACACACATGCTATGATATTTCCATATCGGTTCTTCATGCGATTCTCATCCATCTTTGCAGAGTCCCATGGTGCAGTCTGGCCTTCAAAGAAACTCTGAGCAAAAACAAGAGGATGGTATTTAGTGTTATAAATGAACATCCATAATTAACCAAGCTACTATTTAAGATCAAAACAAACAAACAAAAAAAATACTGAAAGTATAGGAAAAAAACATTTACATCAATGAGACATGAAGTTAGATGGAAGAATTTGAGAAGTTGTGTCAAAGAGCGTTTACCATTCAGACAGGGGAGAGTGTCATATTTAAAGCCTCTCACCCAACTCTGCTGGGTGGCTGGCTGTCTGCTTCATCTGGAGAGTCAATCAGCTCATAGTGGAGGGTGAATAAAGCAAGTTCTCTTTCTGAACATTAACTGCTCTCCACAGATTACCCTTGTGATATATATATATATATATATATATATATATATACATTCTCTCCTGCTAGGGAAATTTCCATTCTCAGAAATCAGCCAAATTATAAAAAAGACATTTCTACAGTTAGTGCCCTGCCGTTCTGCAGGGTAAGGATTTGCACCCTTCAGAAAAGCAGAAAAAAACTGCTACTGCGCTCTTACTGATTCTGACAAAATGAACTACAAAGTTAGTTGTAGGATCAGAAAGTATCTGCAAATAAAAAGTCAAGGGGTGGATGGTAGTTTGGGTAAGAGATTTTATTTGAGTAGGAAATTGTGCTTTATCACCACAAATCTACTGTCTCAAGGCAAAAACCTTTTTAAAGATAACAATAATTAAAAGAGTAAAACAAATAATAGAAAAAGAACATCAAATTTTAGTAATCAAAACAATAGTCCAGAAATAAAAACATTAGTCCAAGAATTCCATAAAACAAAACAAAATTTAAACTTTTCAGAAAAAAACATAAATATTCAAAAATAAAACACGATAAGAAACTTGAAAAAGTACCTTCTATGGTGTTACTGATTGTGTACTTATTTTAATTTACCAAAATGTTTCTTTTTTTTTTTATCCATTTTTTTGTAATTGTGTTTTATTTTCTGGAATTTTGTTTTGATTTCTAAAATTCTAGACCTTTCTAGGATTTGTTTTGATTTTTGTGATCTTTAAAGTATTTTTGCATTGAGTAATTTGCTGGTTTGATTTACACTTCAGGGCCAAAGTACAAATCTTAAAAAGGATTACTATATTGATCTTAAGGCAGCAGGCTATTCGTCTGGCATAAGAAAGACTTTTCAAGCACAACAACAGGACACTCAAAGACTTACAATTCACAGAGACAAACCTCTGAAATATAAATACATGCTGTTCTTCCAGTGAATATGGTGAATATGACATGAATCTATCATGCTTTCTGCAAAACCTACACACTCAGACTCATGTGGCCTATCACTCCAAAGGCTTGATAGGTATCAATCTGAAGCGAAACTGCATTTGAGCCGGAAGGTTTTTTTAGCTAATGTAAAAGTACAGAACAGTAAAACTAGAGGAATAACGCCCTAAAATGAAGTTGATGCTCTACCTCAAATGTAGGAGAACAAAAAAAATAAAATGGATATGTTTTAAAAAAATTTTTTTTTTTAAATCACATTTTGCTAACCTGCTCCTACGGGTAGTTTTTTCTTCACATTTTTTCATCTTGAAATTATATTTTGTTGTTTTTTTCTCATTTCTTATGAAAACACCTTGAGCCCAGCACGGCTGAAAGACTGCTTAATTATGGCAGATTGTGTGGAAGTTAGTGCAATTATTTTATTGCGTTGAGAGACTGTGTTCAAAAACTGTGAAATGACAACAAAGAGCCAGAGTTACAGTTTATGAACAATGGCAAAGGTCTGAAAAGAAGTATGAATGGCATTACATAGTTGATTACGGACTGACTTCTGCAGGGAAGAAGATAGAAGACTCACTCCGTGTGATTTTTATCAGTTAGCTTCATCCTTTTTGTTCACACAAACTGGAAGCACGGGTGATATTACCGCAACATAACAGTTAAAACTTCCCTTTTGATATATTTTTTTTCACTCAAACTGTGTGCCAGTGTGCAGGACGGTTTGACATGCAAATGCTTTGTAACAGCTTAAACTCCAAATGACTTTGCAGGTGTTTAACAGTGCCACTCTGTTGGCCTCCACTTCTCAGGCTAAACTTACGACTGCTAAGTTATCATGTTGTATTCCAAATTATTCTGTAGTGAGGACTGCATCAACACCTGCACACGGTTAAACACATCTGCAACTTCACAGCATCTGCTGGTAAATGCCCTTTTTTAAATTAAATCAATTGTCTTACATTCACAGGGGTTTGAAAGTAGCCAACAACAGCTATCTATCTGAAAGTTTCCAAAAAGTCACAAAAAGGCAAAAATTTTCTGCTTACCTCATTTATCTGATCCAAAGTTAATGTAAAGAATAACAAGAAGCAGGGGTCAGAGAGAGATATAGTACAGCGTAAGTCAACAGGTTTAAAGGTGCACTTGGCTCCAATCATCTAAAATAGATGGTTGAAAAGGGCATTAACCTCAAGACAGATTGATAAAGACAGAAGCGAAAAACACCACACAAATGAAGGGCTTCAGTTGGGTGAAATTAGTTTTTTTCACACTGTTATTTTTTATTTTGCTTTGTTTTTATGCAAATTTGCAATGCACTCTGCATAACCCCAAAAAAACCATGATTGGATAGCTGCAGGTAAAGGGTTGGAAAGAAAAAAAAAACAGATAAGGCATGGAGGGTATAATAAATAAACAGACATGAGAATAGGTTGAAGCAGTGTTGCAGAAAAAGTTACCATCATATTTATGTTGAAGAATTATAACTTTTTCAAAGGCAGTCTTTTCTCAGGGTTATTTCCTCCAATAAGAGAAAATAAGATTTGGACAAAGTTCTACAGAAAATTACAAATGTCATGTTTGGTTCTGCACCACTCCATGGTAGCTGCATCCCCAACCTAGGACCTACTGATCCGAGGTTGGGTCAGAAGGACGTGATCTCGCTTGCTCGCAGAGACTGTTGCACATATTTTTACTGACGTGGTATTGTTGTCTTTCATGTTGGCACTTAGGGACAACAGCTTTTGAAACAAACACAAAAATGCAACACTGCTGCAGACAACAAGGAACAGCACAAACACACGGTGGGAGGACATTATGACA
Source organism: Oryzias woworae (assembly GCA_016861445.1). Classification (NCBI taxonomy): domain Eukaryota; kingdom Metazoa; phylum Chordata; class Actinopteri; order Beloniformes; family Adrianichthyidae; genus Oryzias; species Oryzias woworae. Next base: position 7,015,081 of record BOLG01000688.1, on the reverse strand, counting down.
ACTGATTATAATGGGGTTTCTGGGGAAGAACAATGGCATTTGACTTTGTGGTAGCAACAAGGAAAGTGACAGAACAAGCTGCACACCATCACAGAGAACGAGGTTCATAAGAAAATGTGAGGTATTCTCAATCATCAACCTCTGTAAAGTCCAGTATAAGGCTTGAGATGTGGTTTCAATCTTTAAAGGTCCTACCTCATACTCCTCTTTGAAGCCATAACCCTCAGCACACTTCATCTGAGTGATGTGTTGAAGGAGGTCCGCCACCCGGATGGCAGGGTGCAGCTGACCGGTCTGGTAAGGCACATCCACGACCTCCCGCTTTCTCAAGGAGTGAGTGTGGGACTGCACTAGGCTGCTGGTCTCGCTGCCCAAGTTCTGGCCCTCATCTATGGGGCACAAAGAGGGAGAATAAAGAAATCAGAGCTCAACTGACAGTACCATGTACCAGTACCATGTTGACATAAATTGGGGGGACACAAGGCTTAAAGCAATAAATGCCAGACATCTAAAGAGTGTTAATAGGTCAAGTTGAGATACAAAGCTTAGGCATTTTCAATGGATTTTTCTCAAAAGCAAATGTTCTGATAAGCAGATGGAACATCGTCTCATTTACTGTTAAGCATTATGTCACCCCCTCCAGATTGACAAACAACTCTCAGCTAGTAATCTGCTTGTTATGGATGGTCACAACAACACAAGATCATTGAGTAATCGGATGAATCATGTGGTGGGAAGGTTCTGGTCCATCTGTCCCAGTGTGATTGAAAATATTGTAATATATGACCATTTTAATACAAGGCCTTTGTAAAAACACACTACACATGGCTGTCAGAGGAAATAGACACCTTTGGCTCTGAACTGTGACTAACAGCACAGATCCATCAGAAGATGTATAACATAACACAGCATTTACTTTTTTGACCTGCACACTAGCACCCTGGTTTGTGTTAAGAATCTTGTTTGCAAGTCAGACTCTACTCCAGCACTTCCTACTGTTTTCCAATCAGTGGCAGACAAGAAGCACAGATGCTCTGAGGCGCCTGCAGACGATGGAGCAACTCCAGAAACATGGAGGGCAATGATGTAAGGGGGTGCATCGGGCCACAGTGAACAGTAGGTACCATCATAAGCATTACACAGCATGGATTCAGCCCCTGCCACCCATACCTCTCTGAATCATGAACAAAACGGGAAAAAAAACTGAAAAAAAAGAAAAGATACAACCGAGGAGGGAACTAGAGATGGAAGGACAATGCACGAGGCCATGGTGGGGGGCTCTGTGTGCTTTGATCATGCTAAGTTAATGGTGGCACGGTACAGAGAGTGATGAGATGCTACTGTGCCCACGTGTCATGCAGTAAATGTCAGAAGCAGCAGTGTGGGCTTGCTTCCCGAGTAAACACATTCTTCTTCCCCCAACCCAGGGCCCACCTGGGAAAACTTACCATTAATGGGCACTTTTTTAGATAGCAGATACATAAGAGGTTACATATGTAAAGAAAAAGAGGAGAAGAGACAGGAGAGAGGGGATAAGCAACAATGCAGCAAGAGAACCTGTTACAATAATTTTAGATCTCTGTTAAAGGGCAAGACCACATGCCATCCCAGTTCAAAATGCAGTTAAAAGGCCTATTCAGAAGGGGAAATATGAGGTGGATGAATGGGGCAATTTTAAAGGTGTAAGAGATACATTTATAAAAAATCAAGCAATTTATGGGGTTGAAGCCTCAATTAAGTGGGACGGATGCCGAATAATATACTACAGGATTTAGTATTTCTTCAAACAGTTACAAAAGCTGCTACTACAGTTGTTTTCATTGTTTTGTCTACTTCCCAAATTAATTAATTCAAGACATCATGGATCCTAAGGAAAAATGCAATCTCTTTTGATTGTAAACTCCATGGTTGAGCATGTCACCACCAGAACTATGTACTGCTGTACTTAGATGTTAATTGTTTCATGCTTTATTAAATGTGGAAAAAACATGAGCAGCTGTCGCAGGACCGGTGATGAAACACACTGCTTAAAGTTGCACTAAAGCAAAGAAGCAGTGAGCCTAAAATTGCATGTGCAGTGCTTGCAGTTAAGTTGGAGCCTTTTTCCTCCTTGGCCTTGAGTTTGCAATTATCACAGTTCTAATGCCCCACTTAACAGCATCATGTGCTCGTGTGCGGCGCTCCACGCAAAGCTCTTTGCCGGAGCGGTGCAGAGCAGTAATAATTAACCAAAATACAAAATGCGATTCGTTATTCTGTTTTAGTGCCGAACAAGATGTTCAAACTCACAAATCAAAACAAAAACAAGTAGGTCAAAAGTGATTAGCCAAAGGCAGGGGGGAGCAACATTAAAAAGAATAATAGAAGAGAAAGGAAGTTAATGTGCAGTTGGGGGGAGGGCAGCACAGTTCATGACAGACTTTAATGGGACGTTTGGAACCTCAGAGAAACAAAGAGCATTTTCCCATCTGTTGCGTCTCAGCTGACATGGCTTCAACATGCTGTAGTACTCATGGTTGCTGGGGAAGACTGCCTCCCACCCCCTACCCCACCCCCCTCACACACACACACATTCAGTACACGTCTCCAGCCATGCAAATGAAAGGTCAAACGAATGAGTGACACACAATGAGGATGGGATGCAGTCAAGTCAGCCTATGTGTGGGACAGGGTGGGTCAAGGGGGGCAGGAACATGGGAACCAGCAGGCATGAGTGAAGGTGAACTAACTACCTTTCCTTAACAAACACATCAACAATGTAGACATGTCTATTTGGATCCTGGCCAAACATTCTACATGTAGCTGTGATTTCCTTTCTGATAGCTTACATCATGAATAGCAATGAAGAAAGAAAATGTGTCTCACCAAGAACTGCTGTTGGCACAAAGGGATCTGCTCAAGCCCCCAACGTGCAGAAGTCGGACGAGGAAAGACAGTAGCAGGAAATAAAAGAAGATTTAAAAAAGTCAGAGTAAAAAAATAATAAATTGACATTTTTTGCATATTAATCACATTTTAAAATGATCATGTCTTCAGTAATGACTTATTTAATTCCTGGAGCAGCTGTGGTTCAAGGTTAGACAGGTAGGTCAAATCCAAATTCCTCCCCTAACCTTCCAGTTCCTCTCTATTGGCAGCCTTGGATTAGGCTGTAGACTTCTGATTGGAATATTGCAGGTTTGATTCCTGCCATGCCTGTCCATGTGTTGAAGTGTCCTTGGACAAGGCACCAAACCCTACATTGCTCCTGGTGGTTACATGTCTGTGACGTGTTGTAACAGAGCTGCTTTCAGTGTGTGAATGAGGCCCTAAGGTGGAAAAGCGCTGCATAGGTACATACAGTTTACTATTACCAGTTGAACAGTTCATTTACTTGATAATTATTCATGCTGTCCAAGCTTTTCAGTTGATTTCAATATTTTGGTTTTTTGATGTCTTATTTGACTGTAGTCATTTTAAAGCACCATATAAATGATTAAATTTGAACTTTTCTCCATCAAAACAACACAAACATTAGACACACAGTTAGGAATGCTGTTGAACTGTTTACAGTAGACTGGAGGTAAAACAGCTCAAATCTTCTTTGGTCAATCGTTTTCACAAAAAACTGGTTTCATTCAGGAAATGTCAAAACTCATTCATTTATCTGTGGCGACACTTGATTTTTCCTGTCTGATAACCATTTCATTATGAGAACTGAATTCCCTGGCAAATTCTTCTTTGAGGATACGTGACACTGTGGGGTAATACGGAAGCATGTTTACCAGGATAGAAGGAGTTAGTGGGTATGGAGGAGCCAAGTGTGCTGGCTTTCGTCAACGTGAAGGTGGAGGGAGGTGATCCGGCTACAAATGTCAGAAAGAACGGTGGTTGATGATATATACACACGTGGACAAAATTGCTGGTACCCCTCAGTTAAAGAAGGAAAAACCCACAATTCTCACTGAAATCACTTGAAACTTACAAAAGTAACAATAAATAAAAATTTATTGGAAATTAAATAATCAAAATCAGCCATCACTTTTGAATTGCTGATTAACATAATTATTAAAAAAAACAAACTAATGAAACAGGCCTGGACAAAAATGATGGTACCTCTATAAAAGATTGAAAACTATTTGACCAGACTGACATGATTAACTCAGGTGTGTCCATTAATTGACATCACAGGTGTTACCAAACTCATAATCAGTCAGTCTGCCTATTTAAAGGGAGACAAGTAGTCACTCTGCTGTTTGGTGAAAAGGTGTGTACCACACTGAACATGGAAATCAGAAAGAAAATGATAGATAAACATCTTAAAGGTAAAGGCTATAAGACCATCTCTAAACAGCTTGAACTTCCTGTGACAACAGTGGCTCATATTATTCAGAAGTTCAAGACCCACGGGACAGTAGCCAACCTCTCTGGACGTGGCCGCAAGAGGAAAATTGATGACAAATTGAAGAGACGGATCGTTGGAATTGTATCCAAAGAGCCCAGAACAACCTCCAAAGAAATTAAAGGTGAACTCCGAGGCCAAGGTACATCAGTGTCAGATCGCACCATTCGTCGTTGTTTGAGCCAAAGTGGACTTCATGGGAGACGACCAAGGAGGACACCACTGCTGAAAAACAATCATAAAAAAGCCAGACTGGAATTTGCAAAAATGCATGTTGACAAGCCCCAAAGCTTCTGGGAGAATGTCCTTTGGACAGATGAGACCAAACTGGAGCTTTTTGGTAAGGCACATCAACTCTATGTTCATAGACTCAAAAACCAAGCATACGAAGAAAAGAACACTGTCCCTACGATGAAACATGGAGGAGGCTCAGTAATGTTTTGGGGCTGCTTTGCTGCATCTGGCACAGGGTGTCTTGAATGTGTGCAAGGTACAATGAAATCTGTAGACTATCAAGGCATTCTGGAGAGAAATGTGCTACCTTGTGTCAGAAAGCTTGGTCTCAGTCGCAGGTCATGGGTCTTCCAACAGGACAACGATCCAAAACACACAGCCAAAAACACCCAAGAATGGCTGAGAGAAAAGCGTTGGACTATTCTAAAGTGGCCTTCCATGAGCCCAGATCTAAATCCCATTGAACATCCGTGGAAGGAGCTGAAACATGCCATTTGGAGAAGACACCCATCAAACCTGAGACAACTGGAGCAGTTTGCTCATGAGGAGTGGGCCAAAATACCTGTTGACAGCTGTCCAGGCCTGTTTCATTAGTTTGTTTTTTTAAATAATTATGTTAATCAGCAATTCAAAAGTGATGGCTGATTTTGATTATTACATTTTCAATACATTTTTATTTATTGTTACTTTTGTAAGTTTCAAGTGATTTCAGTGAGAATTGTGGGTTTTTCCTTCTTTAACTGAGGGGTAGCAACAATTTTGTCCACGTGTGTAGATATTTATACATATACACACAGTACACACTGGAGGATAATCTAATAGCACTAACTGTCACTGTAACTTCTCCTCCTCAAAGGGATAAAGAAGTAATGCATTTAAATCAATTTCACAGACAGAGGACCAGATTTGAAGTTCTACACCAGCAGACAGTTAACCAAGGTCATTGCACTTTTGGGGGCTAAACCCCTGCAGAGATGCAAAACCTGCTGTGGATTTTAATCTGGTGCTTTTGACTGGGATTAATATAGGTCATGTCCTGGATTCAGACTTGACTCAGTTGTCCATTAACAAATTATTTAGTTTACCTGGTAAAAAGAAAATACATTGGATGTAGTATGGGTGACATTGATGCTCATGACACTCTCTGAGGAGCCTATTGTTTACAGATTAACTTTAAAGTCTGATTTGGCATTTTAAGATGTCTTCATGAGCAATATCTGATTGCTAGAGATTAACAAGTCTTTAATCAAATGGTTTTCACAACATGAGATCCCATTTTAGGGAAAGAGGAAATCCAAGCATTTTCCATTTTTTTGTAAGTAATAAAGTCAAAATAGATATAGAAATCATAAAAATAATTAAGGAAATGTGCTGAAAGTATGGAAGAGTTTCTTTTGGATTTGAAATAAAAGAAAGTTGAAAATACAGGGAAAATGTCATATTCTCTAAAGGGAAATGTAAATCTCATCTATTAACACTAGGGATATCCCGATCCAAGCACATGATTGGAAATTCGGACGATCACATGGTTTTAGACTCAATCAAAATCAGATGTTGTCTCCCATTCAGAATTGAATATTTACTTATTTTGATTAGTGCTGTGTATTTCAAGGTTGTTATTTCAAATAAATTTCCCACTAAAAGTCAGCATACCACATATCTTCTAATCGTAGCCCTGGTGTTTATTCCATCACAAAAAGCTCAGGGAGGGCTAATGGGTTCATTTTGCTGTGAAATTCAGTCACAAATGCAGACAACAGCAGATGAACTTTTCAGGATTGATTAAAATGATGAGAACATTGTATTTTCTTCTGTTTAGCACTGGCTGTAAACGTTTCTTTTATCTTTGAAGCATCATCAATCTCTGTGTCAAAAATTCTCTTTGCTATTTATGTCGATCATTTTCCTGGAGACACGCCCACCTTTGCTCAATAATTAATGTTCAAACCAGTTCTTCTGATTCGCCATTATTTTTGCTCGAAAAAAATCTTTATTTCTAAAAATATTTTGTTTTGAAAAATAACCGGATTCTCTCAGCAACACCTTGGATCACTTGACCTGTAAAGTTTGGTCAGGGGGGCAAAATGACTACATCTTAACAATCTTTTATTCTGAAAATCTTGGTTTTGAAAATCGACCGGATTCTCTGGATAACATTTCAGTCCCTTGAGGCTAAAAGCAGTCCGGGGGCGTGCAACACCAGAACAGTTAGATGTGGAACCTTCTTTTGTAAATGGGATCAGTGCAGTAACAGACAGAAGAACAGGATATAACTTCAAGACAAAAACATAAATAAAAACATTGGGTTACCAGGAGTCCTAATTAAAATATGGATTTATCTCAACAGGTGATTCCCACACAGCGTTCCTGTTTGCATAAAGATGAGACTTTCACCAAAAAATACATTCACATAAAAGCTCATACAAGCTCATCCATTCAGATGCACATTTCACAGAAGTTGTGAACACCCAATTCAGGCAAAAACCTCCATGAATAAAGAAAAGAGAAGCGGTGCTACAGCCGAACGCGGGTGGGGTCAGAAAAGGGCAGCCGGGCACTCAGTCTTGTTTTTGAGTTGTAATCTTGAGTTTCAGTTTTTCTGAAATGTTTTTGCATTGAAATTTTTTTGAGTTTAAATTATAGATTTGTTGCTTACATTTTGTTACTCTAGACACACACACATAGAATATATATATATATATATATATATATATATATATATATGAATCTTGAAAGTAAAGTAAAAGTAAAAGATACAATTTAAAATTGTTTTGTTCAAAGTATCTTTGCAGGCAGGAGGTTTGTATGGTATGTAAGAAAAATCTTTACTGTGAAAGAAGTATTAAGGTTTGAGAAAGTCCATTTCAACAAATCTTTCTTTTGTTTTTTTAAAAAAGAGGCTGATTTCTTTCCTACAAATAGAATAAATAAAAACATTTTAAGTAGCAATAATTAAATAAAAACGGAATAAAAAAAATATATTATGAATTAATTCTTTCTAGTCTGCCTATGCAACCTTGCAAAAGTCCAGGTACCACAGGCTCTTACCTCTGCCATTAAGCGTGAGCGCACATTCACTCCGGGTGTTAAGTGTGTGGTTGTGTGTGTCCATGAAGGACAACACCTCATCACAGTTGGTACCCTGCTCTGTGTAGCTCTTGTCCATGGAGTTGACCATTACAGTCATCTCCTGACGAGTGCTGTTCAGGGTCTCCTTACGCTTCTTTGCCAATTTCCTTTCATGGAGAAGAAAACACATGAAGCCATTAAACAAACAGCAAAGGCAACACTTAAGGGTGAGTCTGAAATTGAGCCAAGGGGCATTAATCATAGATGTAATGAGATGAGCCGAGTTGGGCTGGGGACACATTAGGCTTTATTAGGCAGCACAGGCTTTTTCAAGCAGAAGTATATACATACTTGACAATGAGGAAAGTAGTACTCTAACCTAAAAACCTCAGCAGACCAGAGGATTGAAAATTAGCTATTGCACTGAATAGAATTACAGTTGTAAACACTGGACTAAAACAGTCAGCCTGCTTTTACCCACTTCTTGAGGATGTGCTAAAGCATGGAGGCTATCAGTACCCAATCAAAAGGCTTTAGGTCAAAATGTTGAGATAAACAAAAATTCTCCCCAAAGAGAGTCAGAAAATAACTAATGAAAAATGCACTGAAGAGACCGTTTTCACTGCCTATTAATGGAAATAAAAACATGATCTGACACAATGATCAGCATAATCAGACCTGAACCTCAGTACAGTCTGCAAGGACATTGATCGTTTGGCAACAGTTAGGTCACTGACTCTAATTTAAATGATGTCAAGATCCTTCCTTCTGCAGAAAAATGTTTGTGTTTTTGTTTTTCGTGCAGACTTTGGGGCAAGAAAGTATTATTGTTTGTTTTGGCCCAAATGCATTCACCCAACAAACAGAACAACTGCCACTTTACAGATAAGTTGGGAATGAGTAATGATGCTCTTTTTTGTCCCACAAAAATAGAAGAAGTGGATTTAGGGTCTTCGTTGAATATGACCTTTGATCAAATATAAAATTCAAGACAAAAGAAAAATAAAACTGAATTTAGTGTGCAGGTCATGGTTAGAATAATTCCCTGGGAAATAACTGACAAGACAGCTATAGAAAAATAAAGACATTTAACATTTTACGTGGTTCATGCCCTGACTTAATCTATGTTAACAAATTCAAATGTTCAAAGAGCCTTTCAGCTTGTACAATTGTTGATCTGGAAAACACTTTTGAATCTTCCTTTCTTGATTTAGCATTTAGAGCAATAAAGGGTACAACAGGATCAAGACCATCTTTCACATTCACTAGCCAAGTTAGTTTTTGTTTGAGATCACCGGTCTCGCTCCGGCACCTCTATGTCAACGCCACATCAAAGTTCATCACAACCATGGATCGCTGCTTCAACGTCCGACACCGTTCCAGCAACGTCGTGTCCGCTCATAAGACACATATGACCGCTCCACCAACGTTTGTGCAATGTTTCGTTGCCGCCAGTGCAATGCTGGTGATGCAGCACTGGTTAAGCAGCCATGGTCTAGCGTTTAAGATTTATGCTTTGGTCTAACAGACCCAAGTGTCCATGAACTTGCTTCCAGCGGAGACAAACTTTGACTGGGCGTCAGTGGAGCGGGGGTGAACTTTGCTCCAGCAAAGTTCAAGGCAGTGTGACTGGGCCCTTTACAGCTTCAACTCTCTGGGAAGACTGTCCACAAGGTTGAGGAGTGTTTCTAGGAATGTTTGACCATTCTTCCAAAGTGCATTGGTGAGGTCACACACTGATGTTGGTGGAGAAGGCCTGGCCCTCAGTCTCTGCTCTAATTCATCCTAAAGGTGTTCTATGGGGTTCAGGTCAGGACTCTGTGCAGAACAGTCCAGTTTCTCCACACCAGACTCTGTCCTCCATGTCTGTATGGACTTTGCTTTGTGCTCTGGTGCAGTCATGTTGGAAGAGGAAGGAGCCGCTCCAAATTGTTCCCAAAGGTTGGGAGCATGGAATTGTCCAGAATGCTCTGGAATTCTGAAGCGTTCAGAGTTCCTTTCACTGGAACTAAGGGGCCAAGTCCAAGTCCTGAAAAACAAGCCCACACCATCATTCCTCCTCCACCAAACTTCACACTCTGCACAATACAGTCTGAACTGTCTTGTTCTCCTGCAACCTCCAAAGCCAGACTCGTCCATCAGATTTCCAGACGGAAAAGTGTGATTCATGACTCCAGAGAAGGCGTCTCCGTCCAGTGGCGGCGTGCTTTAGACCACTGCATCCCACGCTTTGCACTTTGTGATGTGTGTCTTGGATGCAGCTGCTCGGTCATGGAAACCCATTCATGAAGGTCTCTGTGTACTGAACTTGGGCTAATCTGAAGGTCACATGAAGTTTGCAGAAAGTCGGTGACCTCTTTGCTCTATGAGCTTCAGCATCTACTGACCTCTCTCAATCAGTTTACGTGGTCTACCACTTCATGAGTCGCTGTTGTTCCCAAACTCTTCCATTTAGTTCTGATAAAGCTGACAGTTGACTGTGGAATATTTAGGACATTTCACCTCTGGATTTTTTTGTCTGGGTGGTATCCTATGACAGTTCCACGCTGGAATACACTGAGATCCTGAGAGCAAAACATTCTTTCACAAATGTTTGTGAAAACAGTCTGCACGCCTGAGGGCTTGATTTTATACACCTAACTCTCTGACCTAACTCTGATCATTTGGATGGATAAGACAATACCTTTGGTAATATAGTGTACATCAACAGCTGTCTTTTACTTAGTGACAAATGTCTCGCAATTGCTCTGTCTTTTCTTTCTTGTCTTTCTATGGCCTGCTAAGGAGACTCTTCTTCTCTCCTTCTTATCAGCGTGCAGGGCCTGTCGATACTAAATTGTTTAGGACTTGTAGCAATTACTTTGATTCTTGCTGCATTTTCCATTTGTACGGTTTAATGAAGGGGTTTACCCCATTACATTTGGTTATACATTGCACATCAAGTGACAAAATACATTTGCAAAGAATTGTATCATCTGTGTGGGTTTCTCTTTTCCTATTACAAAGTAGAAGAAACAGCAATCAAATTCATTAGAAATTTGCTTTGTGCTTGACTGAACACAATTTTTCTTTATGACAAAACACTGCAAGGTGGTTAAAAACATTCTGAGAAAACAGCTTTTCAGCAGAAGCATGCCCCAGCAAGCATACACCCCAAGGAGGGGTCACTGAACAAAAGAAAAGATCTAGCATCTACAGACCAAGTATATCAATTTAACTGTCTTCCATTAAAAGGAAGGATGTCATATCTCTTATAAAATTAAATGATCCAGACCCAAGTAAAAATATCACAATAGATTTGAAAAATACCAGACTTTTGACTGTCATTATTCTTTAATTTTAATCCAAGTTGGACCTTGAGTTCTAAAGAAAGAACGAAATATTTACCGTAAAGAAATCCTTAATTGACTGACATACCAGGAGTTAAGAGGAATAAGCCAAACATATCAGTCAGAAAGTGAAATTTAACTTAACTTCCCTGCTGTTTAACTGAGGAATCAAACTCTCCAGAAATAAAAATCCAATCACAACCCGTGGCCTTTCAAATGATCTCTCCGGTCTCCAGCAGGTGCATGAAAGCAACTCAGTAAGGCTAGCTGCTTGAACGGCAGCAACATATTTTATCACACATGTGACGGCATTCCTAGTCATCTCTCTGACTGATACCGCGGTAAGTGCCAGCCCTCACAGCCACTTCTGGCAATACATGTAGGGTGAATATTTTTGGCCACCAGAGGATGCTTCAATGCCTTCAAAAGCCTGTGATGAATGAATAAAATCATTAATAAATTTAATCAATCATAAACCTGCCTAAAGCTCACAAACAAGCTTCGTGTCAGAAAGGCAAGTGACTGGGTAGAATACCCACTAAGTAGAATACTTAAAAAGGCAGTCAGCAATTAATCTGAGAGTAGTTACACTTGGTTAAGAATAGCTCAGCTAGAACAATTTATAAAAAAGTGAGGTCATTTTAGGGAAAATGTTACACCTGGCATTAAGTGGTGTGGTGCCATAACTTCATAACATGTTCCAGAATCTTTAATAATGAACTGTTTGATCTGTAGCAGTTCATTTTCTTGGGATAGTTACTTGGTTTGGGTAGATGTAAAAGCGCATCTAAACTACACTGTGGATCAAATCAGAAAACTTTTAATCCTGTGTTATAATCTTACAATTTCCAGGTCACGAGCGGACAGGTCTTCAGGTCTCCTCACCATTGTCGTCCTCAAACAATTTTGAATTTGATTTGTCAAAGAAATACTGCAAAACAGTGGTAATTCTGTAATATAGAGAGCAGGCAACGATACCAAAGAAAAGCCAAGACATATATTGGAGCTAGCTCCACTGATGGAACTCAAAGCTAAGCTAACACCTCTGATACATCTCGTGGAAGAGATCCGACAGGACAGAGTACGTAATGAAAGAGATAATCAGCTTGACCTCCGGGAGAGAAGAGTAAACAACGTGGATCAACAAATAGGAAAGAATAATTAAATTCTCTGAATTCCAGGATCTTCGTTAAACCACTTGGTCCACCAAACCTGTCCAAGGTGGCGGTTGTTAACAACAGGAAAGACTTTGAGAAGTTTGTGGTAATAGAAAGTAAAAGCCTCATAAGTCCCCGCACCTTCTCCTTTTTGGAAATCTTCCCAGACATCCCTGGTGATTTTGTGTTTAAAGAACTGGTGACTAAGCCCCAGGATCCTGAGTTTTGCCACTCCCTCTTGGAGTCCATTTTCTTCCCCTATCGCCTCTGCCTTCCTTGCCGTACAGAGGACTCCACTCCTCCTCTTCCTGGCAGTCATCTCTCCTCACCTCAATCTGCCGTTTATCTCCAAAGCCTGGGGGGGAAGCATCTGAGTGAAAGGCTTTAGGAAACCTGGTTTTCTTCTACTCCTGAGTTTGTCGTATTTTGGGTCCCTGAAGCAAATCCTGACAGAAGTGCCTTTTGTCATGGTGGGTACATTTTGTCCCCGTTACAAAGTGACATTTGTTACTCTTGTATCTGTTATGTGTTTTTGTCTTCCTCACCAGGTTATGTCTGGGCAAATGTTTGTTTAGCTGTCTGTTTAGTTGAAACCATTTGGAATGAGACAGGTGTTTAGTTGAAAAACCCCTGCATTCCTTTCTGCAGTGGTGTGAATCCATTGGGGCGAGGCTATATAAGCAGAAGTTAATGTTCAGGAAGAAGGTCTGTTTGGATGGAGGCGTCATGTTGGCCGGTGACAATAAATGCCTCTAACTACAGAAAGACTCAGTGTGGTCAATTTAGCACAGCCGCTTTGCACCACTCTGTTACAGTCCCATAATATCATCCCGCAGCTCTCAGTAGTGTGAGTTTGTTGTTAAATGAGTTGATATGTTGCAGGAGGATCCATGGGATCTTGCAGCTGCCTGCAACGCGAAAGTCTGTTTGCTTCAAAGGGTTATATTTCCGGGAAGTCCGTTCATTTCTGATAACAAACACGTCACAGCACGTTAATCCACTAAAAAGATGTTAATTAAATATTTTTTTCCTTGTTAATGAAGTATTAGTTAGCTAGTTTATTTATTTTTTGATGTTTAAATAGTTTGTCACAAAAAAGCAGACTTCCTATTTGATTTGCATTGTCATGATAATAAAAGACGCGCTGATATTGCAGGGCAGCAGCTGCAGAGGATAGGCCTGGCCTATGTCTTTTTTTACTTGTTTTTTTTTACTTTAAAAATATGAAATGGTTAATATTTGATTTAATATGTATTCCCTTGTTGGCTAAACACTGCATAGCGTAATCAGGTCAATGTCCTTTGAGGCGTTGATTAAAATGAACAGACTTCACGTAAATCAACCTTTTAACACGATCAGACCTTCGCGTTGTTATTTTAAGAACACACAAAGGATAGACAGACCAGAGCTTTCAAAAACAGGTCATGGTCCTTTTGTGTCGAACCCTTTAAACCATAAAATCGCGAAACCTTCGGACGGGAAGCTGCAGCTGTGTGATATAAAGTGTGTGAAAGACATGAATCGTCTACAAGAGTTTTAAAGAAAGAAAAAAATGTTTTTTCGTGGTTGTAAAGGAGAGACTTGATGAGGAAGGAAATTATTTATTAAGTAAAAGCAGTAAACGCTGATTTTGTTTCACTGGTAGAGTTATGTCACATTAAACTTTCTGTTGCATTTAAAATATTAAGATGATCGAGGCACATGCCTGAAAAAAGCTGAAACAAACCAAGAGGAAAACAGCACAATTTCCTCCATCATAAAACCGGTAAATAGAAATGAGGCACCAATAAAACCCGTGACAAAAAGTCACCAAGTGAGAGATAGAAGACTGGAACTCTCAATCAGAAATGATCTAAACTCTGTATTGTTTCTGTAGTTAAACTAAAACCCTTTTTTGACTGTAGAATACAATCTTACGCCTCTGAGTTTAAGCTTCCTGGGCTCGCCTCGCTTGTGAATTCACCGCAGCCTAGAACCCCAACCAACATCAGAAGTAGCCTACACAAATTTGTGCATGGTTCTCGCATGAGTTAAGCACTGTTGCGTATGATTGGCATATAAACTATGTAATTTTCGCATGAACTGCGTAATTCTTAAATGCCCCAACATTAAGAACAGCTCAAAACCGAATTCACTTAAAGACACGTCAGCCAAGACTCTCGACAGATATCTGTGCACATTGGTGAATAACATTGGTGAACGCAAGGAAAACCTACAAATTACGTATGTCCTACATGTATCACTAAGGACATTCGCAGAAATAAGTAGTGAATTACGTTTAACAGCACAACAATCACGCAGGGTTCACACATGACTTGTTTATTATGTGACACAAATTAGCCGACACCCACCCCCACCCCCATCAGTGAGGGTTTTCAGCTCCTCCTGGCTGGCTTGTGCGAGCAAAGGAGGTCTCTGTGAATCTGAAACACACTGGGACCCTTTCGCAGATCCCCCCCTCCAGCTGCGGCTTTCGCCAAGATTCCCCTGTACACCCCACCCGCCACCCTGACAGACTATGCCTGCTGGTCAAGCAGCTGACTTTAGAACTCATGTGGATCAGGGGAATTTCACAGCATGTGAGGGGCCATTGTTGATGTCCATGGTGCTGACCCAAAGTGATTTATTCAGACATAAAATGATTCGCGGTTTTATCTGGTTCATTTGTACTTCTTCCATGGTTTTGACATGGTTCAATCGTGATACATCTGTGAATATTTCACGCTTAAATGCCACAACTTTTTCAATGCATATCCAACATGTATCCACGTATGATCAATTTTCTTACGTGGCACATGTATGTGATATTGCCTTAATTCTGATATGCTGTTTGTTGAAATTTAACAACCAAAAGAGACTGAAAAAGGTACAGTTTTCTAAGAAACTTGTGCTTTTTTCTTTTTTTAAGTTTAAAAAAAAAAAAAACAATAATAAAAGGCTTAATGACATTCAAGTCTATAATAAGGACAACAGTAACCAGTGTTTCATTATCAGGATGACGCATAATCCTCCTGTTAGGCAGGAAGTCCTGCTTTTTGAGACCTGACCAATCATCTTTCTAATTAGTTTGTCCATCAAAAGTCACTTTCTTGTAAAGAAGACAACAGTTATCTGTGGTGGGTTTAGAACTCAACCACCTCCTGGTGTACTCCGAGATGTTGTTTGATGTTTCCTTTCTCTGATCTCAGTCACCTCGAAACAGATTATTGGGCATTCATCACAAAGACTGCACAGAGTGTCAGGAAGAAAGGGATACAGAATACATGTCTAACTAGTGTTTGGATGGGGGATCAACCTTAAGAAGAACTGAAGCATTGTTTTACAAAGCTGAAGACACCAAGAGTAGAAAATAGGGTGGTGTGTGATCACCTCAGCTTTTTCCAAACATCTTTATAGCTTAAGACACTACTCCACAATCACCATAGAGTCAATGGGATAGATGTGCAGGAAGCCAAAACACATGCAGGACAAATATGGATTGAAAGGCAGGAAGGATGTGATCAGATATAGGGTGAAAAGGCAGGAAAAGAGAAACACTACAGACATGAGGCAAATCCTACTCAGAGCTGCTGACTCTGTTTGAGCATTGAGAAATATCCAACTGTAGCTTTGATTGACCTTAAAGAGCACTTAGCTCTAAGATGAAACATACAAGACATCATTTGGTGCTAATAAACATTCCCATATAGTTGTACCACAACAACAAGTTTGTTCCTGTCTCATACGATGGATTTGACAGCATCAACTTTGAAAAGGTTATTAAATCATTTAATAGAAATACTCTGTAAATATGTGAAAAAACCATGTCTGTAGAAACATCAAAATAGGGGTTTTAGCAGGTTGCCGCTATGCTTGTCTGCTTTTTCAGAAGCTGTGCCAAAGTGACACTCAGCATGATGTGTTCACAGCAAATTATGGAAATGCATTGGTGTGGTGTCTTCCCGTCCTGCAGCAGAGATTACAGCCAGGCTTCTGCAAAAGCTCCAGAGCAGGAGGAGGATGACATGACTCTTGGCATGCTATGGACACAGCATGTGGGTGAGAAGGATGGCACTAACATTTCACAAACTGGTTACTTACAGGTAGTAAGTGTAGGAGTGATAGGTTCTCCTGCCGATTGGGGTGGTGGTAGGATTTAAGCAGTGTAGGAGGGAAGGGATGGAATGAAAAGGAAAGAAAAAGTAAAAACAGATTAATGTTTGAAAAAAGAGTAGAAATGAACAAAATCTGATATGAAGCAAGAGTGAAGGTAAACCAGTGATTGTGAGAGTAAAGGTGATCGCTTGGAGTCATGTCATGCTTTGCAACTAGAGTGTCTCAGCACAATACAGAAACTTTCCCTGATTTTAACTGAGCTGCTCGCTTTTATGCTCATATTTGACCTCCACGGTGGAAACTTAATAAGCAGTTTGAATGTCTAAACACAACTCTGATTCCCTGTTGGCATCAGTAAATGACAAAATGCCCACAATGAAGGCGTCTCTGTCTCAGCTTTGATTAACCCTAATTGAAAACAATTCCATTACTATCACACCTACCCACTGACTGCTGTGCTGCTCAGGCAGACGACGGTTATGTTGCCCGCAAAAACAAATATGGAGCATTGTATAAAAACAAAGTTTCTTTTTACTTTTTTACATCTCCATGCACTGAGTTCACCATTAGACTCCAGATAGACGAAAGAGCAAAAACCTGATCCACAGTAAGTTTATCGTGTTTTTTTTTTTTTCCATCAAGGCACTGCAGAACTAGAGTTTACCAAGAAAACCTTCGAAGCTGATAGTGTGGTATTTTATTTCTCACTGTGGACATAAGGGCATTTATATTTGCTGAGCTTCAGCTTTTTTGATTGCTGGATATGCACAGAAGACCTCTGCAGTATGGGGTCCAAAGTTAATGTAAACTTTGCCTCAGGCAATGCAGCCAACCCCTTTCCTTCTGAGCCTTTCAACACATTTTTTTTTCTTTCTTCATACCACAGAATTCAAAAAAACATTTCTTATCTCCTCATTTCTCTGTCACTGAAGGACTGCACATGTGTTTGAGGTTGCTGTGGAAATTGATTATTTTTTTATAGAACACTTGCATCTCCTGGCGGTAAACAGTGTTAATGGGCTGCATCTGCTTAATCAAATTAATTATTTATGACAACTTTAACAAAGCTGTTGTCATGAAGGGAGAAGGTTTTTTTGAAAAAGCAAGCAAGAAAAAGTGAAGCTGCCTCTTATGAGGATTCTGAAAGCCTTGGTCTAATCTTTAAAAAAGGGAATCTTACCTTTTCTTCATGAGCAGTACCACTCCTAGGAAGATGATGATGAAGAGGAGGATCCCAGCAATGACCCCTGCGATCTTTACCGTGTGGTCTGTTTGTTTCTCAGGCTCCACTGAATCCGGCTTGGCGGTCGCTGCACCTGAAAAGTAACAAGACGTTCAGCTATAAGGACCGTTTCTTTCCTGACATACAAGGATTTCTGCCCAGTTTCCACCATGAAAGAGAAGAGGTGGATTGTGGTTGCACTGATTTCTAAATACAGACTGACTCAACACTTTAAGGATAAAATAAAGTGACTCTCAGCTGTCCAAAGGGGTGCACCTTAAGCCCTGTCCCTAGTAGACATCAGCACTGCCAGAGAAAAGAGTCCAGTATCTCAACCCTTGCCTAACCACTTTAGGAGGAAATGGTTACAAGGCTGAAGAGAAAAAAAAAAAGAAAAGATATCACTACAGAAGTTAGAAATAGCTGGAAATATACAAAACATCCTAAATTAGACTGAAAGCAGGTAGCCTATAATAGAATGTGTAAAGAGATTGAGTGTTGCAGAAAAAGGAGTTTGTTTTAAAGCATTTCTCTTTAGAGAACGAGTGAAGTGTTTCAGGAACCAACTATCTAATTTAAAAATACAATTGGTTGTTAGTAGTGATGAAATCAGAATAATAAATGATAATGCTGACCTTTAGACAACTTTCCTATTTTTTATCCCACTCATGAAACTAATCTGTTTTATGGTATGTTAGGACATTTAGCTGTCACCATTTTTAACAGCCCATCAACTAATACTAATTTTAAAAAGGTGTGTTTTGAAGTCAGCACACTGGAGGAATACAAAACTGCTTGAAGCTTTCTATTGAAATGGTTTGAGATGAATTAGTATCTCTACTTAGTTTAACACTGATCAGAAGGCTGCAGATCTGACCTGTTAGTTGGGTGTCACCAGCTGCAGGAATGATTCGGATGTAAGGGGTTGTAAGCTGAGTCACGAGTATGGCAGCTGAGTTTTTTCACAGAATCCAATGGCATGCAGGAAAAAGAGACAAGAGAGACCATAAAAACAGGCAGTGGAAGAATCACAAGGTATCCTTAATGCCAATCAAATGTAAAAGCTGGACTGTTGGCTGTGACTCCGGCTTATTAAGCAGATATACATGAGGTATTCATGGGGGAGCTAAAATCAAACTCCCTAGATGGACAACAGTCTCTGTGTGTGATAGAACTGCAACTGTGGTTGTGGCCTTATTAATTCTGTTTAATGACTTTGATGTCCCACTCTCATCATCTTCTGATCTGTTTCCAAGTGTTCCCAGCGGTCTTTTAATAATGATGGTGCCATTTTTAGCCAAAATCTGTGTGGTTTTCTAGGACATAGTTTCTGCAGAGCAGCAGGAGTTCATTAAAAAATCACTTCTGAGTTAAAGCGGAGTAAGCCCACCACCCCTCCCCTCCCTATTGCACTGAAGGGTTGCTTGTGCCCCACCCAATTTATTTTCTGCGTCATAAATTAAATATTTTATTAAATACATTTTTTTCCTTCTTTTTTGATTCTCAACAATGTGAATGAATAAATCCTCAGAACTGCAGTTTTAAGCGTAATGTTCTACATGTCCTCCATCATGAGAAAAATGCCACCAGAACATATTAAAAACACCAAAAACATGATTTTCATTGTAGTGACTCTTTAGCGCAAGGAGCAGAACAGTTATCTAAGATTCTGCAGAGCTTTGAAGGCACACAGGCAGGCCTCTCATGTTTCAAAAATAGATGCAACTGATCAAAAATCATCATATTAAAAAATGGCTTTACAATAACAAGGAAGACATTTATCGAGGAGAAAAACTTGTTAAAACAGTCATTTAAAACAGTGCATATAAGGGATGTTACATGCTTTATGTGGGTACATTCTTATTTTTAATGAAACCTTACCTTTGGCGGCAACTCGAACACAGTCAATTTTAGTTTCCTAGAAAAATAGAAGAAAAGCAAAAGGACATGATCATATATTATGAAAGATAAAATTATACAGCCACCGCATCCATGTAGTCCCAATTACAACACAATGACTGTGACACTGAGTGCAGTTAAGTAAGGGGACCCACAGCACAGATTAGTATTGCTAGTCTGCTGATGGGTCAGTGATCAGATGGCAGTTTGTGGCTGAAGGTGGTCAGCCAGTTTGCAGAAATCAGTCCTGTGGCAAGAGGTGAACACGACACACAAGGACTACTGAGCAAATGTAATGGTACTTCAGCTGAGAACAGCTTTTGACAATACGAAAAAAGGTGCAAAAAAACTGAACTTGTCCGAGAACTCTGCTGTCAACAAAAGCTGCAGAACAGGGAGGCAGTGTGTTATCAAAGACAAGTGTCCCTGACTGTCCCAGCTGTAGTGTCCAATGAGCAGGCAGCCTGTGTCAGAGGTACTATGTAAGGGAGGAAGTAAGAGAAACATCTCTTATCATTCCATATGATTTCTCCTTCTCAGAATTGAAACTTAAAGCTCCTTCTTTTAAGGACAGAGCTGTTAGAGTTAGTTTGATCAATCTTTCTGCAGAAATATAAAAAAAATATAGATGAGTGTTCTTGCTTTCCCTCAAAACTATACTCAATGAGCTAACAGCATCTGTTGGCACTCAAGATGTGGTGAAGAATTTATTAGAAGTCTAAAAGCCAAAGTGAAGACCGTATGCAATCACACTTTTATTTAATCTGTTCAACAGCAAACTACTATGACAGTAGGGTTAGGGTTAGGGTATGACAGTAGCAAACTACTTCTTGAAGTTTAAATTTCAAAATCTCATTATCAAGAGAAACCAGGTAATTGGAAGGGTTGCTTATGTTTCTCGAAGGGCATTTTGGAGCTGCTTTCGTTTTAGAGTCCTAGACCTGGACTCCCAATAGTCTCGTTATTTGTCCATCCTTCATGCAGCTGACTGAGAGCAGATTTATCTTAAATGTACAAGAACTTTTCATATTTGATTAATATTCTAATATGTATTCTGGTTAAAAGATAAAAAGTGGGAATGTTGTGCAAAATGGAAAGCATGTAGTTAGAAATAAATAGCTTCAAGTTGCTTAAAAAGTCCATATCTACAGCAGTTCTTTTTAAATGTGATAACTTTTCAGAGAAGAAAGTAACCAATTACCATAGTTAACTAAAAGTGTTGGGAGCCAAGATAATGATACCAGGAAAAAAAAACGGAACCCAACCGGACTTCAACCCACCCCATTAGCTGTGCTGAGAGCTTGGAAATAGATGCTGTAGCTCTTCTGTGGCAACAGAGGCACATTCCAGTAACCGTTATAGGTCTTGTTGTCACCCACAGTGAATGGTTGGGACGAGAGCATGCCAGCAGCGGGGAACTGAGCGGTGAAGTAGTACTGTGAATTCAGAAGTGTGGCATTCTGGAAGTGAATGGGAACTGGGTAGCAGCGCAGAATCTCTGCAGTCCCTCGCACTCTGCGTGGACGTTCCTCCTCCACCACCACCTGGTACACACTGCAAACATCAACACAGGCTTTAACACAGCAGAAAGTTTCAGGTTTTGGCAACAATATAATTATACTTTTATGACAAACACTGATTATAAGTGAAAATCAAGTTTTGAAAAATCTTTTTTAAACTCTTTATTCGTTGCCCCTCCTAGTACTGCCACCTTAAGGTGGTGGACGGGTTTGAGTGCTTGAGTGATCCCAGGAACTTTGCCCCTGGTAGGGTCTCCCATGACAGACAGGTCCTGAGTGACGATCCAGAAAAAAAGCACTCCTTTATGAGAAGTAAAATCAAAGATTCAAAAAACATTTCCGGATTGCAACACAAGGACCCCAACCTGAAGCTGGGGCTCGCAGGCAAGTGCCTGGTAACCATGACTCCTCCCATGGGCCCCAGTCAGGTAAAGCTCGAAGGAATGACATGGGCCCACTACCTGCAGGAGAGCTCAAAAGGGGCCGGTGCATTGTGGTTTGGGTGGCAGTCGTAGGCAAGTGACTCGACTGCCACCCAAACCCAGTCATGGAACTTGGCTTTTGGGACATGGAATCTTACCTCTCTGGGAGGGAAGGAGCCTGAGCTGGTGCAGGAGTTTGAAAGGTACTGACTAGATATAGTTGGGCTCACCTTCATGTAGAGCCTGGACTCTGAAACTCTGTCCCTCGAGATGGTTTGGACTCTACCAAACAAGAATTGCCCATAGTAAGAGGTGGTGGGGCAAGATGAGCTTACTCATGAGCCCCCAGCTCAGTTGCCAAGTGTTGGGAGTTCACCCCCGGTGGATGAGAGGGCCGTGTCCTTGGACTTTGGATGGGGGACAGGTCTCTGACTGTGGTCTCAGTTTATTTGCCAAACAGAAGTAAAGGCATGCCAAACCTTGGTGTCTCTCAAAGTGGTTCTGGAAAGTGCTCATCCTCCTGGGGAACATCAAAGCCCACGTAGGCAATGACAGAAGCACCTGGAGGGGTGTAATTGGTTGGAAGGGCTTCCCTCATCTGAACCCAAGCAATGTTTTTTTGTTAGACTTCTGTGCTAAACACAGTTTTGATTTATTAATTAAATTTAATTATTTTTTTTTGGTTTATTTCACAGGGACAGTGCACATCAAAAGAATTGCTTTAATCCGCAAGAATTAGCCCAACAGCTATTTTTCATCCGTAGTGTCCAGACAGATGTTAAGAATTGTCAACCTAAAAACTCCAAAACATCTGTTAAATATGTTAATAAAAATATACAGTAAAATTACAGTTTTTAGACATTCAGGTAAAATACACATCACTATTAACAAGCTGCACACAAAGCAAAAAAACAAAAACTAAAAATATTTTTAAAAATAAAATAGGGGACTTCCGGTTGTATGGGATTGGAGTAGGAGTGCGTTGCGAGGAGCTCCGGGTTTCTTTTTCTATTTTTTCTTTTCAACCCTCTACAAACATCGAGCACGACAAGACCCCCATAACAACGTTTACCCCCTTAATAGTTCAAGGTTAACTCCACCGTAAAATGTCTTCAAAAAATACAAAATCAGCCAAAAAAGAGGAGGCTAGCTTAACTCTGGCGGCCATCACCGCGCTTCTGGAGCAGCACCGCGAAGCCCTGGCCGCGGAGTTTAAAACCTCCTTCAACCTGCTGGACTCAAAGCTGGACCAAACGCGCCTCGCGGTGGAGGACCACGGTCAGCGGGTCTCATCTCTGGAGCTGGCCTCGGAGGACCTGAGTCAGCGGGTTACAGACCTCGAAGACACGGTCAACACCCTTCGTGAAGTTAATGCTAAGCTAAAAGCCAAGGTCGCCGACCTGGAGGGTCGGAGCAGACGCCAGAACATCCGTATCCTGGGGGTACCGGAATCAACCGAAAGCGGCTCCCCATCTAAGTTCTTCTCCGACCTGCTCCGGGAGGTGTTCGGCGCCGAGATCCTACCGACCCCCCGCCAGAAATCGACCGCGCTCACCGCTCCCTGGCAGCCCGACCGGCCCCCGGGCAGCGCCCGCGGCCGGTCATCCTCCGCCTGCACCGGTACCAGACCAAGGAGCTCATCATCAGGGAGGCTCGCCGGCGGGGAAAGCTCGAGTTCCGAGGGAAGCCCATCCGCGTCGTGGAGGACTACAGCCCCGAGGTCGCCAACCAGCGGGCGGAATACAGAGCCGTGATGACCGAACTTTATAACCGGGGACTCAAACCCGCTCTGCTCTATCCCGCCAAGCTCCGCGTCACTCTGCCCAGCGGAGACCGAAGGTGGTTCGGTTCCGTGGATGAGGCAAACGGATACATTAGGAGCCTCCCCCGACTACCCGGGTCCTCTTAAAAACAGGTTTTTGATCTTTATTTCGCTTAGATGACTCGGTAATGCCAGTGACTTGCCTCTGTTCTGTCTCTCTTTATTCGGGGCAACTTTTATGGTTTATGTTAATTTAAACAGATCGGGTGTTGTTGTGTGTGGACAGTATTTCTAAACCACAAAGTTTGTTTGAGGTGCTTGAACTCCCTTTTTTTTTTTTTTTTTTTTTTCTTACCTTTCTTAAAATGAGAAAAAATAGATAAATAATATATACATATAGACATTTCTTCTCGGAGCTCAAACAGATGGTTAGAAAGGAAGAATATTTAAATGTTGGTTCTGAAGAGCTTGCTGCTTTACTCTTTAGCAGCTTTCTGGTTTGGGAGGTTAAGGGTGGGGGGTGGGAGGGTCTCTGTCGCTGCCAAAAAGTCTAAATCATTGTTTTTGCATGTTTGCATGTTTTTGCATCATTGTTGTTATTGCTGCCCTGGCTCTTTCCAGCAGTCACACTTGTTGAACTGCATGCACCACAACTTTTTCTGCAAACCCACATGGTCAGTTACATAAACTTTGTAAGCTGGAATGTTAAAGGTTTAAACCATCCCATTAAGAGAAGAAAGGTCTTTTCTCATCTTAAACAACTTAAAGTTGACATAGCTTTCCTGCAAGAAACTCATATACGTAGTTCAGACACTGAACGTCTCCTAACAAGCTGGAAGGGACAACGTTTCCATTCCTCCTTCCAAGCAAAGGCAAGGGGAGTTTCAGTTCTCATCGGCCCCAATATCTCTTTTGAATCTCACAATGTGATCTCTGACAAATTTGGTAGATATGTTATTGTCACCGGAAAATTGTTTAGCAAACTGGTTGTATTTGTAAATGTATATGCTCCTAACTCAGATGACACAGACTTTTTCAAACGACTGTTCTCGCTGCTGCCTGATCTTAATATATATGCTCCTATTATTGGAGGTGATTTTAACTGCTGGTTGGACCCAGTCCTGGACCGTTCATCGAACAAAACTAGCACAATAAGGAGATCAACTGCTCTCATTCAAGCTTTTTTATCAGACTATGGAGTGTGCGATGTGTGGCGTACTCTTCATCCAAAAGATTGTGACTACTCGTTCTTTTCACAAGTCCATCACACCTACACTAGAATTGACTACTTTTTCATTGATCACCAACTTATGCCACTGGTGCAGTCCTGTTCCTACCAGAGCATCGTCATCTCAGACCACGCTCCCATTGTTCTGAGCTTGTCTCTCCCTGGCATCCCACAGACCAGCCGACTCTGGCGATTCAACTCAACCCTACTGTCCGATGAGACCTTTGTGGAGTTCATAGAGAAAGAAATCAAGTTTTTTCTGGCCACCAATACTTCTCCTGAGGTGTCTAACCTCACTGTTTGGGATGCCCTGAAGGCTTACCTTCGGGGCCAGATCATCTCCTACACTGCTAATCTAAAAAGAAGATCTCTTAAAGAACGCATGGATCTGAGCAGTAGAATCAAAGAGATTGACAAACAGTTTGCCCAAACCAAGGATCCCAAGCTGTTTAGAGAACGAATGGAACTTAAAGCTAAGTTGGACTTCCTTTTAACTCACTCGGTTGAACGCATGCTTCTTAAAGACAAGGCTCAGTTCTATATGCATGGTGACAAACCAAATAAACTGTTAGCCAACCAACTTCGTGGAGCCAGAGCAAAACAGAGGATCCCTGAGATTCGCATGCCATGTGGCCGCACAACGTTAGACCATCTACAAATAAACAGCGCATTCAGGGACTTTTACTCACAACTTTACACCTCAGAGACCGTAGCTGATCAAGACACGACTACTGACTTTTTAAACACGCTTGACATTCCAACGTTGCCACCGGATCTTAGAAAAGCACTCGATGAACCCATTTCTAATTCTGAAATCACATCTGCCATATCTTCCATGCAGTCTGGCAAATCACCAGGCCTGGATGGGTTCCCAACAGAATTCTTTGCAAAGTTTTCTTCCTTACTTTCCCCGCAGTTGTGTCTTGTGCTGTCTGACTCTTTTAGGTTGGGATCTCTTCCCAAATCCTTTACTGAGGCCTGCATCACCCTTATTGCTAAAAAGGGTAAAGACCCAGCTGATTGTGCCTCATACAGGCCAATCTCCCTCTTGAATACGGACGCCAAAATCTTGGCTAAGGTGCTGGCCCGCAGGTTGGAGAATATCCTCCCCATTATCATCTCAAAGGACCAAACAGGCTTCATTAAACACAGACACCCATATTTTAACATACGTCGGCTACTGGACATAATTTACACCTCTCCCGGGGTGGTCCCTGAGTGTGTTCTATCGCTTGACGCTGAAAAAGCTTATGACCGGGTAGAATTCAACTTTCTTTTTGCAGTGCTTGATAGATTTGGCTTTGGTACCAACTTCTCCTCGTGGATCCAACTGTTATACTCATGTCCCACCGCTTCAATTCGCACTAACTCTCAACAGTCAAAACCCTTTAACTTACACAGAGGGACTCGCCAAGGATGCCCTCTGAGCCCTTTGCTCTTTGACCTAGCCATTGAGCCGCTTGCTGCAGCCCTACGAGGCTGTAGGGACATAACTGGCATTTGGAGGAACTCTACAGAACATAAAGTCTCACTGTATGCAGATGATCTTCTGCTCTTTATATCAAACCCGGGGACTTCACTGACTGCGACTCTGTCGTTGCTCAGCCAGTTCGGGAAGCTGTCTGGTTATAAACTGAACCTCAGCAAAAGTGAGCTTTTTCCCATTAATAATAAAGCGCATGCTTTGGACTATTCAAATCTACCTTTCAGAGTGGAAAAACACAAATTCTCATATCTGGGAGTATCGATCACAAAGAAACACACAGATTTATTCAAAGAAAACCTCATTACCTTACTGAACCAAATTAAACAAACATTGACACAGTGGTCACCTTTATTTATGTCGCTGGTGGGCCGGATCAACTCTATAAAGATGAATATCCTGCCCAAATTTTTATACTTATTTCAGTCCTTGCCGGTTTTTATTCCTGCTTCCTTTTTCAACCAGCTTGACTCGGCTCTCTCCGCCTTCATCTGGCAGGGAAAACGTCCCTGCCTTAGCAAAGTCCATCTCCAGAAGACCAAGTCCACCGGTGGGTTTGCCCTTCCAAATTTCCGACTGTATTACTGGGCTGCAAATCTGCGCTGTATGGCATTCTGGTCATTTTATGCGGATCGATCTGGTGCCCCTGACTGGGTGGCAATGGAACTACACTCGCCCAGAACCTCTCTTCCTGCATTGCTGGGTTCCCCTCTCCCTCTCCCTTCCATTGCACACATCTGCAACCCGGTGGTTAAACACTCTTTAAGGATATGGGTCCAGTTTAGGAAGTATTTTGGCTTGTGTAACTTTTCCGTTCTGACCCCTATTGCTTCGAACCATCTTTTCATACCCTCCCTTCATGATATGGGTTTTCAGGAGTGGCACAAGAAGGGTATTAAAAGCTTTAAAGATCTGTTTTTGGATAACACACTGGCTTCATTTGAACAGTTAAGCAGAGCATTTGGTCTCTTAAAATCTGATTTTTTCAGATATCTGCAGGTTAGACAGCATCTCCACTCCTTCAGGCCTGGCATCGCCGTTCTCCCAGACTCAACAATTGTAGAAACCGTCCTTTCTTTAAATCCGTCCCATAAGAGACTTATCTCATTCCTCTACAACCTGCTGTCAAACCTAAAATCTCACCCGGTAGCCCAGATCAGGACAGCATGGGAGGAGGATCTGGGCGTGTCCTTATCTCCAGAAACCTGGAACTCGGTGCTGAAACAAGTGAACTCATCATCTCTTTGTGTTCGCCACTGTTTAATCCAATTTAAAGTGGTACACAGGTCACACATCTCTAAGTCTAAGCTATCCCACATCTACCCAAACATCAGTCCTTACTGTGACAAATGTAAAACTGGTGAAGCCACACTCATCCACATGTACTGGTCCTGTCCATCCCTCGGTAGGTTCTGGATGGAGGTATTTCAAACCTTATCCTGGATCCTCAAAGTCCCACTGCAGCCAAATCCTCTGACTGCTCTGTTTGGGATCGCTGAGGAGAGGGTGTGTTTAACTCGGGACAAACGTCAAACTCTGTCTTTTGCCTCCCTCTTGGCCAGACGTACCGTTCTTTTTAGGTGGAAGGATGCTGCCCCCCCAACTCACAAACAGTGGTTGACAGATATCATGTCTTGCTTACAACTGGAGAAGATTAGATTCTCACTCAATCATAAGAGCAGGAACTTTCAGGAGATGTGGGGCTTTTTTCTGGAAACATTTCAGCAGATCTGGGAGCGAGGTAACCAGGGTGCTTTACCATGTCAAACATAGGCCGGCTTCAAGCTCTTCATGCGGTGCTAGTGTGCTGGCACCCCCCCAAAGATGACTGG
The DNA here is from genome assembly GCA_016861445.1 of Oryzias woworae. Lineage (NCBI taxonomy): Eukaryota > Metazoa > Chordata > Actinopteri > Beloniformes > Adrianichthyidae > Oryzias > Oryzias woworae. Next base: position 6,987,448 of record BOLG01000688.1, on the reverse strand, counting down.
CAGTGACAGAGAATGGGAGGGGGGAGGGTATGTTTTTTTTTTTTTTTTTTAAATTAGGTGTATGTATATGTATATATATGTTCTTTTTTGTGCGTGTGTGTTTTGTTTTTGTTTACTTTTTGCTCATCTGTTTTGTTTGTGTGTTTGTTTTTTTTCACTCTAAGCTTGCCGACTGCCGTTGCTGCTTTGCATATATGTATATATGTATGTTTATAAGAAAATTCAAATTCAAATAAAAAGATTTTGAACATAACATAAAAATAAAATAAAGACACAAATGTTGCATAGATCCGACAAGGAGGGAAAGGCAGTTAATATAATTTAATGTAGACATGTATGTTGTGATATGAACCAGTTTTTGAAGTGCTTTTTGAACAGACTGCATGTGGTGAGTTCTCGAATAACGTGAGGAACAGTTCAGCTGTTACAGAGAAGGTGCGCTGACTAAAGACACTTCTCTGCAGAGGGACTGCACAGTCCCGTCAAACCAATCCTCACGTCACTCTTTGGGAGAAGGATCTTTTTTTAATTAACTGAATGAGTGGAGGGGATAAAGAACCATTGATGATTTGAGTGGGAGAGTTTCCAAGATGATCGTCTGTGCTTTCTTTCTCCGTGGACCTCGCCTCTGGCTCGTCTCACACCCCAAGCTCTCCCACAGTTCCACAATTCAAACATGTAGTTGTAGAGTTAGATAAGCTAATTCTTCTTTAACAGTTCTAGCACATTGCCTGTCTGTCCAAGGAGAGGAGGATCCCTCCTTCATTTGGACATCCCTGAGGTTTCTTATTGTTTTCCCGAAATCTGTTATTTATTTATTTTTTTGTATTTATTCTTTAGGACTTGTCTGCTAGGTTCTCTCTTGTAAATTGAAGGATAAATGAACATTACAACTATTGCGTGTGTTCCAAAGCCACGTTATACATTTGTTTACAGCTCACAGTAATATAATGTTTAGTTGATTGTTGAGTGAATGAAATAATTAAAAACTGTTGTCCAGTCTCCTTAGTGAAATTCCAGATAAGGGCTTTAAGAAGTTTGAAAGCACACAGTAAGCCAAGAGTGTTGTAATTGCTCTTGCCATGTTGCTTCACAGTTGTAAAAGCTTATCAATAATGAACACCATGTTTGAGCACTGAGTGTCCACCAATAGACTTAGTATAAGGACACCCTTGGCAAGAGATTGACGATCAACTATTTAGTCATTTCAGGCAACCTTAGGCGTCTTTGATGCTTGAGTTAATAGGGGGCAGAGCAGTCCACTGATCACAACCTGGTGGAGAGTTGGAGTTGCTGGCAAAGAAGGAGGCCGGCAAGACTTGGCAGACCCAAACTTGCTGTGAGGGTCTGCTGGGAATGTCTGGTTGAGCCTTCCGTCAGGGAAGTCTTTAACTTCCACATCTGAAAGAGCTTCAAACAGGTACAGTGTGAGGCTGGGGACATTGAGTCTGAGTGAAGCATGTTTTTTACCTCCATTATCTCTGTTGCTGTTCGGAACTCTGATTTCAAGGTCTCGGGTCCCTGCCGTGGCAGCAACCTCCTGGTGGACACCGGAAGTAAGGTATGCCGTCAAGCTGAAGAAAGAGTCCTAATAGACCCGTGTAAAAGTATGTATGTACTTTATTTTCTTATTATCATTCTAACAGCTGTTTAAAACTGTGATTGAACTCTGACCTACATTGACATCTACAGTGTTGGAGTTTTTCTGTGTGCCATTTGGAGAAAAGAAGATTCCACCATGAGATAATCCAGGAATGTCCAGAAAGCAGTTGGAGATTAGAAACATAACTGTTCAGCTCAAGAACTCTCCACTGACCCTCCCATTTCTGCAGTGAGAATATTAAACAGTGTTGAGAACTACTGACCTCCATCCCTTAAGATTTTTTGTAACCAGGCAACCCAACTTTTGAATGAAAGGGGGAGGTCATGTAAAGTGGGACCAGGCAGTAGTTACTCATTCAGAGTCTGGCCTCGGTATCTGAAAGAGCAGTTAAACACCAGTCTGTGTTTACCGTTGTGGCTGACGAGGTGATGTGGTATGTACCACGCCTCTTTTCCTTTGCTCAATTCTGAGTATTCAACTTTGGCAACATATCCAGCCTGGATGAGTTTCTCCATCTCTGCCAAGTAGATCTCAGACTTTTCTGTGTCTTTCAGGAGTCTTCCCTCAGTAGCTCTCAGGCTTGGCATCATATTATTAGGGGTCATTTGCAGAGATGGCATATCTTTTCTTCTGAAAAGAGGGGTAGCATATCGAGACACTCCATTTACCTCCACTCTTGTTGTTTTGGCCTCGAGCATCTCAACAGCAAAGTGGTCTTCCTTAGAGCGAGTCACTATTTTATCCCTTTTGAGGGGTAAGTTCTCCAGCGCCATCTTGAGGTGGGCAAACTCTCCAGGGTCTCGATTGACGAGGTTGGGAATTGATGGCCGAGGTCCATGGTAGGCTGCATCTGAGCTTAAGCTATGGCCATACAGCCGACTGGGTGCAGAGGGATGGTTAGAACCAGGAGTAGCCTGAAAGATGGCACTTGGTGAACTCATGCGCTTAGGATGGGGTGTAGAAGCTAACCTGATGGGGGATGGATGTATTGGAATGTGATCTTCAGCATAGAGATGTTGACGGTTGCGCCAATTACCCTCTGGAGGTCTTGAATCTGTAGTAGTTGCGGGTTGTCTAGCCAACAATGGCTAGCTCTGCTGTGTTGAGAGTGCTTGGCTGCGCAGGATCTGAAGCTCATTCATTATTTTATTAAGGCATTCCAATGTAAGTGAAGGGGTTTCTTGCTGCTCCCTGCCATCACAAACTGGAGGTGGGGGTGGTCGCCAATCTTCCTCATTAACATTCTCCACCATTTTTGGAGGATTGACATATGCTCTTTGGGTGGATTGGCAGTGTGGAGCAGTGTTAGCTGAGTCCATCATCCTTAGAATGTCTCGTTGCATAGCACGCATGTCTTCAAAATCTGCAGCCATCCGCTGATGTGACTGCTGAAGGAGGAGCCTTTCCTGGCGGATCTCCTCAAGCTCTGGATTTGGGGAAACAGACTGTTGTAGCTTTGGAGGAGGAGCATATTGCAGGAGGGTTTGGTCTCTCAGTCGGTATTGCATAGGACTACAGGGTGACTGCTGAACCACTGGGTTGTCTTGCTCATGCCACAGTTTCTCGATGGCATAGCTCGAGTCCATTCCCAGTGAGATTAGATCTCTGTCTGGTGTCTTGCAGCTGCTCCAGGTGAAGGTATCAGTTGTTCTCCTGACTCATGTCCATGGAAGGTCGACTTATTAAAATCCACCACATAGTCTTCCAAGTGAAGAGAGGGTCGAACTACTCGTCTGGGACGGGCACCACGAACATTATAATTTAGGGCTTCATCCATCTTTATAGGTTAAGTGCAGTGGCATCCGGCTCGAAGAACCATTAATGTGGGTGAGGTTTAGGGTTTACTAAGCTGTTCGGGGTTGCCACCACTCTCAACCCAGGAGTGCCGGCCAGAGCACTACTTCAAGGCCTGGATGAGGTTTCTGGGGTTAGTTGGTGTTGGATGATGGAAATAAGGGACAGAGGCAGGAGGTTGGCTGCAATACTGTAATCCACACTTCATCTTACATTTCTTGCTCTTGTACAGGTTTAGTTGCTTCTGGGCATTTATGCGTGGGTGTGTGTGTGTGTGTGTGGTCCTTGGTTCATCAACGCACACTTAACAACCAGCATAAACTTTCTCCTTTCTCCAGTGTAGCGACACCCTCACACACGGAGCAAAGCACACAGACACAATGCTGTGCAGCAACACGATGACGTCATCACTCCCTTAATGAGCATGCGTCCAGCTCCAAACAAAATCAAAACTTAAAGGAAACTTATTTCTAACATTCTCTGAGTCTTTTGTACAATAAGTGAGGGAAGATCGGAGTGTGACATCAATAGGCAGATTGGTGTGGTGTCCACTGTTATGCAGTCGCTGTACCGGTCGGTTGTGGTAAAGAGAGAGCTGAGCCAGAAAGCAAAGCTTTCAATTTACCGGTCGATCTTTGCAATCTTTGCGATTTAATTCCAATACTCACCTATGGTCATGAGCTCTGGGTCATGACTGAAAGAACAAAGTCTCTGATACAAGCGGCTGAAATGAGCTTCCTCTGTAGAGAAGCTCGGTCACCCTTTGCTTAGACTGGTGTTCCGTGATCCAGATGAGCGGAAGAAGATGCATATATGTTTATTGCCAATATCTGAAGAGAAAGTTCCTTCATCTTCTAAACTTGCTTAATCCCTTGGGGTCATGAGGTGGCTAGATCCTATCCCATCCACTGAAAGTACATACCCTTCATGTTTGACCAGCCCATCACAGGCCACCCAGAGACAGACAAGCACACACACTCACACCTTAGGACAATTTTGTAGAGCCACCGATTGAACTATGATGCATAATTTTGGACTGTAGAAGGAACATGAAGGTCCTTGAGAAAACTTACAAATGAATGAGGAGAACATGCAAACTCCACACAGAAAAACAACCGACAATTTGAACCATGGGCTTTTCCCTGTGAGGTTAGTGCTAACCACTACACCACCATTCAGCTATAAACAGAAAGTTATTCTTTTTGAACGAGAAACAAAAACTGGAAAAACTGAAGAAGAAAAGAACACTAGATAGCTTGGCAGTATATTCGTTTCATTTATCAGAGTAAGTAATCCAAACTGTTTCTCACAAATATCACACTTGTCTCTACAAGTCACCCTCTGGTTTTAATAATCGAACACATATTTAAGCAAAACGCAGGCTAGCTGCTGCAAGGAACAACTGGCCATGTCGAAGAACTATTTTAAGCCTTTTTTGTGTGTTTGTGGTTCTGTTGTACTTGGATTTTTGTAACATTTTCTCTTTTTTAAAATGTGTACTAGTTACTGGATTCTTATTTTTATTATTGTATTATGCCATTATTAATTACATGTTCTATATTTGATGCATAGGGTTGGGGTTAATATGTTCATTTCAGTTTGTTGTAATTAGTTAATATGTATATATTTATTTGCCAAAAGTTCCTGCTCTATGTTTTATGATCAATTTTATGAACAAAAATTGTGTATTTCCTGAAAATGTTCCATAATAGAGCATTTCAAAAGTATCTGGATGGGTATTATTATCACTGGTATTAGCCCAATAATTACTCGGTATCAAATCGATACCCAAATACCCAGTATTGCACATTCCTAGTCTTTATTCATTCAGGAGCTTCAATGGCAGGTTGGTAAAGAAAACACGTAGGACACTTGCCCTGGAGGCCTGGCCTTGGACACCCCTGGTCTGTGATGTACCAAACCTTGCTTCAAAGGAGCTTTTGGGGTCTAGCATCTCTGTGAGTCAAAACAAGAATGAGGGATTAAAAAAAATGAACTGATTGCTTTTGAATGATATCAAGTAATCTGTAATCTATTAAAATTTGGAAGTAACTTGAACAACATGGCTCAATGTTGATGCCGAGAGACAAGCTAATGAGTGCAAGAAATGAAGATTCTTGCTGAATGAGTGAAATGGTTTGCAGCTCTTGCAAATTATCAGGCATCTTTTACACACAAAGCTGTTTTCTGTGACACAAGCTTTAAGAATGGGCACTCAAATTATTTCAACATGCACTCAGCAGCTAATCAGCTGATTTTAACTGATGATGGCCAAAACTACTGTCACAGCAGGGCTAAAAAATGGCGTAAAGAAGGCGATCAGGATTCTCATCTAAAGCCCTAAAGTGGAACAGCCGGGGCTAGGAGGAAGGATGAGTATTGCACAGATGGAGCAAAGGAGCTGAGCGTCCAGCGCCTCACATTATCTATTATAACTCCCAGCTGTTTCCATCAGACAGATTAGAAATACTCAAAGTCTGTATCCCATTGAGATTCAGACTTTTGAATGTTATTTTGGTTTCAACAAGATAGTCCTAAAAGTTAACATTCAGTATTGTAACAACAAGAAAGGACATAAAATTGATACTTAAGTTCACAGAAAATGTTTACTGTCAATCGGAGATATTTTTTTCAAAATGTATTTTATTTGAATGTTGATAAAATGCCAGCAAGAAAAGTCCCTAATTAAACTGTTTTAATTTTAAGACCTGTCCTTTAATAAAGAGCCAGAGGACAAAGCACTTTAATCCCTTTCCTTAAAGGACAAATAACATTATGTCAATTATAAAGAATAAGAAAAAAATGCTTAAACATGCAAAGGAATAGCAAAGAGAACAGTGAGCACGTAAGATTAAAATTCATTAATTCTCTAAACCCGTTTTGTTCCTTTTGGGGCCACGGGACTGCCGGAGCCTGACCCGGCCACTCATGGGTGGAGGCAGGGGACACCCCTGGACAGGTCACCAGTTTGTTGCAGGGGCCACAATTCACAATTACACATGCACACTCGCATTCACACCTAGGAACAATTTAGAGTGACCAATGAACCTAAGAATCATGTTTTTGGATGGTGGGAGGAACCTGGAGTCCTCAGAGAAAACCCACGCATGCACGGAGAGAACATGCAAACTCCTCACAGAAAGGTTCCCCCCCATTGGTGACACTGTTTCAAGGCCCCCAGCCGGGACTTTCTGGCTGTGAGGCAAGAGCACTAACCACTGCTCCACCGTGCAGCCTAATAGCTAAGATTAAAATGTAGTTTCCAAAACCAACAAAGAATGGAGAAAAAACATTCTAGCAGAGTTCATCAAAATTAGCCCCTGCTTTGACATTGACAACAGCCTTGAAAGAGGGCAAACAAAGACTGCATCTGGGCCGACAGTGACGGGCACTTAAATGCTCCATCTGCTTTAATTTGTTTGAATTGTAAGCAATTTATGAGTCTATTCTACAGGAGGCCACTTTAATCATTACTGCATATTTATCTAATCACTCATGTTCAATTCCAGTATTCACACAGAACATGCATTATCAAAACGCCAAAGGGCAGAGCCAAGCAAGAGTAACCCAGAACATCCATCTGACAATATTGGAAGTTAAAAAAAATGATGTTTGTGCAAAGCTGAACAACCTCAGCACTAACAGCTTTGGACATGATCAATTGCTCCCTGCGGTTGGCAGTGTCTGAATCACTATTCACATGTACCGCATATTTAACCCTGCAGTTTATCATGAGTTCGTCAGAGAATCTGCCTTTGTACATTGTGGGTGTGTCCAAATCCTCAGAGCTCCCATGTTTGGCTGTAGGTGAGAAAGTGATGACATTTTCAATCCTGCTGAGAGTCTGCAGCAGGAATCAGCCTTTAATTACAGGCTCCTACTGAGAGCAGAGGTCAAAAGTGAAGTGCAGACTGTGGAGTGAAGCCACTTAAGCAGCTACAGAGCAACAGAGAAATCACCCATCAGCTGAAATCTACTGTCATCTGTTAGAAGACAGTACAATGCTAAATGCTACATATGCTGCTAATCATATAACTTTCTAGAAATCCTAATGTTTGGTCATATATTTATTTTAAAAACCCAATAAAACTTGAATTGTTTTGGCAATATCAGCCCTCAGTATTCCGAAACAACAGACACTGAGATGAAGAATAAAAGACTGTCAATCCCCTGGTGGCTTCTTGTTTTCTGATGATGTGGTTGTGCCATGACTTCGTGACAGGCTGTGTGAGCAGAGCAGGTTTATTTTCCTCAGGCAAAATACCAAGTGCCAACAGCCATGATGCTCAGAGGGTAACAACTTCAGTAAAGTGGAAATCCAAACCCCAGTCTTTGTGCCACAAAACATACACTCCACTGGCAAACTAAACTGCAGCTAAAATCTAACTGAGATTAAGCAAACATGCTTCTTGGGGTGGGGTGGGATAAACTGCTGAATTACAAGAGAAATACTTATAGAAGCACCCACGCTTTATGTATAAAATAAGCTTTTTTAATGATAATTTTTAAACAACAGCTGATGTGCTTTTGAGCAGTAGAAATCTGCTCACCTCATGCTGAGTTCACAATTTAAGGAATTAATAATTTTGATACAGTCATTAGTGCAATGTGAAAGCATTTCTGCAGAAAAATCACAAGTTCTTAGTGGATTTGGATTTGTTTCTGATTTTAACTTGCTGACACTCAATATGATAATAAAACTCATATTTAGCTAATGAGGCAAGGATTTAGTAACCCACGAGGCTTCTGTGAAATAAATCCATCAGAGGAAAAGTATCAGGGTGGAAATGATCCGATCTGAAGGACAAGACCTCCGTTTCAGAACCAGCTATTCTACTGTGATGGGGACAGCACGACCAGATCAGTTTTAAAGGAACCGTTTTGCACTTTAAACATTCAATGCAACCCTTCACTACAGCTTTCAGGAGATTTTATGTGAACTTTGGAGGCTCCAGAAGGTGAGCTGCATGACCCAAACCACATATAACCCATAAAATAGATGCATTAGGGTTTCTATCTGAAGAATTACATGGTGGGAGCAGAATTTTTTCCTATGCAGCTACTGTAGTTGTTTGAGCATTTCCAAAAAAACTTCTGCAGACGAATAAGTAATTTATTTTTGTGTGGCACCTTTTAAAAAAAGCTTCTCAAACTTCATGAGCAGAAAATTGAGTAAATGAGAAGAACACAGGTGAAAAGCAAAGGTGTACCAGGAGAAGGCTTTAAGCTGTTCAGACTGATCTATCAGCAGAGCCGGACACGATGCAACCTGACCTGACGCCAATTAGGCCTCCTCCAGCTTCGCTGCCCGACAGAATTCAGATCTGCTGCTGTGTGACGCCAACCAATTATGGTGGATTGACTTGAAATCGACTGAATTGTGACCTGAAACTTAGATTTATTTTTCACATGGGCCGATAAGGCAAAGAGGGGAGGAGGTACGGGGAGCATTTCAATCCCTGGCCATCTTCCTGAAATGCTAATGTGCCAACTGTGCCTTGATGTGTGATTTAAGAGCGTTTCTCCTGACCCAGCATCTCTCTCCCTGCTTCTGTCTTTACACTGGATTTTTCTCTGGTGTGCACAAAGCTGCGAAGGCAGCATACATGACAGCTGCTTCTGTTTCCTGAGCAGAAATTAAAGAAGCATACTGCTTATTTCAAGATGACAGAAAATCCCTGAAGTGAGTTTAGGTTAAGTCAAGATAATCTGATGCTTCAGGGCAGAAATAACACCTCCTTCCAATTTTCACTGAAACTGGAGTATTTGACTGATTGTTGTGTGAAGTTGCACAAGCTTCCTCAAGGCAAAAAAAAAAAAAAAAAACATCAAAGAGAAGAGTACAGCTGATTTAGTGTGGAGGATGATAATAAAAGCATCTCAAATTATGTATTTTTACCGGAACATGTAAACGTCTATTTTGATGTTCCTGGGTGAGGAGGCGGGTTCTGGCTCTTACGACAGGCTTTTGCAGACATTAGTTTAACATGACAAGACTGATAGAGGGTTCAATAATCCTCTTAAAGCAACAACATACCCTCTGGTAAAAATTGTTCCTGTGTCTCAGAAATTAGAGGCAAATGTCAGGGTGAAAATGGTTATAATAATTAGCTATTTCAGTATAAATCAAAAATTGACAGCTTCCTTCAGCAAATAGAACGTCTTCCTCAGTCCAACAATTATTGGCAGCATGGTTCATATTGATCATTTTTTACCCCTGCACTCTCGAGCAATTTCCCCATTACAGCACCACATCTGGAAACTCTAATGTAATTCAAACTGATATTCTCAGTAGAAAGTTCCATTTCAAAGTTTTATAGTACAATTTAAGATTGCATATTCCATTGGACAATTCAATTTGCAATTCTGGCACAGAATTTGAAAATCAATTTAGCAATTTAGTTTTCAACATGAAAAAAAATCAAAATAATTCTTTTATGTATTAATTTAAGGTTTTGAATAAAAGTAATATCAATTACATTTTAAACAGTTGGAATTTTTTATCATCATTAAAACAGAACAGAGAACACATTGCCACTATTAATTCAATATGCAAATCTAAAATCAATTTTTAAAATGCAATATGCAGTTTATCATTCATTCATTCATTCAATTTAAGACCTTTTTGTCCCTTTCGGAGTTGATAATTCAACGTAAAAGTAACATTTTAATTATTTGTCTGTTTTAACTTCATTTTGAATTAATTTGAAATTGATTGCATTTATCAATCAATTTTACACACACAATACACACAACAAACACGCATGCACGCACACACATACACTCACACACATATTCTTCAACAGTTCCAGCACATCACCTGTCCATCCTGAGAGAGGATCCCTCCTTCATGTGGACATCCCTGAGGGTTCTTATTTTTTCCCAAGGTAGGGTTTTTTTTTTAATGAGTTTACTCACCAAGAAGGAGGGTCGAAGGGAAGGGATGCCAGTTTAGTTTAGTTTAGCAACCAGCTATTGTTTATATTTTATGGATGAATTTATATTTTTCTTTACAAATACTGGTGTGAAGTCCATTGAAACAACTGTGTTTTGACATTGGGCTAATTAAATAAAATTCAATTGAATTTACTTTTTATCTTGTCTTGTTGCAAACCCACCAACCATCATCTTGCACAGAAATATATTTACTTGACTGTGAATAAATTGAGCAACACTGAACAACAAATCAAACATACCCTGTATGATGAATTGAGCCTGCCCGGGAAACAAATGTAACCTGTAAGATGCACATGTTTAAAGTTTGTTTAGGAAGGATTAGGGTAAGGGATTGATTTTTATAGTTTTTAGCGATAAAAACAGTGCAATTGAACACGAACAACAGGTTTTGCATGTTAAAAGTTTAAATTGGACAAGTATACAACTATTAACAACAAAATCTACTCTTTAATCTCTTAAAAGAGCTAGGAGCTTATTCCATAAAACAGGAGCTTGGTGGATAAAGGCTCTACCTCCAACTGTGCTTTTAGAGATTCTAGGAACCACAAGCAGTCCTGCATTTAGTGAGTGAAGTGTTCTGTTTGGTTGTTAAGGCTCTATAAGATCTATAATATAGGATGGGTTCATACCATTCAAGGCCTTATAGGTTAGCAGGAAGATTTTGAACTGGATTCTAGGTTCAACTGGGAGCCAGTGACATGAAGCTAACACAGGAGTAATGTGTTCTCTTCTGCTGGTTCCTGCTAACAATCTAGCTGCTCCATTTTAAACAAGATGAAGACTTTTTGAAGAACTTTTAGGACACGCTGCTAGCAAAGAGTTACAGTAATCCAGCCTAGACGTAACAAATGAATGAATGGATGAGTTTTTCAGCATCACTTCTAAATAATACCTTTCTAATCCTAAAAATATTGTGTAGGTGAAAAAATGCAGTTTTCAAAGCCTGTGATATGTGAGCCTTAAATGATAAATCCTGGTCAAATAAAACCCCCAGGTTTCTAACTGTGGGATTGGAGGCTATATTTACACCATCCAGGGAGACCATCTGATCAGGTAGAGCATCTCTGAGGTATTTTCGACCTAGTATAATGACCTCAGTTTTTTCTAGGTTTAGGAGGTCATTAGTTGTCATCACGGCCTTGATGTCTCCAATGCAGGCATTAAGTTTCTCTATGTGGTCATTCTGGTCAGGTTTAATGGATAAATACAACTGTGCATCATCTGCATAGCAGTGAAAATTTATTTTGTGTTTCCTGGTTATGTTTCCCACCGGTAGCCTGTAAGGCATAAACAGGATGGGTCCTTGAACTGAAAACTGAGTTACAAATGTTTCTATGGATGCCTTCATTTCTACCGCCTCGGCATGCTCTGGGCTGATAGTAGGAATAACTTTGCTCAACTTATGTATAATATTTGAGATTTTACTATTTATTTTGTTACTATTTATCTAACTTGTTGTATAAGCTAGCTGGAAATGGGGAGGGAACATAAGAGTCTGGTAAAAGTTTTTTTGTTGAAAATAACATCTTGTATGCATTAGGGAATGCAGGCAAACTCTTGGTGGTGCCGGCCAGTTGTAGGCTAAGTTTCCAGAAGCTTTTCCTCTTCATAGTATTAAGACTCCAAAGATAATTAGTGCTCTTGTCCAGTTGTTCTCCAGAGTTGGGGTTCCAGATGAAATCATCACAGATCAGGCTACCAACTTCACCTCTAACATCATTAAGCAGCTACAAAAGGCATTAAAGGCATTTGACAACCCCCTACCATCCACAGACTGACTGCTTGGTTGAGAGATTCAACCAAACGCTGAAGCAAATGCTGCATAATTTTGTGGCTGACCCAGGCCATGATTGGGATAAGTGGTTGCCTTTTGTTTTATTTCCCTACAGAAAGGTGCCTCAAGCATCAACTGGCTTCTCCCCGTTCGAGCTGCTTAATGGGTGGCCTGTCCAAGGGCCACTGGACCCTCTGAGGAGGAAGTGGAAGGCTACCTCAAAACCAGCCCCAGAAGGTATCCCATATTATGTTATCCAGATGCTGGAATGCCTTGGAAGGTACCATGACGAGGCCCAGATCAATCTGAAGCGGGCACAGCAGGACCAGAAGTGCTGGTATGACAAACAGGCTCGACAGAGAGAGTTGAAACCAGGTCAGAAAGTTCTGATTCTGCTTCCAACCAGCAGCAATAAACGTTTGGCCAAATGGCAGGGGCCTTATGAGCTGCCTTATGAAATGGCTCACCCAGACAAGGGGAAAGCATCCCAAGGCTATCACATCAACCTGCTCAAAGAGTGGAAGGACAGTGAGTCAGTCCCAGTGCTGCTGGTGCGCCAGATCACAGAAGAAGATGGTGAGTCTGATACTAATCTGCACCAACACTTTCACCCAAAAATCCCTCACCTGGGGCACCTGCCCTTGACACAGCAACAGACAATGCAGAGTTTGATGCAGGAGATTCTTGGGTTGTTCCAAGATGGTCCAGGCTGTACAACACTCATCCACCACACCATCCCTCTTCAAAAGCCAGACACGCCTCCCATTAGACAGAGACCCTACCTTATCTCGGAACAATTGGTTCGGCCCTTAATAGATGAGTTCCAGCAGATGCTTGATCTTGGGGTTTTTAAACCATCAAGGTGCAAATGTTTGAGATCTGTGGTGATGGTGCTCAAGAAGAATGGCTCCCAAAGGCCCGGCATTGACTTTAGAAAGGGGAATGCCATTTCCTGTTTTGATATTTATCCTATGCCTCGTATAGATGACCTGGTGGAGCAAGTGGGATCTGCCAAACACATAACAACTTTGGACCTTTTCAAAGGTTATTGGCAGATTCCCCTGGAAGAGACATCGAAGCAGTACACAGCTTTCCATACCCCGTCAGGACTGTACCAGTTTATAGTAATGCCTTTTGGACTGCATGGAACCCAGCTACGTTCCAACGGTGAATGGACATTGTTCAGTGGGTTGGAACCCTTCAGTTCAGCATAGCTGGATGATGTTGTCATATTCAGCAACTCCTGGAAGGACCACATCACACATTTAAGAATTGTTTTGCTTTCACTTGCCTTTCAGCACATAAGCTAAGCTGCTGCACATATGCTGCTGGACTCCCTCTGAATGGGGTTTGCACCAGCGCAAAAGGGAGCTTAGAGGAGAGTTGGAAACTGCTGCTCCTTGCCCGGGTCCCATCTCTGGGTTGTTAGATTGCCCAACTATTGCTAGCAAAAATATTCTTAGAAAGAACAATAGTGCCGCTCTTGTGGGATGGATGCCATCTCTTCCCAGGAGACTGGGCTTTCCCCAAAATGCCCTCAAGTTGTCAGCAAGGCCAACACTAATTACTGGGCTCCAGCTAGCTAACCAGTAGTTAAATGATGAAGAGTGGCTGTACATTTCATCACTGACTAGGTTCGGTAAGGGATAAGAGAAAATTAGTGTCTGACATTGACTTAGCAAATTAACACACAGATTCTATGTTTAATTGAAGGACCTCTGATTGTCTCTGTTGGGCGTTGTTACCGCCTGCGTAAATCAAAACTCGATAGAACCTGGACTTATTGGTAACTTGCTTTGATGTCCCCAGCTCTGGCCCCCGGACCCGAATAACACCTGACTGTACCCGCTGTGAGGTTCATGTGTCTGATTTCAGAGGAGCCAATGACCAGAGTTGACGGTTCAGTGGGTGTGTTGCTTAGGGGGAAGAACCTTTTACATAACGGGAGCTTCAGGAGCTCTAAGTTTTTGTGTTTAACACTATGCTTCCTTCCCACCAATTCAATCCCATTCTGTGTGTTCCCCGGCTGCTGCCTGGGAGGGGCTGGGGTGCTAGCTAGTTTAGCCCTGGTAGCGTGGCCCGCACTACGAGTAACAACCTGGTTAGCAGACTTAGTATCCACTGTGCTGAGATAACTGCTCTAGTCTGGGCTCTAAATCTAAAATAAGGCTACGCTTAACACATCTACCACTATCCTCATTAAAGGAGGCAGGATCTTCACTGAACATTTTGCACATGAAGCAGGACAGAGGAGTGAAGGCAGAAGAGGAAGAGGCCATGCTAAATGCTATGCTAAGGCTAGTGGTGTTTCGCTAAGCAGGAGCAACTACGTCGCAGGCTGCTTGGACAGCATACAGTTTACACGGTAGTTTACTCACTAGAATGCTACTAAGAATTTTGTAATACTAAAGTGGATGGATAGATAGATTGACAGATCTTTGTTTGTCATTGTCACAGGTACAACTAAATTAAAAGTGCTTCCTGGTCAGTGCAGCAGTCATACTTAAAGTATTTAGAGTTCTTTTTATCTTACTGTTGGTAACACATTATAAATGTAAAAATTTCAAATAAAAATAATGGAAAAATGTTCTATTGCATTTTATTTGTTTGAAAGCTGCATATTGCTGTATAAAATTTAACTTGTAAAACATTTTGATAAATCACAACCCAAAAGTGTAATTACTTTTTAACCAAGTACTAATAAAAAAACAAAAAAATGCCAGTCTCACCCTCTGCGGGTGATACCTCACCCCAAGCTGGGGTCCTGGGAGCTTGAGGGTCCTGCAGTATCTTAGCTGTTCCTAGCACTGCAATTTTTTGGACTGAGATGTCTGAGGTTTTTCCAGGGATCTGCTGTTGCCACTCCTTCATTTTGGGGATTACGGCCCTGAGTGCTTCAATTACCACGAGCACCACTGTCACTTTCACCTTCCAAGCTTTTTTCAGTTCTTCTCTGAGTTCCTGGTATTTCTCCAGTTTCTCATGTTCCATCTTCTTGATGTTACCATCACTTGGTACTGTCACATTCACCACACAGCTTTCTACTGTTTTTTATCCACCACTACAATGTCTGGTTGGTTCCATTACCATCTTGTCCATCTTTATCTGGAAATCTCACAAGATCTTTGCTCTCTCATTCTCTACCACTTTCAGAGGTGTTGCCAATTTTGACTTTGGGATTTCCAGTCCATAATCTGCACACACGTTCTAGTATACTATTCCAGCCACTTGGTTGTGGCGCTCCATGTATCTTTTCCTGGCCAGCATCTTACACCCTGCAGTTATGTGCTGGATTGTTTCAGGCGCCTCTTTGCACAGCACAAATGATGTACAGACATCAGCACAAACCAGTGCTGAAATGCAAATCCATGTCTTCCTTCAGTGAAGATTCTTTGAATTAGCTCTGTTTCAGAGTGTGTTACTTACAAGTCTTTTTATTTGGCTTAAATTTTGCAGTTACCATAACTTACCATTTTTTATAGAGTAAAGTGCTACCCAAAATGGTTTTGCAGATCCAACTGAATGTAGTCATTAATGCTGAAAACTACTATTTCCTGTTTTCAAATGAAGCGTTGGTTAGGGACAGCCCACATTTTGGAAGGGGTCCAGGGGTTATCATGGGCAAAAAAACACCTTCAACTACAACTTCCACCACAGTCTCCTTTTTGCTGCCCATCTCCACCTCTAATCTTTTGCATATTTGGAGACAGCAGCTACACATGAAGACAATCTGCTGGTCTTTACACCATTATAGGTTTGTGAAAGAGAGAGAAGATTGTCTCAAAGAAATTCGACTTCTGGGAGGATGCCACAGAGGCATAGAGCAGCTGCACTTTGAAAATCTATTTACTGAGAAAAAATTAAATATTGTAAAGAACAGTTTTTGATCATGCCCCCAAAAACACCCCCAGTGACGGACAACTCAGAGGATATCAAGAAGTTGCTTGATTTTCAACTGGAAGAAATAAGATCCATGAAGACATCAAGGACTTTCTACAGAATGTGGGACATTCCTTTAACATCATAACCATTTCTGAAACTTGGTTCAGCTGCAACAAGGACACTAATTTTGAATTGTAAAACTATTAACTTTATTATGTGAACAGAGTAAACAAAAAAGCAGGAGGAGTAGCAATCTATGTGCATAAAAATATGAACTTTACAGTAATTGATAAAATGTCAGTTGAAGTGGATGGAATACTGGAATTTATCACAATTCTATCACAAAATCTGAAATGAATCAGGGAAGAATGTCATTATAAGCTGTATATACAGGTCACCAGGGTCAAGCTTAGAAGTGTTCAGTGACTGGATAGAAAAACGTTTCACTCTAAACATAACAAAACTTTATTTGTGGAGATCTGAATATAGATCTGATAAACCCCAGCAAACATAAAGCAGCAGATGACTTTATCAGCAGAATGTACAGTATGAGTTTATCCAACCATAACAAGACCATCAGAATCACTGCTCACAGTGCTGCTCTGATTGATAATATATTTACTAATAATATAGAAAACACTCATATGAGTGGACTCATGATATGTGACATAACTGATCATTTACCAGTTTTCACACTATTTGATATCAACGTTACAACAAAGAAAATAATAAAGGAATCAGTTTACAAAAGGTTAAGAAATGAAAAAAAATCAATGACCTCATTTAATAATGACTTCTCCAGACAGAACTGGAACTCTGTGTACAGAGAGAAAGATGTGGACACCGCTTAGGAATGTTTTTTAGAAATATTTAACTCACTCTAAAATAAAAACTGTCCAATGTATCTATTCAAGAACAAATTTACCAAATGTACTTGGTTAAGTACAGGTCTACAAAATGCTTGTAAAAAGAAAAATAACCTCTATTAAAACAAAGGTCAAGTGAAAGTGAACAGAGAAATGTTATGTTTATCAATAAATTTAGGTAATTTCTCATTAAATATCTTTTCTAAAATGTTTGAGGATTGTTGAAGGAGAGAAATAGGTCGATAGTTTGTAAACAGGTGTTTGTCTCCGCTCTTATAAACAGGAATCACTTTTACAATTCTTATTTTGTTTGGGAATTTCCCAGTTTGTAGTGACAAGTTACATATGTATGTTAGAGGCTTAGAGGTATTATTAATCCCCTTCTTCACTACTGTCATATTGTAGTACACTTTTTTACTGTGTTGTGTTATTTCAGTTTATTTTGGTATGACTTGCTATCATTGATGCTGTGGAGGAAATCACAAATGCTCTGGACAAAAAGAAATTTGCAGCTGGAATTTTCATTGACTTGAAGCATTTGACTCTCAATCATGACATCCTACTGGATAAACTGGAAGGGTATTATATAAGAAGACGAGCACTAAGTTGGGTCAAAAGCTGTTTAATGGGAAGAAAACAATTTGTCCAGATTAATGAACTTACATCAGAGGCTAAGGAGATAAGTTTTGGTGTGCCACAACGATCAAGTCCAGGCCCACTGTTATTCAATATTTAAATAAATGATTTATTTAATGTTTCAAAACTTTTGTTATTTCAAAATCAAAGTGATCTTGTGATCCATGTGGTAAACACAGAGTTGAACAAAATAAAATCATGGATGGATTACAATAAACTATCTTTGAACCTTGAAAAAACCAAAGTGATGTTTTTTGGTAATTACAAGGCCAATACAGAGCTCTCAGTTACATTAAATAACGTCTTAATTGAAAGCGGCACATAAATCCAATTCTTAGGGAATGTATTCAATAACATATTAAGTTAGAAGCTACACATCAGACACATACTGTACAAACTAAAGTTTCAAATAGTATTTCAGTCATACATAAATCTTAATACATGTTAGAATACAACTGTCGATACTTATTATACTGCTCCTTAATATTACCATATTTCACCTATTGTGTAGTAATCTGGTGTATTAATTATAAAAGTTCATTACATCCTTTCTTTTTACTTCACAAACCAGTCATCAGTATTGTACATAAAGCCGGCTTTCTTGATCACACAAACAATTTGTTTGATCAGTCCAGACTTTTAAAACTATATGACTGTGTATTTTTGCAAAACTCAAATTCTATACAGAGCTAGTGGGAAAACATTACCATTAAATATCCAAAAACAGTTCTTAGAAAATAGAAAATAAAAGAGGTACAAACTGAGGGAATGTAGGAACTTCAAGATCAAAATGATAAGAACCAAAAAAGGTTTTGTGTGTCTGTGTGTGGATCTAAACTTTGGAACGAGTTAATGAATTCAAGCAATTTTCGGGTAATAAAGTGTTCTAATGATAATCAATATTTATTACATATTAGTGAATTAATAATGTTTACGGGAAAAAAATGTTAGAAATTCTCTCAGACGATAATCTCATTTGTTGGTACTTGAAAACTTGATCTACAATGAGTAAGGATGATTTCTGGATAATATACAATTGTATTCTAATGATAATCAATGAGTAATACATACACACGTGGACAAAATTGTTGGTACCCCTCAGTTAAAAAAGGAAAAACCCACAATTCTCACTGAAATCACTTGAAACGTACAAAAGTAACAATAAATAAAAATTTATTGGAAATTAAATAATCAAAATCAGCCATCACTTTTGAATTGCTGATTAACATAATTATTTAAAAAAAACAAACTAATGAAACAGGCCTGGACAAAAAGGTTGGTACCTCTATAAAAGATTGAAAACTATTTGACCAGACTGACATGATAACTCAGGTGTGTCCTTTAATTGACATCACAGGTGTTACCAAACTCATAATCAGTCAGTCTGCCTATTTAAAGGGAGACAAGTAGTCACTCTGCTGTTTGGTGAAAAGGTGTGTACCACACTGAACATGGACAACAGAAAGCGAAGGAGAGAATTGTCCCAGGACATCAGAAAAAAAATTATAGATAAACATCTTAAAGGTAAAGGCTATAAGACCATCTCTAAACAGCTTGAACTTCCTGTGACAACAGTGGCTCATATTATTCAGAAGTTCAAGACCCACGGGACAGTAGCCAACCTCTCTGGACGTGGCCGCAAGAGGAAAATTGATGACAAATTGAAGAGACGTATCGTTCGAATTGTATCCAAAGAGCCCAGAACAACCTCTAAAGAAATTAAAGGTGAACTCAAAGGCCAAGGTACATTAGTGTCAGATCGCACCATTCGTCGTTGTTTGAGCCAAAGTGGACTTCATGGGAGACGACCAAGGAGGACACCACTGCTGAAAAACAATCATAAAAAAGCCAGACTGGAATTTGCAAAAATGCATGTTGACAAGCCCCAAAGCTTCTGGGAGAATGTCCTTTGGACAGATGAGACCAAACTGGAGCTTTTTGGTAAGGCACATCAACTCTATGTTCATAGACTCAAAAACCAAGCATACGAAGAAAAGAACACTGTCCCTACGGTGAAACATGGAGGAGGCTCAGTAATGTTTTGGGGCTGCTTTGCTGCATCTGGCACAGGGTGTCTTGAATGTGTGCAAGGTACAATGAAATCTGTAGACTATCAAGGCATTCTGGAGAGAAATGTGCTGCCTTGTGCAGTGATTGCCTCAAAAGGTTGTGCAACAAAATATTAAGTTATGGGTACCATCATTTTTGTCCAGGCCTGTTTCATTAGTTTGTTTTTTTTTAATAATTATGTTAACCAGCAATTCAAACGTGATGGCTGATTTTGATTATTTAATTTTCTTTTTTTTTTTTAATTATTGTTACTTTTGTAAGTTTCAAGTGATTTCAGTGAGAATTGTGTGTTTTTCCTTCTTTAACTGAGGGGTACCAACAATTTTGTCCACGTGTGTAACTGTTACATGATGTGTGGGGTTCTGGCCCCAGGGCTATGTTTGTTTTTTGTACGTTTCCTGTTTTATTTTGTTGTTGGTGTCTGCTTCCTGTGTTTCACATGTCTTCTCCTTTCAGGTCTCTTGACTCTCCCCTCCTATTGTGTTCTCTCCCTCCCTAATGTGGCACGCCTGTTACCACTTGTCTCATCATCTCCTTCTGTTTATAAGTCCTCGTCTCCCTTGCACTGGTTGTCGGGTGGTTTTGGTAGCTACTTGAGTTCGAGTTCAGCTTTCCATACCCTGACTTAAATAAAGCTGAGACTTTGCATTTAAGAGTGCCGTCTGCATTTGTGTCCTCACGTCAACCCTGACATTATGCTGATGCAGATGCTGCCCGAGTGCTTATGAGATTAAAACAACGGGACCAACGGGTGGCTGACTACACCATAGAATTCCAGACCCTGGCTTCTGCGAGTGGTTGGGGCACTACCGCGCTCACGGACACCTTCATGGAAGGGCTTTCCAAGGAGTTAAAGGACAGACTCATCCCACTGGAGCTGCCGTCTTTCCTGGAACACCTCATCGCCCTGGTCATCAGGATCGACAATAGACTGCAGGAGCATGGCAGGGTGGTACCCTGCCCCAGACGCAGTCCTGCTGATCACAGGACCACAAACTCACCTGACTGTGCCGTTTTTTCCACAGAACCCCCGTCACTAGTCTTGGAGGAACCTATGCAGCTCGGCCGGGGCAGACTGTCAATTTCTGAGTCCAATTTATGCTTGAAATAAACCAATCAATCAAGATGGGAAAAAAAGATCTGCACCTGTTGAGATGAGAATCTCTGCTTTGATCAAAGACTGTCTCAATTAGTTTTGAGGTGCAGCACTCCCCTTTATGTATTGTGAGGTGCTTACAGAAACATCAACTGTTGCATTCCTTGAAACAAAAAGCTTTCATACAAAATGTATGTAAACAGTGCTGTTGACATGGAAAGAAAATGAGAGAATGACAGTTTTTGCCCCAAATCATGTTATTATGAGAAATAAAATCAAGTTTAACTGGAAAACTTGAAACTGCTTGAATAGGAGGAAAAGAAGTTTGATACAGTTTATGAATAAAAAATTGGTGACAAGACACTGAAATTTAGAAAGCTATGAGCAGTCCTTAAACAACATCTTTAAGATTAAATCAAATTTCACTCTCTCCAGGATCTCTGACATTAGAAAATACTTTTGTCTTTATGTTATATTAATACCATTATTCTTCATTTGTTAATTTTGTACCACCATCTCTGAAAGCTATGATTGTTGAGCAGGGTGGACCCGGATCTACTAAACATTGAGGTTTTTATTCAAGCTCAGCATGCTGCACAGATACAAATGATGCCATTCAATTACATTGAGACATGGTGCAGTTTCCTTGAATGGAAAAGAAATGGTGGACTGTGATCACATCTACATTCATCTGTTAGGGCAGCAGGATTAGTGACAAAGCTGTAAAAAACAATGAAGTCTGGCTCTCTCCTGGGTTTTGTTATAGGGTATTTGTAGTTGATTGCTCAAAGCAGGGCGCTAAGAATGAAAATCGTATTGGAAAATCTAGATTATTTCCTGTTTATGACACAGTGACTAAACAACACACTTGTTATTAGGAGGCTGTTGCACTAACTGCTGCAGCAGATCCTTCCAAACAACAGCTGAAACCTCTTGCATGGCAGGGGGCATCTGCCAAAGTCTTGTGTGAACAACGGAGCAACTCACTAAAGACTAAAAAATCCCTCACAAACCCCAAAGCTTTTGAGGCTCAGACTAATGAAAGACATGGACCATGATTCACAAACAAACATCTATACTGTATTTAAAAATATATAGTGTATCTATGCATCTATTTATTTTTTTTTAAAAAAAAGGTTCTTTGGTTAAAATTTGCCTGAAACTTACCTGACAGGGGCACCTCTGCTCTGGGCTGGTTTGAGAAGGACTGTGACGGTGCTGTCTGTCTGGTTCAGAGAAGTTTCCTGGTCATATGCTGGCATGGAGGGTGCTGTGGTAAATAGGCAGCTTTTGTCAGAATCAGTCTATGGTTTTCATTCTCAAAGACACCATCACTGTTTGGAAATTAGATTTAACAGATTTTTGTATTTGTATTCTAAAAAAAACCCTGCTTAGTCAAACTTGTCCTTTTGTCTTGAGTGTTACATGTCTTATTCTAAAGCACACATGCTTTTTTGACCTCTACACTGACCTGAAATCTTGGTGGTAAACTGAGTCATGACAGGAGGGCCATAGCCCTTGGCTGTGCTGGCACGCAGGGTGAATGAGTACGTGGAGCCCGGGTAGAGGCCTGTGAACATGTGGGTGGTTTCGTTGCTCATCTTCACTACTTTTCCACTCTGGTTGGAGATGTCCAGTTCAGGGTCAAAGGAGCTGACTGCTTTGTAAGAGATCTTGCACAAATGAAAAATGAGTATAATATTAAGGTATTTGCTTGAGCTTCAGAAAAAATTGTATTCATGCAACAAAAAATGTTTTGTCATTTTAAGGAACCAGATGGCACCCACAGATAAAGCCTCTATTGTTTTTACTCTGTTGATTTATGTAATCACACAAACTCAGTTTCCAGTCTAAAGAACTACTCAGAAGGGTTAAAATGCATTGGCTAATTTCACTACTTTAAAATCTTGTCAACTGCAAATAAGGATAGATTATTTCTACTGTTCTAAACTCTAACCTTAACTTGGCTTACTTGAGTCCTTCACAAATGTATCTGTTGTTTGTTTTCATTTGTGAGTTAGAACAGACAGATATTTTTGCCTGAAAACAGCAAACATTTAGCAATCTTTCTGGTGTCATTTCCAAAGGAAACGTGGTACAAAGGGACCATGGAAGAAGACTGCCTCATTACAGGTTCAGATTTGACTTTGAAAACAGTGCATCGTATTTTAAAAACAATGTTGGTGGATTAAGGATGGAGGAACCAACTCTAATGCATTTCTCTTTTATTAAAAAAGCACTGGGAGCTCTTGTGGGAGGCATTCAGGTGAGTGTTTTTGTTAATATTCAGTTTTAATAACTGTAGAGTCCTACTTTAAGAAAATGCCTATGCTGGTAGAGTAGCGCCTCCATTATATTTCCAATTAATGAACACAAAGGGAGTTTGGAGACCTGCATAATTTCTAACCATCAAGTTCTGAAATGCTTGAAGGCTTTTCACGTTAAGTCTTTGTCTGTGTAATGAGTTTGAATGTCAAAATCAAATATATCTCATTTCACAGGAGTTTGAAATGACTTGTGGACACTGGACACATGGGCAGGTCTATTTAACCGCAATGGAACACCTAGAATGGAACATCCTGGAAAAGAGAAATAAATACAGATTTGCTCGAGAGAATAAATTCCTGATTCAACAAGATATGTTTGTGAATTTACTTTTTTATTTTTTCACATACTATCAAATTCACAAGAGTACTAAACATACAGGTCAAGGCGTCATTTTGAAGCTATGACAGTTAAAGGGAAAAAAATCTTATTTAGACATTTCAGACAACAGGCAGTGCATGGAGGTGAGCCAGACTATGGTGGGAACCTTTCAACCTCCTGGAAAAGCTTGGGCTCCTCCCTCCCTGCCCCATCACCACCACCAACCCCACAGAGGTGATGTTTCAAGTCCCAAATGCCAAATTCTATGATCCAGGGTTGGGCTGTCAAGGTATCTGCCTTTGACTGCCACCCAAACCACATTGCACCTGCCCCTTTTGAGCTCTCCTGCTGGTGGCGGGCCCAGAAGGGAGTGATCCCACCTTATCACTTTACGCTGGACCTGACCTGGCTCATGGGAAGATCTGTAGGTACTAGTTACAGTCATGTTACTCTGAGAGTTTTGAAAGGTACATCCATCCATCTTCTTCCGCTCATCTGGGACTGGGTCTAAGGGGCAGCAGTCCCCCTTCACGGCCATTTCCTCCAGCTCCTCTGGGGGCACCCCGAGGCTGTGTCTTCCCCAGTGGGACATGCCCAGACACCTCCACAGAGAAGCGTCCAGGAGGCATCCAAACCAGATGCCCGAGCCACCTCAACTGGCACTCACAAGGGGGCCACTTGTGAGCTACCACCCTGCTTGTTTTGCAGCTGACCCTGCTTTAGTAATAACTGGTCACCTGGATCAAATGTGTTCACTTAATCAGAAACTGGGTTTACTCAGCACTGTGGCCTCACAACTGGTTCAAATCTCAACTGGGTCTTTTCTGTCTGGAGTTTGATTGCACAAGTTTAAATATTGTGTTTTCTCTGAGCTTTACAGTTTTCCCCCCGCAGTCCAAAAAATGTTTCATAGATTAATTTGTGACTAAATTAGAGATAGGCAACCCGAGGGCTGCATTCCTGCATTTTTTTCAACATTCCATGCTCTGGCATGTTCTAATTGGCTGGGCACACCTGAACCAGGTAATCAGTCATGAGTAGGGCTTGGATATCTGTAAATCATGCAGACACTGCAGCCCTCAAGGCCTGGAGTTGCCTATCCTGCCCTAAATTTTCTCATAGGTGTGACTGTGTGTGACCATTTGAGTGTGCAGCCCTGCAACGAACTAAAGATCTATCCAGGGTGTGCTCCACCTTCACTCAACAGTAGAAGGGTAGCCTCCAGCAACCCCATGACTCCAAACATGAAACAGCAGGAACAAAAAATAAATTCATGGATTTCTGACATTCCTATATAATGTCCTCACACATTTCTTGAGTAGCTAATTAGGATATACAGTAAGGGAAAATATTATTCATACAATTTATTGGATTTAGGACGACCACAAAACTCCTATATTTGTTTGCACACAATTATTTTTTATTATGTTTAAAAAGTAGAAGCTCTTAAAACAGTTACTTTACAACTACAGACAACAGGGAAAAATGTGTTTTTTTCTCTACATATTGGTCAGAAAAGTTTGAAAAATTAAGTTCAGAGATCTTAAACAAATTAAATGAAGATTTTTCTTTTTTAAATCATGTTAGACCTTTCCCTTTTTGGTTTATGGCGGTCCCTCCATGCTAATCAGCAGATCTTTGACCCGCTTCGCCAACAGCCTTTTCATGGAGACTTCGTGCATGAGATGCTTCACTGTTTCGTGGTCATTGTCAATGTAAAGACATTTTGGAAATAGTTAGCCTAAATGGAATTACTGGCATTAATTGTCAATGAATAACAAATATAAAGTAAGTTTTTTTTAGTACTAACCAGAAAAAAGATAACAGAGGACTCCCAAAAAGCGTCTTAGAGCAGTTTAGAGCACAGCACCAAAACATAAACCAAACTATAGCATTGATGCTAAAGCTAAAACTAACCCCCCCCTTAACTGACACCTTGATGAATTGATATAAGTAAGGAGGGCAGTTTGAAGATTGCTTTAAAACTGACCCGGATGTTATCTAAAGCACTGGTCTTCCACCTCCCAAAAATAGGTCCCAGACGTCCCCAGTCAGGAGGATGTATGGGAAGGAGGGCCGACTCCCAAGGTCCAACCACCCACCCAACACAAAGAGAGGAGCCAGAGAGTAACTGGCCCCAGGGGCAAACCAAAGCACTTAGGCCTAAAGAAAATTCTGGTCAAGGGTTGACAGGCCTGAGGGACTCAACCTGTTGGAACCACCCTTGAGTTTCTGAGTTGGTACCTCAAATGACATCTCAGACCCCAAATGGTCATTACATCCCTCCATCAAATAAACCATCCCTCCTGACCAGGACTGAGGACCACCCCAGGTAGTCTCCACTAGATCCCAAAAATGTGGCATGTATTGCCCAGAAACAATGCCGGCCCAGAGAGGGGTAGGTTCAGTCTGTCCAAAAACTGGAGAAAGAGTGATCCCAGCTCAGAGTGAAGACATACAACCCACCAGGGTCAGGCATAGCCCCCTGGAATGATTGGGCCCATTAGCAATATCTAATTTCTTTTTGTTTTTTTCCTCCCCTTCCTTTTGTATCCCTATCCTCCTGTCTCTGACATCACACTCTCTCCTTATTTTTTCTTCCTTTCCTTACGGTCCAAACAAAAAAAAAAAAGGATATAAACATAATCAATATATTCAACCCTGAAAAGAATGAACCATTAAATAATTGACAGTAAATTCAAATTCTTTGAATTTGGAGCATTTGTATGTCCCTCTGAATAAACAAACAAAAACATGTTTTTTCAATAGGAGTTTCAATTTGTATCATATTTAATACATCAGGTCACACAGCTCAAAGACATATTTTTTCCCAAGCTAACAAAAACATTCTAAGATAAAAAAAAAATCAAAAAATGTGTATTTCCATTCCATTACTCTTGTGGAGTGCTGACAGACTGATGTATCAAATATGATGTGTTCTGCTTTAAAGGGATAAAGTTTAGCCTCAAATCCAGAAGGGGTTTATACAAATATACACCCTGTGCTTCAGAAAATTCATAACTCCCTGTTGTAACAGTAAAATCTGTCCAACACAGGAGACCTTCAGCTCTGATCTGTCTGCTCCGTTGTTGGACAGGACAAGTTAAAAAAAAGGGTCTGAATGGATGATGGATTTTCCTCATTCATCTAAAGAGCTTCTTACCTCATACTGTGTGATGATTCCGTAGGTCTGCTCGGGCTCCCTCCACTTCAGAATGATCTTCTCCTCATAAGCACTGCCCTGAATGGATTCCAGGGGAACAACTCCTGGCACTAATGGGAAGAAGCAAAACTTTCTTTAACTTTTTCCATTTTTCACGTTTCTGTTCCATCAACTTGACATTTTTAAGTTAAATTGACAAATAGTATGTTTCCAAATGTCTGAAGGTTCTGAGTCATCTAGGTTATTTTCTCACAGGGTTCCATTATTCAGGGCAGCTGGATTGTAAAAGCCAATCTAGAAAATATTTGCTCATCCAACTGCTTTATCAATTCTAACTGCTGATGTTACTGGCGATGGGGTGGCCGTGGAGCAGCGATAGGGCAGTCTGCTTCCAGTCGGAAGATAGCAGGTTCGATTCCCACCTTGCCCGCCCATGTGTCGAAATGTCCCTTAGCAAGACGCTGAACACCACATTGCCTCTTGTGGTAGGTTGGTGCAGTGAAGCCGACATCAGTGTGTGAATGTGAGAATGGGACTGCGACAATAAAGCGCTTTGTGCCTTTAAAAAAGATTAAAAAAAAGTGCTATACAAGTATACAACATTTACCATGTCTAATGAGTTTAGGTTCAAAATACTCTTTGAATAGCTTTTCAAGTACAAGAAGGAACACGGTAGTAACACAATAACACAAATGCCCATTTTATGTGCATTTGTGTTATTGTTTTGTACTGTAATGTTGTTGTTTTGTACTGGATTACTCTCCGGTCTTCCCAAAAAAAGGAAAAAACTCAGCCGCATGCGTGCTGATGAGGACCAGGGGGCGGGAACATATTACACTGATTTTAAAATGGCTGCATTGGCTCCCTGTGCAATTCCGAATTGATTTCAAAATTCTTTTATTGGTTTGTAAATGCTTTTATGGTCTTGGGCAGTCATATCTATCTGATATGATTTTAAGGTATGAGCCCTCACAGACCCTAAGGCCCTCTGGTACAGGCCTTTTGGTTATTCCAAATGTTAGAACTAAAACATACGGCGAGGCCTCTTTCAGTTACTATGGACCTTGTCTGTGAAAAGGGTCGCAACACTGGGATCTCCCTGGTCTGGCTTCTTGCTTTGATCAGGGGGATTCTATGTCGGGTTCCTCTGTGAATGTAATAGAGGGGTCACTGTTGTGGACAGGTCCCTAATATATCATTTCCCTACTTAGTACCAAGCCAGATTCCAATTCACATTAATTTCTTTTCATATTTTTGATGTCTCATTTAGTGCATCATTATGTTGTGTGTAAATGTGTGTGGGGGCTGTTGTGTTGGGGGGGATTGTATGTGTGATTAATTTTGTTTTGCTGTTTGGCTTTTAAATTTAGTAATGTTTTTAATGTGAAGCACTTTGAGCTGCACTTGGTGGAAAAGTGCTCTATAGATAAATCTTGATTTGATCAACTTGACACTATTTCTCTGTGAGGGAGAAGCTACAGTCTAGTTTTTTAACCTCATCACTAAATGGAAGCATTGATTGTATGTCTCATCTTTGGATGAGATGTGGATGATGTTGATCATGTATTAGCGGTTTATGTATTTTAGTGTTCTACAAACCTATCAGTAATTATGGCTCCATTCCTGGGTTCATGAGGTCCTTCAGAGACTTTCCCGGTGTGGTGATTGTCATATATTTGAACTCTTGAAACACTGAGATGAATCACCCAAAACACGCTGCTGTTTGACAGACATGCCTCATTAAACACTCAAAACGTGCTGCAGGACCTCTGATCACGCCTGAACGTTGACTTACAATGGGTTAGGGTTAGGACTGGACTGGACTCCTCTGACCACAAATCACGTTCAGTGTAAATGTAGCTCAAGACCTGCCACTTCAAAACTTCTTGCTTTTCAGTAGTTAAATCAGCTTTTCCCTTAAAGGAAATCCCCAAATCTTGTCGGTACACTTCTTCTTATGAGATTCAAACACTTGGATTAACAATTCTATGCACGTGATTGTAGGAAACTGCCACTCCTTTCCAGCTTCAGGCCTCACACTCACCTTCAGGGCTGTGTCTGTATTGTGCTCCTTAAAACACGAGCTGTCTGCATTATCCACTTCTTTGTTCCATTTTCTGTCATTGCTGGAGTACACAGCTTTGGCTTTTTGAAAAGTAACTGCACATAAACTAATAAGGGCTACGGTGTGACCTGATTGGTAGGATAAATGAGTAGTGTAATTCACTCACCATCTTCATCAGTCTGTATCTCCAGCTCCCTGCTTTCCTTCACACCCTCTGGGTTGCGCAGCACCAGCTTAACACTGATGTTTGTGAAGGGTGTCAGGTTGTGAATTGTGTGCTGAGGATCATGGCTTTGGCTGAGGTAGCACACCTCCTCCTGGGTCTCCTCTTTAAAGGGCATTTTGGAGCGATACTGTACAGTCAGGTTGTAGCTGTAGCAGCGGGTCACATTGTAGCCCAGAGGTTCCCAACGTATTGTCACCTGCTTGGACTGGATGGCCACCACTTCCAAGCGTTGTGGGCCATGCATAGGCTCTGAAAATATGCACAGGGACAGAAATGTGAGAATCAAGAGTGACCGGACCATGTTTCAAAGTGTCCTTGGACAACATACTGAATCCCACATTGCTCCTGGTGGAAGGCTGGTGCCAGCATTCGACAGCCCTTTGGGCTTTAAATTAGGGTAGAATAGCACTATATTAGTAAATGTCATTTACCATCTAGAGGTGAATAACAAACGTCAAATTCTTTATGGAACATTTATAACAATTTTTGATGACCAGTCTTCTTTGTATTGAAAGAAGCTGCTTTTTCTGTTAGAAATTTCAGCTGACTGTGCATTGGCAGAAGTTTAAGACTAATTTGGTATTACAGCAGCTGCACACCATAGAGGAAAACCATCATAGAAAAGCATGTTATTCCTCCTGTCCTCTTGCCTAGCCAAGAAGCAGTCATCAATAAGCACCATGCTGATCCACAGTCAGCAGGTCTGTCAATTCACGCAGGAGGAACCTGCATCCGTCTGCCATCTCTGATCCGAGAATCCTTGTATACTCATCTTTTCCCTTTGACTTTCTCAAATTTCCTTTACTAAATCCCCCAATCCTATTGTCCATCATATTTTTTCATCCCTTATTTCTTTCTTTTCCTGCTTTTTCTCATCTCACACTACCCATCTCTTACTCTCTTCATGCAGGAGAGGGAAGTGCAGGCACAAGGTAATGGGATCAATTTCCATTCCACAAAAAAAAAGAAGTCAATTTCTCTACAATGCAACACTTTATCACCTATTAGAAAGGGCCAAGGCTCAATTTTCTTGTTTCCCAAGAGACACAGCATTCCTACAGCAGCCATGTTTACCATTATGGGTGTGCATTAGTGGGCTGTGTTGAGGGCTGGACTAAAGTTCATGCTTCCTTTTAATTTCTTTAGTTCTTTAAAACATAAGTGAATAACATTTAAAAAATGCAACGAACTTCAAACTCTTTAAGCAGCCTTTTTTCTGTGTTTTTTTAAATTGTACCATTATTCATTTTGTATGCAGCATAGCATCCATAAAAAAAGCAAATGAGGTCACAATGCCTTAAAGACTGAAGCTTGTTTATGTGGACAGACGCTCCTCATGAAAAAGGCGAGGAAAAAGTTATAGATTCACACTCCCCTGTTCTGTCAACAGTAAAATTTCAAGACCCAAACAAGTCTTTAAAGGAAAAAAAGCAAACAAATGAATAAAAAAACAAACGAGGAAACTTGTACATTTAAAGCCATCTTTCTAAATGGAACATTGAAATTATGGCGGAGTAAATCAGACAGACTGGCTAAAACCATTGTGAGGGAATAACGTGTTCACAAACTTTGATCAGAGCTGCAGCAAAGTAAATAAACATTTAGACTTTAGAGAAGATTTGAATATAAAATTTAAATAATCTGTGAAAGTATGAAACCCTGAAAGAGGTTGAAGCACCAACTCACAGACGAAAGCATGTTAAAATATGAAAGATAAGTTAAGCCCTTCCTGTAAAATTCCAAGAATGGCTTCCACCTTCCAAAAGAACAGAGCCGAAAACTATTTAATGCATATTAGCAAGGTAGTTCTTCAACTACAATACACTTTACTGATTAATGTCATCTTTTTATAGGTACTGGCATTTTAATGTCAAATCTAGTCTGATCTGCAACAAAAAAATTTAAAAAGAGGATCAGCAGAACTCAAAAATCCGTAGAAATAAGGATATCGGTGCTCTTGGCTGCAATGTTGGAAAAAGCCATCCAGAAAATAGAAGTTTAAAGCCTTTTCATTTGCAGAACTATCTGTTGGCTGCACTCAGCAGGCAGCAGTTACACTAAAAGCACAAAGAACTGCAGGGTGGCCAAGCACAGAAATCAAATGAAACCAGATGCTCTCAAAATGACAAATGCACCAAAGTGTGACTCAAAAGCAGACGTGCATCAGTGGCTGTGAGGGAGGCTCATTTCTGGAGCATTCAAGGTGACTTTTACCTTTGTGGGATATCATGGATCATGTTAAAATTTTCTGCAGACTACAATTAAAAACTAGGAAAAAAATAATATTCACAAGGGCTAAAAACAGTCTGTAAAGCATGTTGTTATGCACATATAAAGGGAAGGCGGAGTAAAGGAGTGATAGCAATTACAGTTTTAAAACTTTCTTTGTTTTTTTTTTTGGAACAAAGACCATAGATGTGACCACTGTTCCCTCTAAGCTGCGCATGTGCGCAACTGAGCACTGCACCCACGCCTGTTGCGCACAGCAAATCTGTCCTGGACACAGCACATTTTGAGCTTTAAATAAAATGATAATATAAACCAGGGGTCAACCGCGAAAGACAAGTGGGTAGATCGCGGGGCATCAAAATTAAATAAACAAAAAAATAAACATTTTTAAAAGTAAATGTTAAATGGTGTATCCTTATATAGAACTTTCCTACCTTCCTTGAAGGTCCAAAGCGCTTTAAAGTGACAGTCCCATTCCCTCACTGATGGCTGACAACTAAAGTGAAGAAAACTCATTCTCACCGTGAAGCACGTCACTTGATTGACATGCAGAACGGCCAATTAAACATTCTCTGATACATACGTCACTGCACATGTGTGCTTCCCTACACTGAGTGCACATTCTGTTTGTCAGCAGAGAACGTCTGCTGACTCGGATGCCTTTCAGGTCCATTGCGGAAAACCAACCCGGCCCGCAGGAGCACTTGAGGTCCGGGCCGGCCTGCATGCTGTCACGATTGGAAGCGAGACAGAGACGCCCCATCAGAGCCAGCCATTCTGCTATGGTGCTTGCTGGCGAGTCCGCTATTCCCACCCAAGGGATCTGAGCCGTGTCCTCCAGAATGCACTTTGCTTCGCCCAGGGGCCAGTGGGCGTTATTCGCTCAGCTGTGTTTTAGCCAGCCGAGCAAGCTTTATGAGCTACATGACTAGGTACAATCTGAGATTTCAGACAGTTGAAATATAGATGTGACTACAGAATAAACCCCCAGTGTTGTTCACTGTGGTCAAAGAAGCCCTCAGTGAGTTTCTTTGTTTGCTCAGACACCCAAAAAATTAGAGCGAATATCGACTGTGACCCCTTGACGTGTGAAAGGCTAATGTGTGATGGAGGCAGTAGGAGTCTGATCATTTTTCCACTCACAACCTGTGACTAACTGATCCACCTATAGCCGACCATTAACAGCACAAGCCCTAGCAATAGACATAAACTTGACAGATGTTGAACGTCACTCACTGGATTCTGAATGCTAACAATGAAGCCTAAAGTAGGAGGAGATATTTGTTTTCTCTGTCTATTTTTACAACATTGAAAACATGGCAATGAGGTGAGACCAAGTCTGAAGTTCTGTTAGGTCCACCTTCCTACCAGTTACAGAACACACCCCTAAACATGTAGAAATTGTAGTTCTAGAAACATATCACCACCCAACAATAAACATCCTTTTGAAACCATGGTGTTTGATTGAACTGCAACATTTGCTGCTTCCTGTCACATTTAAAGACAGAAAGGGAGTGTGTGGTCTCAGTAAAAGCAAAAGTTCTCCGGACCATTTTTAAAGTTTTCTTGAACCTTACTTAGTCCCCGCTTTGGGACACTGGAGGCAACATTAAGGGAAAAGCAGGGAAAATAAGGGCTTTAAATGACTGAGGTCAGTCTTTTGCCGGAGCACAAAAAAAAAAAAAAACAACAAAACTCTTCTACAAAACATTTAGTGACTTTTTCTAATTCATTACAGTAAGGCATTAGTTTGCTTTTAATTTACTAGCGCATTAATGTGTCCTAATATATTTTAAAGTATGTCCTGCAACACTTTTCTGCATCTAAAGTGATGACTTCATATACAAAATAACTTATCACATGTTATCTGTACACCATTTGATAGGGGGCCTCAAACGGTGCACTTAGCTCCTGGGTAAAATATAGCATTAGTTCTGGATGAAAGGAAGCAAATTGGGCATGTCTTTGAGTTCAGTCACTTTACGATAATAGGAGTGTGTGAATGTACACCTGTGTTTTATAGTGTGCCTGAAGTCTCATGGGTGTACAAAGCTTTCCATGTCATGGTTTTGTTAGTATCTCCTGCCTGTGAATGGAAGAACATATTACTTATCAGATCTTCTTCAGGCTTTGCTGCATGTTAGTCTTTCAGAAAGCATGGACTTTATTGGATTTGCTTCGATTAAGAGCGGAAAGGCCTGCTGCTGGTGCAGACTTCCATCTTCCCTTTTAGCAAAACAGATTTGGGGGGAGAAAAAAAAACTGCTTTCCAAATTGCAGTTTACAGTAATATAACAGTTTGGGAGGTCAAAAGAGGAAAAAGAAGCAGTGCTTCTTTTGGCAGAGGAAAAAAAACACAAGAGCGATACCTGGACAGGACCGCCCAGCCTCCTCACAGGCACTGCTATCAAAGCCAAACAACTGCAAAGATTCTGGTCAAAAGGACGTTTCCATGCCAAGTGGTAAACTGCAACCACTGGTATGATTATCAATTATCTCTTTGTGTAGCCCTCCATGTTCTGATCGAAGTGGGAGAATCCACATTACATCAGTGATTGCACTTTGACCAACAGGGCAGTGATACATTTCACTCCCGGAAAAACATTCTTACGTGAGCTGTAAAAATAGCTTTTAATAACAGACAATCAAATCTCCATGGTCTTCCTGAAGAGCCCATCTATGCAAACCTCTGAAGTAGCGGGAGGCTGTCACTGGGAGTTTATGGGGGGAGGGGGGCTTAGACAGAAAGTGTAGGATGTTGGAAATGTGTTTATTAACAAATGACACAAGTCAATAAGATGATTTGATTCAAGCAAATAAGACCACTATATCCCACATCTTCTTCTATCAGCATCCTCCTTTACACCTGAGAGAAATCATGACCCAAATACTTGTGTACACCACTCATGCACGCACACATTTTCCTACACATCTCACAGGCCAGGATAATCACAAGAATTTATTGAATACTGGTAGTCACTCCTCACTCACTCAAGTCCTTCTTTATAGCTATCATGATGAATGGCACTGTGTGATGGGTAGGCTTACGGGGCAGAGGGGCTAACAGAGCCATGGATCAAATCGAAATCACCAAACAAACCTCCGCCCTGGACTCGGCGTCACTGCCACATTGCCTGATGAAGACCCTGAAGCTGCATGGGAGGAGATAAATGGGTGAACACCAGCCTTACCACATGTCCAATAGAAGAATGTACACAGAAGGGCCTACGATACACAGATAACGTGTGACAGAATTCAAAGCTGCTATGAATTAACTGTTGTTAGAATGTATTCTCCTGTCCTGCTTGACACTTTAAAACATTAAGCTCAAGTTTGTGTACATTAAAAACAGAAACACTGTTTTTTCTGCCTAAGTAAAATTCAACTTGGAAAATAGTCTTTACTTAGGAAAAAAAAGTACCTGATTTTAATGAGCCTGAACCAAACACGTGTGTACAGGAAAAAAAAATAGGAAATTAATAAAATAACATTTCTTGAATTTTAACCTGCAGAAATTATTCTGCATGTCAGGACATCATGTTCAGTGATTTTTTTTGTACTTCTGGCGGGAAAAATAAGTACATTGAGTTGCCAGAACGTTGAAAGGGACGAAGTAAAGCCCCACCCCCTCCTGTATGACATCATATCCTGTCTCCACAGTCAGCTGTTTGATGTGTGGAGGGTCCAGGCTGTGAAATTACCAACACTCATTAACTTCTCCAGAAAAACCTGGAACCCTGTTTATTAGAAACTTATACCATTCCTGTGCTTGTTACTAACGAGAGGAATGTAGTTTAGCCAAAACACAAACAAAGGATTTTAACTGAGGTAGACCTACCTTCTGTGTCTATCCAGAAACATAAGTTAAATGACAATGCTGTTACTCCTAGACCTCTGAAGTTAGCATTCTTAAATGTCAGGTCTTTAGCAGGCAAAACATTTTTAATTATTTATTTTATTACTGAGTACAACCTCAATTTTATGTTTTTAGTTGAAACCTGGTTAGATGAAAATAACAGTTCAGCTGTTCTCATTGAGTAAACCCCTCCCTATCAGCGAGGAAAGAACAGACAGAAAGGGTGGGGGGTTGCAGTTTTGTTCAATAAAGTATTTCAGTGTAAGAAGTTATCTTTTGAAAGCTTTCAATGTTTTGACAACTGAAAATACTAGCAAGATGTTCTACCAGATTTTCTCTCTAACACCTCGCTTCTCAGGAAGTTCAGTCAATGAACTTGTCAAGAGCTTTATTGCAAATATGTTAAGTAATAATTGTAAAAAATTTAAAAAGTGAAAAATATCGGAACTCTGAACGCAAATGGAGACTAAAGACTAAACTGCAGGTTGATTACGACATCTATAAAGAGAAACTTCACTTATATCATTTACAACTGAGCAATGCAAGGAAGTCCTATTTCTCTGACTTTATTACCAAAAACTATCATAATTCTCGGGCCTTATTCACTACAGTCGATAGGTTGACAAACCCCCCTGTGTCAGCGGCATCAGAACTTTACTCCACTAAAGCTTGTAATGGCTTTACTAAATTATTTACAGAGAAAATCAAAAACACAAGGCAAACTATTGTTTCATCAACTACAAGTCCAGAATATGAACTTTATCCACTGGAAACCAATCTAAACCCCATGGCTCAGTTTCAACCCATAAACAGTAAGACCGATATCAAACCTGCCATTCAGAAACAACTGCTATGATGTCTTCCAGTCATGCTTCAGACTGCACCACAGCACTGAGACGGCTCTGACCAAAGTGACTAATGATATATGTCTGAATACAGACAGTGGAAATATGTCAGTGCTAGTTTAATTGGATCTCAGTGTCGCATTTAATACAGTTGAGCACGCTATATTACTCAAATGACTGGAGAACTGGGTGGGTTTCACTGGGGCAGTACTAAACTGGTTCAAAATGTACTTGGAAAACAGGAATTAATTTGTGTCAGTTGATAATTTCACATCAGAGCCAACAAATATTACATGTGGAGTTCCCCAAGGCTCCATTCTAGGGCCACTTCTATTTAATATCTACATGCTCCCACTGGCCCAGGTTATACAGAACAACAACATTAGTTACTATAGCTATGCATATGGAAGTCACTATGGAACTTTAATCTATTCAATTCAATTCAATTTAATTTCTATTGCCCAATATCACAACCATAGCAGTCTCATTAGACTTACACCTGTATTTGCAAAGAACGCAAAGTCAATCATAAAAATGTAAACAATAGCTAGTTGTTAAGCAGACTAAGCTGAACAAGCAAACAAACATCCCTGCCCTTTTTTTTTAGGAAAAACTCCTAAAAAGAAAATTTTGAGGGGGACCTCAGGGTTTCCCACATGAAGGAGGGATCCTCAACCCCAGACGGACATGTTGTGGGGTTCTGGATCCAGGACTATGGTTGTTTTTTTGTTGTTTGTGCATTTCCTGTTTTCTTTTATTGATGGTGTCTGCTTCCTGTGTTTTCACTTGTCTTCTCATTTCAGGTCTCTTGACTCTCCCCTCTTATAGTGTTCTCTCCCTCCTTAATGTGGCACATCTGTTGGTACTTGTCTCATCATCTCCTTCTCTTTATAAGTCCTCGTCTCCCTTGCACTTGTTTTTGGGTGGTTTTGGTAGCAGCATTAGTTCATGTTCTGCTTTGCTGATCTGACTGAAATAAATCAGAGACATTACAGTTACGAGTGCCGTTTGCATTTTGTGTCCTCACGTCAACCCTGACACATGTGATGTACTAGAGCTATTAACGAAAAACTGAGCTTAATTAATTCAACTGCTACATAGTTTAATAACAAGTATATGTCTAGATAAACAGCTACAATTTAAAATAACAGCTAAATGTTGAAATAAGCAGCGAATTGTTTGACTAGTTTAGCAGATGGGCTTTATCCAGGTGGAGAAGACAAGAACACAGACAATCCAATGTTTTAAGTCTAACTTTGAAATGTAGAAACTGTGTCAGACATGAGCTGAAGTTTATTCCATAAAACAGGACTTGGTGGATAAAGGCTCTACCTCCAACTGTGCTTTTAGAGATTCTAGGAACCACAAGCAGTCCTGCATTTAGTGAGTGAAGTGTTCTGTTTGGTTGGTAAGGCTCTATGAGATCTTTAATATAGGATGGGGTCATATCATTCAAGGCCTTATAGGTTAGCAGGAGGATTTTGAACTTGATTCTAGATTGAACTGGGAGCCAGTGAAGTGAAGCCAACACAGGAGTAATGTGTTCTCTTCTGCTGGTTCCTGCTAACAATCTAGCTGCTGCATTTTGAACAAGCTGAAGACTTTTTAAAGAACTTTTAGGACACGCTGCTAGCAAAGAGTTACAGTAATCCAGCCTAGACGTAACAAATGCATGGATGAGTTTTTCAGCATCACTTCTAGATAATATGTTTCTGATACTAGAAATATTGCGTAGGTGAAAAAATGCAGTTTTACAAGCCTGTGATATGTGAGCCTTAAATGATAAATCCTGGTCAAATAAAACCCCCAGGTTTCTAACTGTGGTATTGGAGGCTATATTTACACCATTTAGGGAGACCATCTGAACAGATAGAGCATTTCTCAGGTATTTCGAACCTAGTATAATTACCTCAGTTCTTTCTGGGTTTAGGAGAAGGTCATTAGTTGTCATCACTGTCTGATGTCTCTAATGCAGACATTAATTTTCTCTATGTGGTCATTCTGGTCGGGTTTAATGGATAAATACAACTGTGTATCATCTGCATAACAGTGAAAATTAATCCCGTGTTTCCTGATTATGTTCCCTAGAGGCAGCATGTAAAGCATAAACAGGATGGGTCCTAGAACTGAGCCCAGTGGGACTCCGTGGCTAACTCGACTATAATGGGAGGAATGTCCACTTACATGAACAAACTGGTACCTATCAGATAAATAGGATTTAAACCATTGAAGGGCAGATCCTCTGATTTCTATGTCATGCTCTAGTCTCTGGAGTAAGATGCTGTGGTCTATAGTGTCAAAGGCTGCGCTAAGATCTAACAGGACCAGATTAGAGATTAGTCCCTTTTCTGTGGCCAGTAACAAGTCATTAGTGACTCGAACTAGTGCCGTTTCAGTGCTATGGTGAGGTCTGATCCCTGACTGGAAATCTTCAAAGAGGCTATTGTCCTGTAGGTGGCAGTATAGCTGTTTAACTACAACTCTTTCTAATATCTTTGAGATAAAGGGGAGATTTGATATTGGTCTATAGTTGCCCAGAATACCTGGATCTAAACTGGGCTTTTTCAGAAGAGGCTTAACAACTGCATATTTAAAAGACTGTGGCACATAACCTGTTTCTATGGAAGTATTTATAATAGTTAAAATTGATTAATTAATTAAGGGGAAGGTTTCTTTAAAAAGCTTAGTGGAGATTGGGTCTAAAAGACAAGTTGAGGTTTTTTGAAGGATGTAATAAGTGATGTTAATTCTGCTAGATCTACAGCAGTGAAGCAGTCTAATGTTATGGAGGTTTCTTTAGAGGCCTTTGTTTCTACTGTTTTAGCCTGCTCTGATAATAGGGATAACTTTCATCTTAACACCACCAACCAGGCCAGAAACTTGGGTGTAGTGATGGACACAGACCTACATTTTGATAAACAGATTAAGGCAGTAACAAAATCAGCCAACTATCATCTCGAAAATATTTTAAGGATTAAAGATCTGATGTCCAAGCAGGACCTGGAAAAAACTAGTTCATGCTTTGATCTTTAGTCGATTTGACTACAGTAACAGTGTTTTCACAGGACGACCAAAAAAATCAATCAGGAAACTGCAGCTTATTCAGAACTCAGCTGCTCATGTTCTCACAGGAATCAAAAAAGTAGATCACATAAGTCCAGTTATTTAAATCCAGGTTAAATACACAGCTGTTCCCAGCTGCATTTGATTCATTTGTGTACACAAGTTTACATCAGCACTGTTTATCTATGCATGTTTAAAAAAAAAAACTTCTTTCTTACTTTCTTAAAATCTCATTTTAATGGTCAAACCTTTGATATCTCTTTTGATTGTGTTCTTTCTTTAATGTTTTATGTAAAGCACTTTGAATTGTATTCTTTAAATGTGCTATACAAAGAATCTTGCCTTGCCTTAATGTCAGGTATTGGACAATATTGTGTTCCATTCAAAAATTGAAAACTTAAAGAAAAAAATCCAGAAAGTAAAAACTGAAGAAAACAGTAATATTACTATTTTTTATTGGTATAACAGTAATTAGTGTCCCTACCCCCCTGACAATCCACATCTTAATTTATTGACTATGACAAATTTAAAGAAATCCTAACATTACTGGAGCTTTCTTCTTCATGAGAGACATGCATGCATCCATAACATTGGTGTCACATCACAATAAAAGGCTGTTTCTTCTCTTTTTTGATTAAAGTTCTGGTGTTTTGAAAATCCAGCTTGCTGTATAGAATGGTTTAAACTGCACTTAAGTCTTTCTCCTTCATTTTCATGAAATGAGTAAACACATTTGCCAAATACGTGGGAAACACATGACTAAAGGTCCAAAACCAAGAAGCAAGTGAAATAAAGAGACATACAGTTGATGCTAAGAAGGAGAGAGAAGATGGAACTGGTTGCATCAATCTTTCATTTAGGTTCCACCAATATGCTGTGATTGGGGTCAGAATGACAGGTAGATTGAATCTCAGTTCCACCGTTTTTCTTAACATCTTCCCACTCAGCCTTTTCTTCTGTCAGGCCAGGCTTTGTCTTTTGTGCTTAAGAAAATGTCTTTAGTTAAGACTAACAAATGGGAAAAACACAACCCCTCATTTACAGATGGGAATCTCTACAGAAGCAATAGAAGGTTACCATGGTGATTTTTCAATTTCAGCCCATCGCAGATGCCTTTGTTATTTGTCTCCAAAAACCTGCAGTGTCATGCTCACCTCAGGGTGTTACCAACAGAGTATGTCAAAAGAAAGGCTTGACTACGTGAAATGGTTGCTACCTTTTCTGAGTCCCCTCCTGCATAAACTCAAGAAATAATGTAGACCCTCTGACAGCTTTGTCCTTTAAATGAGGAGGAGACGTGAAAATGTTCTTAAATCTGAGTTATACAACCAGACTGAATAAGTACTTGTTAGGAGCTTAGGATGGGGAAGGGGACATCTATAATTCAGCAAAAAGGTGTATAAAAATCTGTGACAAAAATTACAGCAGATAGATGATGAATTATTAAACACAAAGAAAGAAACATTTAAAAACCTTGACAAACATTTAATTTAAAATGTAAAACTACTGAATAAAAACCTGGATGAAATATAAAGTATGATTCCCTTGAAACTTAAGAAGAGAAAGTGAAAAAAAAACCTTTCAACTTAAAATACAGAGCTCATTTGTTCCCAGGGTCTCAGTTGCTTCCCATTAAGAGACTTGAATGTTAAAACCATGAAGGTGAGCAAAATAATCAATGAAACCAAGATAAATTCTGAATGCTCAAATCTTACGCTTGCTTTCTGACAGCAGTTGTTTGAAGCCACACCCTTGAGATGAACACAATGTCTTTTGCTGAGCCAGTATCATAGAACACAATCCAGCATTTTTTATTTCAGTCCAGCAATGACAAGGAGCTTTAATGCGCTCTGCTTTAACCTTTCTGCACAACACAAACTCAATCTACCCTGTTTTCTCTGACTGACAAAGAGACTCACATTCAATGGGTCTCAAAGTAAGGCTTTTCATCTGCCTTGCAGTAGACAAAATTTAAGCCCTATAAGTCACATGGTGGTTGATATTGTGAAAGGGACAAGGCAGACTGCGCCGTCTGCAAAGGGAAGGTGAAGTGGCTTTTCAATCATGCTTAAGCCAACAAAAGTGTTCATTTGAGACTTTGCTTGCAAACAATTTCCTTTAGGACAAGGGCCATGATTTATTCAACCACAACCTCTCCAAACTATCATAAAGAATTCAATCCCACCGAGGTGACCTACCTTGTAGTCAAGAGAACATTAGAATTGGGGCTGAAAAATTGTCTAATCACTTTCTTAACAGAAAGTTAAAACTTAGTACCCCTATTGTTTATTTTTTAGTCAGAGAACTGTTTTATGATAAAGTGCTTAAAGTCTATGAGATCAAGGCTCATTTTAGAGCTACAGGGACAGGCAGAACACCTACTGCTACAATTGGAGGAACTTGTGGACCAAATTTGTAAAGAGGAGATGGTAAACGCTTTCTTTGTACACTGCAAGTCCATGGCATCATAAAGGCTGTTACATGATCAGTGCATGGTAGTGAATTGGTGGAGTGAAGCTAGTGTTTTTTTTTAACATTCAGTTGATGCTGGAGCTGCAGCTGGTGGAGAACGGCTACTTGAAACTTCTAACATGTTTTCAGTTTAGCCTCAATTAAAACAATGAAAGTTGACTGAAAATGTAAAACCATTCGATGTATGTTTGGCTCAGTTTTGGTATGTCTGTTTCCAGTATTAAACGATGACTTGCTGTAGGCGGACCCAAAGTTTGCGAACTGGAGTAAAACAGCCTCGAGAGGAAACTAAATGTTTACCACATGAAATTACAATGAGATTAAACTGCAAAAATATTGCACAAACTCCTGGTAAAGTTTGAGCAGAATTTCCTTAAACTTCAACAGAAAAGAGAGAGGCGTCATCAGAAATTCACATTACCACTTAAATTAGTAACAATTAGTTTATGAGGATGACGTACTTCCATAATGTCTGAATACCAAAAATTAGAAAGAGTACAATTTTTTAAAAAATTAAAGGTTTGTAAAACCCTTCAAATGTCCAAACAGATATTTTTAAATCTACCAAACTAATATGGTTTGGTCACCAAAAGTCAATCCTGTCACAAAGTGGTTGCAGATATCTGTTTGATGTGGAGAATAAAACATAAGCCAGCTCTCTGATGGTGGGTTGGTTTCTACACAATATTGGGAGAACAAAAGGGCAGTTTGGAGAACCATAAGGCAGTTTGACCATCTCTTTTGTGAGAGAAAAATTCCATGACCTGGAAAGCTTGACTGGCATAAAGAGTGTCGGGAGATTTATGTTAGTCCTGTTGATTCCAAAACATGGAATACAAAAAGATAAATAGAAGAATGTGATTGCCTATTAAAGATAAGATATATAGAAGAAAGAAAAAAATCATAAAAATTAGTAGACACAGTAAAGGGCATGTTAATTTAAGGATAATTGTTCATCAAAAAATTCAACTGCAAGAATTAAAGTCAAATAACAGAGCCAGCATGGATTGCAGCCATGCGTGGACAAATCTGGAAGGACTTTGCTTTGACAGAGATCCAATTATGATTTCTTTTCTTTTTCATTAAATAATTCAGCTGCTGCACCAAATGGTCATATGTTACTCTTCAAATCTGTCAGTGTTCCACAAAGGTGAAATGCTTCCAGTGAAAATGCTACAGGAAGTGCTGAAATATAACTGCTGCATGCTCTTATCCACCATTACATCAGTCATTATATCATTTGTCCATCAAGCTGCGCAGCTTCATGGCAATTTAAGCATACAGTGAGAAAAGAAGGAATTTAATTGTGCAGATTGCACTTTTTACATGCATTTTTGACAGCTGGGCAATGGCAGAAAAAGATCTGATTTTGACAGAATTTAGTCATTTCTAAGATATTTTACTGCACAGGTTATGTGACTCTTGTGTATTCCATCACTCAATCAAGTGAGGGTTTCATCAAGTTTTTGAGGCATTCAAGGGCTATTCACGGTCACAGTATTGTTGAAATATTTCTGTTTCAAGAACAAGACTTCCAAGAGCTTTCAGATTTTAGTCATTGGATCTGCAATACTGTTACCGAGATAAATGATTGTACTCTAGACTGGCAGACTTTATTAATCCCAAAGTGGGGATATTTCAGTGTTACAGCAGAAGATGAGGATAAAGACACTTTCAATGCACAAAGTTCCACATGATCAAATTAATATAATTTGTATAAATTGCTGCAAAACCCCCAGGAAACAAATAAAAAATTAAATGTTTTTAAAAGGAACTTTCTGCAACATTTCATCTGTTCTATGCTGTCATTGATAAGTGTAATAAAACTGTTTCCCACTAAGAAGGCGAAGGTCACACATCATAGTACAGTTATTTTTCTTAGATCAAAAAAGAATTGCAGAAAAAAAATAGGAATAGGTGTTATTGTAAATTAATTTCATTACGAATTAGAAAAAAATATGCGAAAGTAAAAATCACTTGATGAGATTTGTTAGAGATATATGGTGTAACACGGTTTCACACTTGATGTTAACTGAGTAATCCGGCCAAAAAATGAGACAAATGTAGTGCACTGATGTCTCCAACTGTGCTATTTTTTTCTTATCATCTATTTCATTTTCTTTACTCTTAGAGTGTAAGCTCACCTTTTTTCCTTTTATTTATTTTTTTTACAATAGCTGCTATTCCACTTTCCCGTTTAAGCCAGTTTTTGGCAAAAAAAATTCTAAGTTAATTTCAACAGTTTTTCTTTGACCACAGCTTCACCAGCAGGTTTTCAGTGGTCTTCTGTTTATCACAGGAATTATGTTCTAAAAATGACTAAAATAGGATTTTAGAGGTTTTAAAGGCTGTAAAACTTCTCACTACACTGTTTCTACAATTTTTTGAGAGAGATGTAAACATTTTCCCACTTTTCTCTTTTGAGTAAAGTCTCAATGTTCAAACCTTCACAGTAAAATAAGTCCAGGGTTATAGAGAGAAAACAAAGTTCTCATCATGATTGAACATGTATGTAGATGTAGCACACTGAACACAATTTGTAAAGGAGACACAGCCAACAGCCAATCAGGATACGGAACACAATGCATTGTATAAAAAAACATGCAAAATTGCACTGAAAAAAAATCCACAAAACGGCAGCAATGGAACACTGAACTTTGATTTTGACCCAAGTGACATTGCTTCTTTG
Organism: Oryzias woworae; assembly: GCA_016861445.1. Lineage (NCBI taxonomy): Eukaryota > Metazoa > Chordata > Actinopteri > Beloniformes > Adrianichthyidae > Oryzias > Oryzias woworae. Next base: position 6,943,516 of record BOLG01000688.1, on the reverse strand, counting down.
TTGTGGACACATTTTCTTCATATCTTTTGTGTTCTGAAACTAGACTTATTTTTAATGGAGCCTAGTTTCATGAATGTAACTCATCCTGCTTTTCCACACCATGCTGAAGTGTTTCAAGAGTTGGGTAATTTCTGGTTCCCCTGTGTTTATTATTACTCTGTGCAGCAGAGTATAAAAACAGACAGATGAGACCAGGAGGGTACAGATGGAGATAACTTAATAGGTTGAGATGTGAAGCTGGCAAAGGCAGAAGTCTGAGCAGGTGTTTGGGCCACACATGAACGTCATGTACTGGCATTTGTAAAGTACACAGGAGCCAGTGGAACCGCAAAGGCCAAAGGGTGGAGATGAGACACATAAGACTGACTGCAACATACTGTATTTTCACCAATAGAGCCAATGTGAAATTGTGTTTTCGGCACCACAGCAAAAGCTTTACATGCAATGTGAGCAAAATTCACATGTGAGTCTTTGAAGGAAGACTCTGCAGCAGTGAATGCCTTCAGATGAACAAGTAGCACACAGATCTTGTAGAAAAGGGACTGTTTAAGGTTTGTTTATCTACTCCTCCTGTGGCGGCTGGAATTGGTCCCTCTGTGTGAGGAAGCTTCTCTGTAATGTTGCTGAAATTCATGAATTCCTGCTGTGATCCAAGGGCACCATCTTCCAGCAGCACTTGCCGAGCGTAAAAGACAGTGAACAATCAGAGACACAGATTTCACCAAATAATAGCAGGTGTTGGGGGGTTTGATGTGTTGGGAACAAGAATTCAATTTAAAATAACATCAAGTGTGTTTCACACTGTAGTCCAAAAAGACAAAACATTTGATCAATCTCTGGCAGTTGGTCTTGTCCACAGCTGTTCATATTTTGTTCAAATGCAATGAGTAAACTATATTAATTTTCTAACCGTATTTTGAAATGGTTCTTATATCTTCACCTGGAAAATGCAAACTTTTCATTGGGATCCACTGGACTTGTATTTGCAGCTTCTCCTTCCTAATTAGTGCTTTTTTTTGTATGTTTCTTTGTTTGGCTCCATCGGCTACCATAAAACACTGCTATTAGCCAATCACATCTGCCTATGCTCTCATTAACCTACCCAGTCACCCCTTCTAACACAAAGACACTTTTGCCACAACACAGCTGGTGGTGCATTTGGTTTGTACGATTTATAAAACCAATCCATAGTAACACACTGTTGTACATTCAGTGATAGAAACAGCATTGTAAAAATAAAAACAATTCTTAATTAGTTACATTACCCAATTATTGAAAATGACATTAATCCAAACACTAAAAAAGATGAATCAGTCTAGAAATCTTTGAGAGTCACAAAAAAGTCTATAAGTAATCACTGAGCCAAAGAAAGGCAGTCTTTGTTTCTCCACTGCAGAAATAATTGATGTGCTTTATGGAGAATGTCTTCCTGCTGCATCATCCCTTCTATATTTTAAGATTAATCTAAAACATCCTTTGTCATCACAAACATTGCTCTCATTTTCAAAGTGACCAAAAGCACTTGTAAATGATTGTGTAATAGACGAAGCTTTGAAGTGGCCACAGATTTTCATTAGCGCCTGCAGACCGCATTGCGGGAGGTCCACAGTAATGTATCACACAGCCCTGAGAGTCTTAACCATTCAATTAGGAACTCTGCTGAGGCCTCCCCTGCCCAGCAGAGGGTTAGACAAGATCAAGACCTGCTTCCTCAAACACAGAGATGGAGGCAGGGCCATCAATCTCTCCGGCTGTGACCGGCAGGGTGGTATGGGGCAGACCCCCTCCCCCTGGATCTGGGCCTGACTCTGAGGGCAGCACAGGTAGACCCATTCATCCACATAAACCAGACTAAAAATGTATGAGCTTGTGACCTTCACAGTAAGAAGAAGGGGTTACACCCCAGGCAGAGCTGGAAGAAAATGTCATGTTCTCATCAGCATCTTTCTGGACACAAACAGCATTAACTTAGGAAACTGCTGATCCCATCATGGCACCCCATCCAGTGGGGGAATTTAGCTGGTTAAAGTTGTGAGAAGGACAATTTCTACCATATACGCAGACCTTTTCCAAGTTTTTATGAAACTTTCAGTTTGACCTTCCACAAAACTGTTCAAATTGAAGCCAGTTATGAATCAGTATCACTCATGTGGTGATTCAATATAAATATATATGTAGTTTGTGGGGTTCCAGTATATATTCAAACAATTCATTTGAACAGCATTTCACAACAGCTAGTTGTGGATCCAATAGTACTTCATAAATGACAATAATGTTTCTGAAACAGGAAAGTTGAAGCCCAACCATCCATGTTTGACACTACTGACATTCCTAAAGTGAAAAGTAAAATGTAGGGATTGGTATGTTCATGTGTTAAATGCATATTAATGTGACTGAAATCTGCAGATTATAGTAAACACTGATAATTATTTTAAGACAGTTTTGTGCATTTTTTGTTTCAATATGTACATTTAAATTATTGAAATGTAATAAAACTGGCAGAAATTAATCATGTCATAAGTATGTATCAGGTTAATCAAAGAGCCTTACCAGCCACAGATATACAAAAGAGAAAGCATGTATATATGAAAAGAAGTGAGGTCTTGATTCAAAACAGTCATGATTGAGAAGTATGTTATAATCAAAGGTGTCCGTCTTTGGAACAGTCTTGACAGTGAAATCAATATATCTAAATCTACGAAGGTGTTAGAGCATGTCAAATGTACAGTGAATACCACAAATACCAAACTATAAAGGGTATCTGAACTTAAGCCAAAACCGTAAATTTAACAAGAAAAAGATAATTTTTCTTGTAGAGGCCGCACATCTCTATATGCCCTAAATGTCCACGTTCTAACATGGAGTATATACATTACGGACAGTGCCTTTTTTACCCTTTGGAACCAAGTGACACCCGAGGGCATCCTGTCATGCTGCTGTGACTGATGTCAGCCTAATAAAACAAGGTAGAAAATAAACTTCTATGTGTTTTGATGTTCCAGGATTGAGATTTTATTGAACAACAGACTGAATGGGGTAATTATTACTAATACTACTATTACTACTCTCATTTTGTAGTTTCAAAATGAGGGGGATTTTTAATACTTATTTATACATATAAAAATGTATGTATACTGAAAAATGAAACAGAAGATGAAAGACGATCAGCACGCCGTGACTCAGCACATTTTTCATATGGAGGAAGAAGAACAGGCGCTGCTTCAGAGTCGTCATCTGAGGACTCTGCAGATGGAAAGGCTAACTTTTACTTTTTGGGCAAAGCAAAGGGAGAAAGAGCGGGGACTTTTTTCATTTACGCCAAACAACAGCAGAAGTGTAGAGGCAGAGCTGTCTGTCAGGACTGACCAATTGAAGATGACAATCCTCTCTTTATTTTGGAAGGGGAGCAACATATTTTCTCAAAAATCAACAAGCACCAGCGCTGCCTAACACATCGCAGAATGTCTGTGGTGCACTGCAAAAGCCAGAGCAGCGAGCAGAATTTTTTGCAGTGCATCGCAGAGTTTCGGCAATTTTTAGACATTGCTGGTGCTCATTGTTTTTGAAAATCCACCCCATCCAAAATAAAATAAAGATAGACTCCCACGTCATTAGATTTCTGAAAGCTCACTATCTATCTCCTCCACCTGCCACAGCAAGTCCTCTGCTCTGCACTGCAGCCATCTGATCTAGATTCCTCTTTCACCTAATTGCCTTCGCCCACGAGTAGCCGGGTTAGGCTCCGGCAACCCGTGACCCCGAAAGGGATAAAGCGGTTCAAAAATTGAATGAATGAACTACAAAAATGCCATATTTTTCATTTAAAAAAAAATCTCAATCACAGAAAACTAAAGTTGAAGTGTCATTTAGCTGAAGTTTATTGCATTGATTTCACGGCCACCCAGCACGACTGCCTCATTCTTCCATCGGTTCAAAAGGCATAGAAAAATCTATAACTTAGCCATACCATTGTTTAATGTCCTATTCCAAGCATTTTTTTTTTTTGTTTTTAACGTCACTCCCAGTAGTCTTTTAATAATGACTGTGCAGGTTTTAGCCAGCATCAAAAAGCCTTTGTCGTTTGTTATGACATATTTTATGCCCAGCAGCAGTAGCTCATCAGAAAAACAATTCTGGTTTGTGGGCGGAACCGTTGGCTCAGGGCAAACTTTCCACTACTCGTTGCCAGGAGTTCTGTCTGTGTGCTCACGCGTGAGCTTATATCTAGCATGCTAGCAATGCTAGCAAGCTAGCATTAGCAACACAAAACTAAAGGCAAGCAATTTTGAATCATTCCAGCCATACAGCTTAGAGCCAGAGGCCAGCTCGGACGAGGACATGAATGCACGCAAGGGGGCGGAGGAGCAGAGTGGTAAGAGACATTGGCACACCCAGGAGGCAGTTATGTCGTCAGCCCCAAGTTTTTCTAGCATCTAGTTTTCTAATCCAATGCTATTTTAAATAAGAAATATTCAGAAAGTATGCTTTAATCTTAAATTATTTTTTATAGGTTGTCTATTATAAGAAAATGCCACGAGAACATGTTAAAAACACAAAAAAGACAATTTTCCTTGAAGTTGGTCTTTAAGCTTCAGGGTTCAAAGCGTGTCAAAGAAGTACGACATAAATGACAGTATATATATGACTGCAAAGTTGTAGTTTCTGTGACATTATGCGTTATTCAATGAAATAAAAGAATAGCAGTGTTACAGTTTTCTCTAACCAGAAATGTAAAATCATGAATAAGGGCATAAACTACTTGTCTTTCTGTACACACACACACACACATATATATATACACATAAAATGTGGAGCAGGTAACAAGGAAATCAGCAAAAGCCAAATACTTCTAACGCATACTGTAAGGCAATGGCAAGTATAAGACATTAAACAGTTATGCACTGCCAATCTTCAGATACCCTGCAGAAATAATCAGATGGCCGAAGGAAGAAATACAGGCCATGGATGTTAAGACACAAAAGCTCCTCACCATACATGGAGGGTTCCAGCCCAAATCCAGCACCCTGAGACTGGATGCTAGCTGCAAGGAAGGAGGTCGAGGACTAGTGAGGGTGCAGTGCTGTAGGACAGATTCTAATGGGAGGACAAGCCCCTTCATGGGATGTACCATCGAACCATAACTGAAGAGGCTGATATAAAGAAGTCCCACCAATGGCTAGAAAGGGCTGAACTACAGGACAGAGGACATAGAGGCTCAGAATTACCACACCAGACAAGATCCAAGGTGTAGGCTGTTTAAAAAGGAGCCTGAAACAATCCCGTACATAACTGAAGGGTGTAAGATGCTGGCCGGGAAAGCACACATGGAACGCCACAACCAAGTGGCTGTAATAGTAAACAGGAACGGGTGCAGAATATGGACCGGAAACCCCTGAGTCAAAATGAGAAACACCTCAGAAAGTGGTAGAGAATGAGAGAACAAAGATCCTGTGGGACTTCCAGATCCAGACGGACAGGATGGTAATGCAACCAACCAGGTATTGTAGTGGTGGATAAAGAACAGAGGAAAGCTGTTGTGGTGGAAGTAGAAGCACCAAGAGATGGAAACATCAAGAAGAAGGAACATGAGAAACTGGAGAAATACCAGGAATTCAGAGAAGAACTGGAGAAAGCTTGCAAGGTGAAGGTGACAGTGGTGCTCGTGGTCATTGAAGCACTCAGGGCTGAAACCCCAAAACTGGAGGAGTGGCTACAGCAGATCCCTGGAAAGACATCAGACATCTCAGTCCAGAAAAGTGCAGTGCTAGAAACAGTTAAGATACTGCAGGACCCTCAAGCTCCCAGACCTCTGGTAGAGGACCGAGCTTGGGGTGAGGTACCACCCACAGAGGGTGAGAGAGTCATTTTTCTACAGCTGGACAGTCATGGTCTTGATAAGGATGGCATTTTAATTCACATTCTTGTTTTTAAAGATGACTTAGAATCAAACATGTAAATTCCAGTTTTGCAAAAAATGATTCACTTATATTTTGCGCATAAGTTCTTCCAAAAACATATTCAAGTTGTTTACCACTCAGACGCAACTCAATGAAAGCCAGTTGTGCAGGACACACTGAAGTTTTTTTATTTAAATTTGTAAAGTTACATTTTTGTTTTTTGCTTAATCCCCCGATCCAACCCCTTGATGTTGAGTGAAAAGCAGGGAGGCATTAGGTTCCACTTTTAAAGTCTTTGGTATGACTCTAACATGCATTCTAACATAAGGCTACTGAGGCCACCTGAAAGTCTCCTAGAAACTGTGAATGAAGCATTGAGGGCAATTCCTACCACAACAATCACAGAAACCAATGAACTGGTTTACACTTCACCAGAAGTGATCCTAGAGATGCTTGGCTATAAGAGCAACCATGGGAGAAAGCAATACCTACCATGGAAGAAACATTTGGAGGCTAAGATCAAGACAGCTCGGAGGGAAGTGAGTCAGATGACAGAGGCCCAAAGAGGTGAAATGAAAAAGCAAGTGCCTAAGAGATACACCCAGATGTCCATACTTGAAGCACTAAAAACTGCCAAACAAAGGCTCTTGGCCTTGAGCAGCTGTCTAAAGAGATACACAAAAGACAATGAAACCATACTGATAAACAGGCTGTACACAACTCAACCTACAAAAATGTACTGCTAATGTCAGTAGCAGGGTCAAAATGGCAGAGCAGATCCACCAAATTGACCACCATGAATTATTTTTTTACGCTAATTCTGTTTGTTTTGTCAATAAATATATATTAGCCTTACCTGCACACTTAGTCCTGGCTCTCAGGGGCGGTCCAGGAGCTCCGGTGCCTCCCTCCAAAGGTCTGGTCAGTAAAACACTGATTTCATATTCAGTGTCAGGATCCAGGTGGCCAATCTTGTGGGTGGTCTTGTCTACAGGCTGCAGGTCATACATGGTGCCTGAGACAGTTCGGTACTCTACCTCCCTGTCAATTATTGGGCCATCCCCATTAATGGAATTGGCATTCAACTGGATCCAAAGATAAGTGGCTCCAATGGAAGTCAGCTGTGGGGGTGCAATGGGAACCGGAGGTTCTACAAAAAAAAAGCGGGTGTTGTTAGTGGGACATTTCTTTTCAAGTATTTTTGTGAACAATCAAATTTCTCTTTAAACTTATAAAACAACTGGCTTAAGATTAATTTTAATGGGTAAATGTAGCACTTCTCTATCTTAATTAAGGGTCAAAATACTTGCCTGTACTATTCACCCATGGACACACGTTCACACTCTGATGGTAGCAGACCTGCCATGCACGGTGCTGACCAGACCACCAGGAACAATGTAAATGGTAAATGGTGTATACTTATATAGCGCTTTTCTACCATCATTGAAGGCCCAAAGCTCTTTACAGTCACAGACCCATTCACCCATTCACACACACATTAACATACTGATGGAGGCTCCGCTGCCAAACACTGGCGCCAACCTTCCATCGGAGGCAATGTGGGGTTCAGTATCTTGCCCAAGGACACTTTGACACATGGGAGGGGCAAAGTAGGAACAGAACCTCCAACCTTCTAATCTGAGGTTGACCACTCTACCTTCTCACCGCAAAGCAAACAGTTTAACTTAATGTACATGCCTGTTAACAGCCCCAGTGGGATAAATGTAATATCATAATAGCAAAGACACAGCCTTTGACAGACTGCTCCCATTGAACTTCATTTTAATTTACTGAACAACTGAGATGGATGAAAAAAGACGGATAGGAGTATGGATGGATGGATGGGTGGGTGGGTAGAAAATGGAGTTTGACAGTGATGATGTGCAGATGTAAAAAAAAAGGTAATATCTTTTTTTGTTAAAAATATGTGAAATTGTCCACGGGGGAAAAATCTGCCCATTGAGGTATACATTACATTTTAAATCTGAGAATTGTTTGTTTAACATCAGAAGAATTAATATAGCTGCATTCAACTAATTCTTTGGTTTGAGTAAAAAGAAAAAAAAGTTACAAATTGGTTTCTGTGTCCTCTTTAGCTACAGTCTATACAATATAGCAAATATATAACAACAGACACTCATTTACACAGATCCAGAGGAGGTGGCAATGCACCAGACAGCCCCATGGGAAGTCCAGAATAGGGCACAAGGGCAATTGCTCCAACAAAGTGATGCTGCAAAGAAACTGGTAAGCCAAAATCATTTTGACTCCAGTTTCATATGTAATGATGGAAAGAGACAGCCACTTGGCACACAGAGGAAGGGATGCAAAACCAAACACTGTAGGCAGAAACCCTCCAACTCAGATGTAAATTAGTCCTTTATTGGCAAATCTCAGGGATCATCCCCACTGCAGGGGGTCACCGGACCTGGCCTTCACACTGTTCACAACCTTTTATGAATATTTCACTTGAAATTTCAGAAACAAATTTGTGTGTTTCAAAAGTTTCAGTATTTAGTTTTTAAGAAATTTCTTTAAGATGACTTATTTGCCTTTTGGGTCAAACATCTCCATCTGCTTCCCTGCATTTATCCCCAGGACATCTACCGTGATCTGTTCCTCTGATGGATTTATTCCCGATCCACCCTGGTCACTCCAAAAGAGAACTTCAGCATCTTCATCTTTGTTGCCTACAACTCTACCTCCGGTCTCTGCATCAGAGTCTTTAGCAAAATGGCTGCTTTCACCACAGTCTTCTACACCTTTCCTAAGTCACACATCATACGAAAACCTTTACTTCATCTGTTTAAATCTGCTTGAGCATGCCATCCATCCATCTTCTTCCGCTTATCCAGGACCGGGTCGCAGGGGCAGCAGTCTAAGTAAAGATGTCCAGACTTCCCACTCCCCGGCCACTTCCTCTAGCTCCTCTGGGGGGACCCCGAGTCGTTCCCAGGCCAGCCGAGAGACATAGTCTCTCCAGCGTGTCCTGGGTCTTCCCCGGGGCCTCCTCCCAGTGGGACATGCCCGGAAAACCTCCCTAGGGAGGCGTACAGGGGGCATCCGAATCAAATGCCCGAGCCACCTCAACTGGCTCCTCTCGATGTGGAGGAGAAGCGGCTCTACTCCGAGCTCCTCCCGGGTGACCGAGCTTCTCACCCGATCTCTAAGCGAGCGCCCAGCCACCCTATGGAGGAAGCTCATTTCAGCCGCTTGGATCTGGGACCTTGTTCTTTCGGTCATGACCCAGAGCTCATGACCATAGGTGAGTATTGGGGCGTAGATCGACCGGTAAATTGAGAGCTTTGCTTTCTGGCTTAGCTCTCTCTTCACCACGACGGACCAAAGCATCCAAAGACTTGAGGTACTCAGAGCGGACCTCGTCCACTCCTGGTGCCTTGCCACAGAGGAGCTTGTTAACTACCTCGGTGACTTCAGCTTGGGTAATGGACAGCCCCACCCCAAAGTTCTCAGCCTCTGCTTCCTCAACAGAAGGTGTGTCAGCAGGATTGAGGAGATCCTCGAAGTATTCCTTCCACCGCCCGACAATGTCCTCAGTCGAAGTCAGCAGCTCCCCACCTGCACTGAAAACGGTGCCTGCAGAAAACTGCTTCCCTCTCCTGAGGCGCCGGACGGTTTGCCAGAACCTCTTCGAGGCCAACTGATAGTCCTTCTCCATGGCCTCACTGAACTCCTCCCAGGACCAAGTTTTTGCCTCTACTACAGCCTGAGCCGTAGCTTGCTTAGTCTGCCGATACCTGTCAGCTGCCTCTGGAGTCCCACAAGCCAGCCAGACCTGATATGACTCCTTCTTCAGCTTGACGGCATTCCTTACTTCCGGTGTCCACCAACGGGTTCGGGGGTTGCTGCCACGACAGGCACCAGAGACCTTGCGACCACACCTCCGAACAGCAGCAGAGACAATGGAGGTAGAAAACATGGTCCATTCAGACTCAATGTTACCAGCCTCCCTCGGTACCTGTTTGAAGCTCTCCCGGATGTGGGAGTTAAAGATTTCCCTGACGGAGGGCTCAGCCAGACGTTTCCAGCAGACCCTCACAGTACGTTTGGGTCTGCCAAGTCTTTCCGGCCTCCTTCCCCGCCAACGAATCCAACTCACCACCAGGTAGTGATCAGTGGACAGCTCTGCCCCTCTCTTTACCCAAGCGTTCAAAACACACGACCGAAGGTCACCTGAAACGACTATAATCACACCCCTCCAGGTGCTACTGTCATTGCCCACGTGGGCATTGAAGTCGCCCAGAAGGACAATGGAGTCCCCCGTTGGGGCGCTATCCAGTACCCCTCCGAGAGACACCAAGAAAGCTGGGTACTCCGAACTGCTGTTCGGCCGTAAGCCGAAACCACAGTCAGAGACCTGTCCCCCCCCGAAGGCGGAGGGACGCAACTCTCTCGTCCACCGGGGTGAATTCCAACACTTGGCGGCTAAGCTGGGGGCTCACGAGTAAGCCCACCCCAGCCCGCCGCCTCTCACCATGTGCAACTCCAGAGTGGTAGAGAGTCCAACCCCACTCGAGTGACTGAGTTTCAGAGCCCAGACTGTGCGTAGAGGCGAGCCCAACTATATCTAGCCGGTACCTCTCAACTTCTCGCACAAGCTCAGGCTCCTTCCCTCCCAGAGAGGTGACGTTCCATGTCCCAAAAGCCAAGTTCCATGACCGGGATTTAGGCCGCCATGGCACTCGCCCTCGACTGCCACCCAAACCACATTGCACCGGCCCCTTCTGAGCTCTCCTGCAGGTGGTGGGCCCACTGGGGAGTGGGAGGAGCCCCGGCCACCATGCGCTCGCCTGCGAGTCCCAACCCCAGGCCTGGCTCCTGGGTGAGGCCCTGGTAACGCCAATCTGGGCAACGTAACTGGATCAGTGACGTGCTTTCTCATGAAGGAGTTTGTGAACCGCTCTTTGTCTGGCTCGTCACCCAGGACCTGTCTGCCATGGGAGACCCTACCAGGAGCCGAGGCACCAGACGGCATAGCTCCTGGGATCCCTCGACCACTCAAATCCCTCCACCACGTTAAGGTGGCGGTTTATGGAGGGGGCTTGAGCATGCCTCTTCAATCCATTTCCACACTCTGTTTTTTTGGACTGTTGACCCTAAGAACCTTAAGTCCTCTACCTTCTTCTCCCTTCCTGTAACCTCACTGTTCCTCTCATTTACAGTGTCTTTCTGCAGCTGATTGCCATCCTTCTCCTTTACAGAGGAAACCTCCACCTCTAGTTTGCTGTTCTCACCACAAATCACAGTGGTCTATAGAGATTCCTGTCTGACCTCATCTGTCAGTCTGACCATCACCATGGAAACTAGAGGGAGCTCAAATTTGATCCTTACTTTCTGCAGTCTCACCACCTTGAACTGTCACACCTACAGAATGTCTCACCCCTGGCTTCCAGCTCTTGTTTCTGCCACTCCTGACTTTCTCTACATTAGGGATACCCAACCCTGGCCCTTGAGCTCTAACATCCTATTTCAATCCTATCCTATCTCCTTCCTCTTTGCTGCTGACCCACTAACCAAGATGTTTCTGTATTCTGATTAAATCAACACACCTGATCCAAATAATCAGCAGGAAGAATTGTAATTTATGAATATTGTAAAGAATAATGCAGTGTGTGGGGGGGGGGATTACATCTATTAAAACCGGGCCATGGCGGCTTATTCCCCCAGTTTACTAGGTTTATGTGGTCTTAGATTAAGAATATAATATTTTAATATTGACATACTAAAACTGCAGTTTTTCTATCATTATTATTACCATCTGCTATTTGTGCCATATTACATGCAACTTACTTTTAAAGTGTTTGAATTAAATTTCAATAACAAATAATTTCTTGTAGGCAACTAAAAGGTAGAAGGTGGGTATGGTGCACTGGATTTTTTATTTAAACCTTCATCTGTGCTCTTGTTTTTGACTGAGGCCCTCGTCTATGGCTCGTCTTGCACCCCTAGCTGTACCCCAGTTCCATCTGGATGAAGCCCATCTGCTACACTATTCAGACATGTAGTTGTAGAGTTAGATAAGCTAATTCTTCTTTAACAGTTCCAGTGCATGGCCTGTTCATCCTGGGAGAGGATCCCTCCTTTTTCCCCCCAAAGTCTGGGTTTTTTTATTAGTTTTTCCTCACGAGGAGGGTCTAATGGCAGGGATGCCAGCTTAGCTTAGTCTATTTAGCTTAGTTTAGCAAGCAGCCAGTTTAGATTCTATGTCTGACTTTATGCTCTTCTGTACAAATGCTGGTGTGAAGCCCATTGAGACAACTGTGTTGTAATATTGGGCTATAGAAATTAAATTGAATTGAAGAAGTGCTTGGGGAGCCTAAAACAGGCACTGTGGTAGATCTCAAGGACCATGGCTGGGTAGTCCTGTCAAAGACTTAATCCAGATCTACAAAAAGAATGCAGCTCCTTTAGACCATCTCTTGTTCTTCGCCAGAAGCATCCTCAAGACAAATATTGTATCAGTAGTTCTCTTCCTTTGTATGAAACCATACAGTTGCTCACAAATGCTAACTTCTGACCTCATCCTAGCTTCAAATACTTTAATATATTGCCATTGTGTGAGCCCTTTGATGGACTAGCTAACCATTCATGGTCTATCCCGCCCTTGCACAACAACAACTGTTGTGGTTCAAGCATCCACAATTACAGAGAGAGGGTAAAAGTGGGTGTGGGAGAGAGATAGATGGTCATTGTGTGCCTCATCCGCTTTATTGCTCTGTTGTTTCCACAATTCTGCACGACTATGCTAGCTTTTTTTAAATGGGCACCAGAACACTTCACTTCTATCCTCAGCCCTCTACAAGATCTACCCAGGTGGAGTTCTAAGCCCTAACCCGCTGCTTATCCTTCCATCTTTGTTTCTCTTCCCCCTTTGTGTCTAACTTGTCCTACAAGTCTTCACATGTCCTTGCTTTGGCCTTTGTCACCTTAACCTAAAGTTAAGTTCTTCATGTTTTCACACGCTTAATTTGGCACATTTAAATTATCACTGTAGTAGCAAGGTACAAATATATCATGCTCTTGTCCTGCATCTCCCTTTACTTCTTTCTACAGCCTTATTTGTTCTCTCAATATTTCACTTTTTCTTAGCTAACTTTTTCTTCTCAACATACCCCCGAATTTCTTCATTCTTCATTACAAGTCTTTGTCTTCGTCATTCCAGATAACACACCAAATACTTTCCTTCCAGTCTCCCTTATCCCTTTAGCTTGAGTTGTCCATTCATCTGGGAGAACCTCCTGATTAATGCCTCGTTCAACTTCTTCCTAAAAGCCACATTGCACTCATCCTGTTTTAACTTTGCCCACTTGGTCCTTTCCTTGACCCATGTCCTCTATAATTGCTGATTTCTTTACGATAGCATCAGCATGTACACTTCTTATTTGTCTCCATATGCTCCTCTCTTTTCTGGAAAAATGGCACCATTGCTGTCATATTATTATTTTTTTTGCAAATTCTACCCCATCTGTCCATCTGCATTCCTGTCCTGAACATCAGACTTCTCTATCACTTCCTCCTCACCTCTGTTTCCCTCACCCGCATGTTGATTAAACATTAACATAATGCTAACCTCATTCATCTTCTTTCAGAATTTCTCATTCTCTTTTTGCTCAAATCCAACCTGGGGGACAAAACCACTGATAACATTTAACATCACAACTTCTACAGCATATTCAGCTTTTTCTTTTTTTCCATGGTGTCCACCAATTCTCTAGTTTTTAATATCCCTACATTCAAGTTCCAGGGGTGGTTGTTGTTAACACACGTGACGATCAATCCAGTCATGGCATTATTTTCACACAATACTGCCATTAATTACCTACTGCTTATACGGAAATTTCCATGAGGAGGAAGAGGTCCCTGAGAAAACAACACACAGGTGAACAGAAAAGTGAGTCCTTCTCAGCAGATGGTGACCTTACACTGATCTCCTAACTCACAATCTAAAATCCATGTAATCCAAGCTTCCAGTGTTGCTGACAAACATCACCTAAAGCGAACCAGCTAATCCATCAGGGATTTGAGATGTGCCACACAAGTCTCCAGAGCTGGAGCCAGACAGGAGTACAATTCGACCTGAAACCTGCCTCAGCTTGATCTGATTGATTTTCATGATCTGCTGTATCTTAAAACGCATCAAATTTTTGTTAGGTACCAGTTCATGTCTTTTTTTCTCTTACAGAATGACATCAGAGAAAACGTTTTTTTTCTGGATCTTTTTTTAAATTTCAAATAGAAGTATCTCAGTCTGGCTAAAAGAGCCTTAGCATTTATAAGCTGTTTAGCTTTAAAAAATACATTGTTCATTAACAATCCACCTGTCAGATGTCAGTGAGCATGAGGATGCCTTTATAAGATTCTTGCCACACATTTTCCTGTTCTCATTATTTTTGAATGCTTTTAGTGATGACTTTCACATAACATCACCAATGAACTAAATGAACTAACAGATCATTTTTCTAAAAGTGTTTAAAGCAAAGATACTGCAGTATTTGCATTTTTGCTGATGTCACTTCACCAAAATAGCTAAATGTCACAGAAGCAATAAGCTTCTACAGAAACAAATGCATCATAATGGTCCGCTGCTTCATAGATCAGTAATCCTTGACTCAACAGCTATAACATGCACATAAAAGATTAACAATGACAAAGGTTTGCGTTTTGGAGGGGAAAAAACAAAAGCAGAACTTCGAAGTTCTGCACATCACCACCACAGGTCTCTGAGCTGGCTGAAAATGGTGGACAATAATTGTATGTGAGGGTCAGTTTAGAGCTGTCGTGGTGACGTTGAGTGGACAGATTGACAGCCCAGTGTCAGCTGCATAGAATAAATGACAAACTCAACAAGAAATACTGGCATTAACATTGTGTAAAAAAAATTTGTAAGTCAAGTCTGGCTTTCTGTTTTTGGGTTTTAGTAAAAAGTTTGTCACCAACAATCCCAGATTTAAAATGTCCTAAACATAGATTCACTTTTCAACTAGTTGGATCACATACCATAAACCAGGCAGCTGAAGGAGAGAAATGTTTATGTTTGCTTCATTAAAACTGCCTCAGGTGAGTGTTGTACAAATTGCATTATTCAGCGCAGAATTTTAGGGACACGCCACATCACTTAAAAATGTAAACGTGCACATTTTTGCCCTTAACCACACATAAAGCTCATTTACGCTTCATTACACTTCCTTGGTTTTTGCACTATTTGTAGCTGGTCCAGTTTACATGCATGAGGTCCTCATTATGTGTCACATTTTCCTAATTGGACTGCTGTCAGTATAGAATTGATCTGCACCTGATACGAGAGGAGGTAGCCACAGGAGAGCTCAGGAGCTTGACCACGCAGCCTTCCATTTTTTTGGAAGCTGTTCTCATTAGTGCTGACATGACTGCAACCTGGACATCCTTGAGCTGGTATGAAAGCCTCAAGGAAGATGTTAGAGCTGAGAGAGAGCTCGAGGTGATTCTACCCAGGCTGCACTTGGAATGAGAGTAATTATTCTCCTTTCAGAAAAACTGGCTGAACTGCAGGAGGCTCAGCAAATAGTGAGAAAGGGAAAAGGGACTACGTTGGTGCCAGCACTCTGGAGGACCATTATGGGCACTTTTCAAGGGCAAAAATCTTATGGAAGACTGGTATTAAAGGCAGAATTGATTAACTGAGATAATCAAGCCTTCACTGTCTGTCTGTTAAAGGAAATGGCTGAGTATGAAAATGAACAGTCAGTTTATGTGGTGTGGGGCAGCATCACAACGCAGCACGACGAAAGCCTTACAATCACTTCTTGGCCCCATGCAAATCATAGTTATGCCAATATATTTTTAAGAAGTATTTACAACCCAGGCAAATTGCTAAGAAGGTTTGGCACTTGTTTTATGTCCACATCCATGATAGGAGTTATCATCTGTTCGAGTTTCTGTGGTGATGCCTTGACTATGCTTGGAATGACTGCATCATTCAGGTGTGAAATTTGAAAAATGTCATTGTCACAACTTAAAGGATTAAATTGAGGAAATTCTGACATCTGAAAAAATTATGACACTTTAATGGTTGTCTTGCATTAAAGCAAATCCAGCAAAAGCAGCAAAAACACTGCTGTGAGCAGAAATGTATTAATGTGCACTGATTGTACTGCACAATTTATGCACAAGTTTTACACTAGGGACTTTGCAGCTTTCTTAGACCATGCTGCATCTGGCCTGCCCCTCTCGAATGACTGACAGTCCTGGATCTGGACAGGCAGGATTAAACCTATCAATCACATAAAGCTTGGAGACAAAAAAATTGAGAAAAATAAAGTGAGGCAGTAAATTCAATTGAGAGCACTAGGAGAAAATTGAGGTGAAGAAATATAGAAGGCTATTACCAGTCTATAGGGCTATAGTAAAGTGAAGCCTTGCAGGATTTAGTTTTGGATGACTCCATAAATTCATATCAAATGACTGTAAGAGTATAAGATCAGTGAGGTTACTATAAACCTGCAGCTTTAGCCTCTGCCAGAGTTCAGGTGAAATTGTTCTGAGTCCACGAGGACTTTTACATGGAAGCATTAAATCCTAAGGGAGACAGAACAATATAAAATGCTTGCATTTTCAGTGTGGCTTCAGATAACATTTTATTATTATTAACGCTTCTTTTTTTCCAATTTTGTGCATGAAAACAACACAAGGACCTCTTTTTTATTTAAATACAGAGGTTTATGTTTGTTTAAAAAAAAATACCCACGCTTAATGGTTAGTTCCCCATAATTGGACACTCCAACTCCTTTGTCTGAGTGCACAATGCAGCGGTAAAGGCCAGAGTCACCCTTGGTGGTGTTTTCCACATCGAAGGTGCCAATGAAACGGCGGTTGTTCCAAGGTTTGGTGGCTTTCATGGGAGCCTCCCGTCCACTGATGCCCTGTTGGAACAGAAAGACCACATTCAGCCTAAAATCTCTGAGCTTTAATAAGCAAAGTGCCTTCAGTGTGTTTCATGACTGTGGGTAGGTACATCGCTTAATGTTTGTGTCCCAGGAGGGTTCAGAAAGACATTATTACACAGGAATACACACGCACTAGGCCCTCCCCAGCTGTCAGCCCCCACAGGAGGCAGATGGGGGACAGTTGTTCATTAGAAATATCTCTTCATTACTGTCATCAGGGGACTTCACTTCATGTTTGTTTTCAAGCTCTTGTGCTAACGAGAACATGTTTGTTAAAATGATGGAGTACCTGGCAGAGGACCCCCACCACCGCTACCATTAACAGGCTTTGCTGCAGAGCTGGCAGGGTTCTCACTATCTTCTGTGTTCAGAGCCAAGTCAAGTTCAACATATTCACATGGAGACTACATCTGTGTAGGTTAAGGCACAATCTACAGCCCTCCTGTGTCTTGCAGTCCGTAAATTCCATTAAATCGAGAGTTAAATGTTGAAGAATTTTTAAAACACAAAGTAATTTTGTAAAAGTACTGTAAAGTTTTAAGAAATAGTTATACTTTAAGGAAACCCCTTAGAGAAAAACTAAGGTGTAACTTGATCAAAGAACACTAGAGTACATTTGTCTTAATTGTCTTAATTTTGGACTGTGTTCAAAGACAAGTTGGAGTTCCCAATCCAATAAAGATTTAACAACAGGACTAAAACATCTGTCACCTGAAGCCATAGGTGGAAGTTGTCCCTCTTCCGTCCATTGACAGTGCAGTGAAAAGATGCAGTCTGTCCAGCGTTGACCTCCACTCCCTTTATAGTCAGGAAGTGAGGAGTGTTCACTGCAAAACAGAAAAATTATATAAAAAAAAAAAAAAAAAACATACACTTAACTTCTTATAACCACTCTTTCTTCCTGCTTCAGAAGAAGTTGTGTATTATTGTTTGAGTCCATTGTATTGATATGACATTTGTGGGAATACAAGAGTTTTCAGTTATCAGGTCATTTGTGGCCAACAGTTAGCTCCTTTGGCTGCCAGGGTTGAAGAATACTGGCGACCTGTCCAGAGGTGTCCCCTGCCTTCGCCCATGAGTAGCCAGGTTAGGCTCCGGCAGCCCCGTGACCCCGAAAGGGTAAAGCGGTTCAGAAAATGAATGAATAAATGAATGATAAAAGTTTACATGGATAAAGACTTTCAAAGCATGGAAATATGAGGATGAACAAGAGTAGAGCTTCATAAAAGAAAACAACTCTACTCTCTAAAGAAAGTCAAAGCAGCAGGCTTTACCCATTAGAGGTTCATTCCTGAAAATGTCAAAGAACAGACTTAAATCTCTCAAACATTAAGTCCCATCATGTTTCAGCATTTCAGGGGAGGTTTACACATGGGCTATATTTTACTCTTTGAATGCCTTTGTTTGACTGGGACGCCTTGAACAATAAAGAAAGTCACAGAAAGCACACAGAAGGTTTCCTGATATTATTTTATGTTGAAGGAAAATAAACTTACTGCACTGGTGGCCCTGGACCACAATGTCTTTGATGGCCAGCAAGCCACGTTGCCCTGAAGGAATGACTTCAAATACAATCTGAGGATAAGAAGACAGACTCATAACTTGGTGATAAATGCACGTCTTTAAACGGCACCTATATGCAGTGCAGGAATGCCCAGAAACCTTTCTTCACCAGGCAGAAGCTGGAGACATAGCTCCAGGCCACTACCATTATTTTCACCGTTTGTCAGAGATGACAGGTGTTATGGCAAGCTAGTATTAAATTAGGTTTAAGCATGAGACAATTAGCACACAGTCTATAAAAAAATGCTGAATGTTAGGCAAGAAGCAGCTATGAAGCCACAATATGTTGACTTGGGTTGTGACTTCAAGAGTAGATGGAAAGATAAGAAATTATTATATTCAATACTGAAAAATTAAAGTGATGGGCTTTTCTTGGTGCTGACAAACACATTGTCCAAACCTAAAAAATACACTAAACTTGAGATCAAAAAGAAGAAATTGTGCAATGACGTTTCTGATCATCTGAAAGCAAACATAGTTTAAAACTATCTTTTCTGATTTTTTTATCTGCTGGGACTGACATGATGAGCCTGTTGGCGTCTCAAGAGTTTTTAGTCAAGTGCAACTGAGGCGTATGTAGACAACTTGACCCTTTGCTATTGACCGAAGTCTGTTGCAGCACAAGTGGTTGTGTGCTTGGAGAAGGTGTGTACCAGTGGAATGTCATATCGATGTCCTTGTTAGTCTGCAACTGGATAAAAATGGAATAAGAATGCCAGTCTCTGTCCATAGTCAGGGTGTGGTGCAGAGACTCATTACAAGCTACACTTACACACATTTTACATTCTCCCCCTCCTGAAATAGTGTCGGTGTGTATCCCATATATATATATATATATAGATAGATAGATAGATAGATAGATATGTATATATATATAGATATATGTGTGTGTGCGTTTGCATGTTTCTCATATATGTATATGCGTTTGTCAATCAATCAATTTATTTTTTGTAAAGCACCTAAAAATGCAGAGGCAACCAAAGTATTGAACATAAAATAAAATATGTATAAAATAATAAACAATAAAACAATATATAAAATTAACAGGCAGCTGAATTTTGGACTAGCTGGAGACAACAGAGCAGAGACTGATCAATGCCACTGTAAAAAGAGTTACTTTTTTCCCTTTTTGTATGCACGTGTTTGTTTTTGTGTCTGTCATTGATATTTATATACATGCTTGTGCATGCCTGTCTGTCTGTGTTCATGCATGTGTGCGTGTGTGTTAACAGGCATGAACTTGTGCTGCACTAGAATGTGGAGGGAAAGAGTTTCCATTGTCATCTGGGAGGCAGGATGTCTAATTATATATTTCCTTTTTTCTCTGCTGAAATATGAAAGTGTGAAAGTGCATGTCTTGGCTGCCAATTATGGCCTCATTACCATCTAATTCAAAGGAAATTAAAAGGCCAAGTGCTCCACATATCGGCAGCAGACAAATGAATTGGCTCAGCCCATCTGTACCCACAGGACAAATGGGCTGAGTTTCATAACTGAAATGGACAAATACATCAGGATCTAATGTACATTGTGTGTCCTTTGGTTAAGTATGAATTCTGATTGTCAATCCACAACTTTCTCAATTAAAAGTACTTGAACAGTCTGACAGGGGAGTAAATATCAAAGGCAAAAGGCCCTGGTGATGACTATAAGTCTTACCAGAAATTTAATATTTTCTAGTAATCAAGTGGCTTCCCTTTTGAAAAATCTCTTGGTTGCTGCACAATGCAATGTGATTCATGCAATTAATTTCATGTTGATAATTTGTGATTTTAAGCAATAGTCTCTTTTCCTGACATTGCTGCTAAGATATTTAACATTTACAAATGAACCAAACTTGTCAATCTGTGCTTAGACTGCTTTTTAATTTATACAGAAATTCCACTTGTAGAAGAAATCGAGGCTGGGAACTTCAGTCCAGTCTGCTGTCTTTAGTAAAGACACAGACAAATGTTGCAGCACTTTCCTACCTGCATCTGTTCATGGGTTAGTGCACAATCTAATTTAGGAGCAAAAAGACCCCACTCCCCACCACCAACTTGTTCTGTATGAGTGAGCAGCTCAGCTGAATCTTGAGTTGACAAAGTTAGCACAGAGCTTGAGATCAACACACACGGGCTCAAATAACTTCCAATTTGAGCCAGCAATTTCATATAACCATTAAAATAGCACACAATGGGCCCTACCCCTGGGGGGGTGGGGGGTGGGCTGAATCAATTAGCATTTGGTGGACTCTTGGAACAATCCTGACAAATACTAATAGGCCAGAATGTGTGAAATCGCCTCGCCCCAGCCAACAGTCAAGCATTGGAAAGCGAAAATGAGTTCTTAGTATTAGAAAAATAGACCAGGCTCAGATGGAAAGCAGAGAACAGATTACCATGGAAACCAAGGCAACCAAATCAATAATCGTAGGTGTTATGAATGGGCCATTGTGTGATTGTTTAGTCCTTCTCAAATCATTTTTTTTCTGTCTTGTAGCAGCCATTTAAAAAGTTTTAATGACTTTTGGCTGCTTACAATTGCTGTTTCATCCCTTCAACAGCATTTTGGAAACAGTGCTTTCTAACCTGGTAGAAGTTGGGCCAGTAGGTGCTGATGGCCAGCTCTACTTGTTCCCAGGAGTGAGAGGCTGGACCTGATGCATTCCAAACTGGCATCCCAATGGGACTGTTATTTTCTTTGATGTAGACATTTATGTGACCTGGGTGGCTGTTGTCTCTTCCTCCGATGTAGTAATGGAAGGTAACACAGTGTGTGTCATTCTCCTTCAGCTGAGGTGAGAGCAGCAAAGCTTTCTGCCCTGCGAAGCGTCCTGACGTATTCACCATGATAAAGGCTGGCTCTGAAATTTGAGAAAAAGAAAATATTTTAGTACAAAAAAATAATAATAATAAACAGCATATACTTACTTATTTATCTCTTTACTACCTTCTTAGAAGGCCCAAAGTACTACACATTCCCAGTAGAACACTGGCAATTGCTGGCCAGCTGTCACAGCTCACTAGAACCATATATTCCTGCTACTCTTAGCTCTAAATATTTCCTTACATTTTTTGACAGTAAAATCTTAAATACTAGACATAAGTTGAAAAAAGTTATCCCAGCTATCAGCTCAGAGCAGGCTGAGGCGGTAGAAATGAAGGCATCTATAGAAACCTCTGTAACAAGCGAATTTCCTTCATCAGCCCCACAGTACGGGTGTGTGTGTGGGGATGTCACCGCTGCTGCTTCTGCGAGGGTCTTCGTGTGGAGGTGGCCGGGAACTCTCCCTCCTTTTTTTCTGCTTTTCCATTCCATCATCCACCTCAGCTTAATATGGACATTCACCTGAGCACAGGTATCAGCTCACCTTTGCACAATTGGTTTACGTGACATAATGAAATGCTTTACATGTGTTGGTTGAGTGCATAAGTGTGCGAGTGAACTGCAGTTGTATTGTGTACAAGTTAACAAGTTTGTATGTGAAGACTCTTGGAGCCAACAGGTATGTTTGTAATAACGGTGTGTGTGGACAGGCCCCGCCCATTTTAGACCAACATTCACACCTGACTGTAATGATTGTAACAGTAAAATCTGTCCAAAACAAGAGGCTCTCAGCTCGTATCTGTTTGCTCAGCTGTTGAACAGGACAAGTTTGAGTAAAAAAAATATAAACCTCTGTAACATTAGACTGCTGTAGCTCAAGCAGAAATAGCATCAGTTATTACGCCCTCCAAATCCTCAGCGGTCCAGCTCCGGTCCAGATGCCGGAGTCTTTACATAACATGAAAAGTGCGAGAGGCACTCACACTGCACCTAATCTGGTCCAGCCTTTGCGGCGCTCCGTATCCGTTTTGTTGGTTTCAAATTTTTGTCGGACACCGGGGCTGAGTCTGAGCATTATTGGGAAATCGGGGCAAACAAAATGACCTAAACCAAGAACCATGCAAGCAAGTGTAAAATGCATAACACAGTCAAACATTTAGGAACAATACATGTTCCATGCTTACCAATTGCATGAAGATGAGTCACTCAGAAAAAGAAGTGAATATAATCCAAAATCATGGCGGAATGAGGGTTTGTTGTTGTAATTCCTATATAAATGGCGGGTAATCGAGTGAACCTACGTGAGTTCAAAGGTTTGTGAGGATGGCAGCAGAGCCTGCAGGACCGCAAGCCATCCATGGTCAATGTTGGTCATCTGCCATAGCTAGACTGCTCCACAGCTGCACCGGGGACGAACAGCATATAGTGTTAGCCTGGGGTTAGACCCAATCCTTGCTTGTTAAAGAAACCTTCCCCCTAATTAGTGAATCAATTTTAACTTTAATAAATACCTCTCTAAGAACAGGTTATGTGCCAGAGTCTTTTAAATATGCAGTTGTTAAACCTCTTCTGAAAAAGCCCACTTTAGATCCTGGCATTCTGACCAACTATAGACCAATATCAAATCTCCCCTTAATCTCAAAGATATGAGAAAGAGTTGTAGTTAAACAGCAATACTGCCCTCCCCAGGACAATAGCCACTTCGAAGATTTCCAGTCAGGGTTCAGACCTCACCATGGCACAGAACCTTCACTGGTTAGAGTCACTAATGACAATAATGACTTAAATGGTGTATACTTATATAGCGCTTTTCTACCTTAATTGAAGGTAGAAGGCCAAAAGCACTTTACTGTCAGGGACCCATCCACACACACTGATGGCGGCTCCACTGCCGAACACTGGCGTCAGCCTTCCATCAGGGGCAATGCGGGGTTCAGTGTCTTGCCCAAGGACACTTCGACACATGGGAGGGCAAGGCGGGAATCGAACCTGCAGTCCTTCCATCACAGGCTGACTGCTCTTTCCACTCCACCATGGCCGCCCCAACCTCTTGTCTACTTCTGTTAGTGCAGCCTTTGACAATATAGACCACAGCATCTTACTCCAGAGACTAGAACATGACATAGAAATCAGAGGATCTGCCCTTAAGTGGTTTGAATCCTATTTATCTGATAGGTACCAGTTTGTTCATGTAAATGGACATTCCTTCCATTAAAGTCCAGTTAGCCACGGAGTCCCACAGGGTTCAGTTCAAGAACATTTCCTGTTTATTCTTTACATGCTTCCCTTAGGAAATATAATCAGGAAACACAGTATTCATTTTCACTGTTATGCAGATGATGCACAGTTGTATTTATTCATTAAACCCGACCAGAATGACCACATAGAGAAACTTAATGCCTGCATTAGTGACATCAAGACCTGGATTGCAAGTAATTACCTCCACCATCAGTGTGTGAATGTGTGTGAATAGGACTGTAAAGTGCTTTGGACCTTCAAGGATGGTAAAAAAGCACTATATTTACCATTTACCACCTCCTAAACCCAGAACAAGTTGAAGTCATTATACTAGGTCCAAAATACCTCAGAGATACCCTACCTGTTCAGATGGTCTCCCTGGATGGTGTCAATATAGCCTCCAATCTCACAGTTAGAAACCTGGGGGTTTTATTTGACCAGGATTTATCATTTAAGGCTCACATTTCACAGGCTTGGAAAACTATATATATATATATATATATATATAGTTTTAACTTTCTTTAAATCGTATTGTAATGATCACACATTTGATGTTTTGAGTGTTTTTCCTTTAATGTTTTATGTAAAGCACTTTGAATTGTATTTGTACATGAAATGTGCTATACAAAGAATCTTGCCTTACCTTGCCTATATTTTATGACTGATTTTATGTTCTTTTGTATAAACACCGGTGTGAAGCCCATTGAGACAGCTATGGTTGTTATACTGGGCTATATAAATACAATTGAATTGAATTGGCACCCACCTTTAGCTACCAGAAGATTAAGGTTCAATGCCTTGTCCAAGGGCACTTCAACACATTGATGAGCAGGGCGGGAGTCGAGCCTGCAATCCTCCGATCAGATGTCAACCTCTCTAACTCAGTGCCACACCCGCCAAAAATAATTTGATTAATTTTGTTCTTGTGATCAAAAATAAAGCAACTTTTGTCCATCATAAATATTTATAGGCAGCTATCAGGTTATTTGGGTGTTAGACAATTGGAAAACAGAGTTTATTGGAAAATAAAAAATTGGAAAACTTACAAAAACTTCAACTCTTCCGTTTCTTAATGAACACCTTTGAGTTTGTAACCCTTTCTTTTGTAAAATGCCATTCCCTGAAAAGATTTAAACAAAATCCCTGTTGGATTTCATCAAAGTATAAACAGCAGGGTCTAGAAAATACTGAAGTATTGTATATTTGAGGAGACTTTTCCATCAATGACAAAGGAAAGAAGAGAAATCTATGAACTGTGATACATTTGCCAAGAATGGACCATTTAGATTTTATCGCCTAAATTCACATTAAAGGTTAATCCATTTCTCTAGCCTCTTGCCAATAATACAAGTGCAAATTATGACATTGGCAAACATTCAGGGGGAGACGCAGAACAAACATTTGTCATTGTATTTAGTCTGGATTTGCAACAGTTTCTAAAAGAACTGAAAAACAGCCAAATGAGAGACTCAGCTTTTGTTGGAAAGATTTCACTTTGTAATCTCCTCAACTGCAAAGCACATAAAGGTAAAGCAGCCCATGATCATAAGCCTGAAAGAGCTTCAGCTTTGTCATTTGACATGTGATGCTTGGCTCTGATTTGTTCCTAAAACAGACAGATAAAGTTGAGACTGAGGACTCTTACAGAAGCCCGATTGTTTCATCAATAAGTGCAGCAGATCACTTGTCTTGTTTGTGCAGCTCTTGTCTCTGCCTTCACATAATGAGTGTGGGGCTCTGTCATGTTTACACAATGAAACAGGAGGAGAAGCAGCTGAGGAAGAGGAAGAGCAGTGAGTCACCATGACATCAAGTCACCCTAATCGGCTCCGTTTGTCAGGTTGAGAAAGCTACTGTTTGTGTGGTTTGGGTCAATGGAAAGACCAGAAATGAGGAGAATAGGAGCAGCAGCAAAAAAAAAAAAAAAAGTCATCTGATTTCTCATTTTTCCATAGACTGAAATGAGCATTTACTTGGAATTACAGGTGTGATTTTCTGAGTTCATATTATTTGAGATTCGTCACAATACTACTAGTAATCTGAATTATGTTTCACTGCATCCTGTTCCATTCACATCCCGTTCAAAAAGTGAGGATATGTCTAAATAACTATTCAAACATCAATGGTTGTATCCTATTTTAGTCCAACAGAATTCCAGCAGTGTTTTCCTGTGCTCTTCATTATATTTAAGGTGCATGCCAGATTTTTTGACATGTCCTAACTGTTTGATACGTCAACCTCCCTGCTAAGTTTACCAGAAAAGCATTTTTACATGACATTATAGTAGTCAGAATACATTTTTAATTTGGGTGAAATGAACATATTTCTCTTTAGGTAATTGTAGATGCTGTATGCCTTTAGAGCATTTTAATTCTTAAGTAAAAAAATGCTTTATCCATTCACACATACATTCACATTACAGTAGTGACAGCAGAGCTGTCGTGCAAGGCGCTAACCAAGACACCTTAAGTAATGTGGGATTAAGAGTCTTGCCCAAGGACACTTCAACACATGGGCAGACAGAGAGAGACGCAAACCTGTGATCCTTCAATCAGAGGTCATCCAGCCGTCTGCTCATAAGATGGAAGGTTTTTGTTTTTCTATGAGGCAGGAGCTGCTTTGAAATGATCCTCATGTTCCTGTTATTCCAGGATAATCGTGTTGTTATTTTAACTGTGAGAAAAAAAATATGAGTTTAAAGTTTTCTTCTTCAAGCAGGTCACTGAACTGCAGGTCTGCTGAAGTAGAATTTCAGTCAGCAATTTTTAAAAAAATATATCTTTCTTGACCACAGTTAAAAGGACCATTTAACCCCGTTATGGCACCTCATTTTTGTTTTATTTATTTCAGAGACCAAAAAAGTAATTGGGAAAACTCAAGAAGAAACTAAACGAGAAAATAATCACTAATTAAACAAATGCCTAGAGCAGAAACCTGATTCGAAGGGGCAGGAAGAAAGTAAGGTGTAGAGTGTGTCACCTTTGAAGTCGCTGTGTGACATCTGTGAAGATGATGACAGAACATTTATTCTATGTTTCTCCAGAATAATGACCACATCCTCTGCAGGGCCTGCCGCACCATGACAAGCTAATTAGATCTTGAGTATACGAGCACATTCTAGTGACGGTGTTAGCGCTGTGTTTATGTGACATGTTCTGCTTGTTGGGATTTTGGTTTTTTTCTGCCTGTTCTGTGCATGTCTGTTTTGGTCTTTTTCTCCTCCCACTCACCTGAGTCTCCTGTGAGGTGTTCACAGCTGCATCCTGTTCAGTTGATTGTGTGTTCTTCTATTTAAATCTATGTGTTTCAGTTCCTTGTATTGGAGCGTTTTGTGTCCTTTAGGTCTGTCCCTGTCATTGTACTTTGATGCTGCTCCTTCGTTCGTTTTAAGTTGGTTACCTCTTTTTCCCCTCTTGTGGGTGATCATTTGTTCAGTGATTAAAACAAGCTTCAAACTTACCCATCTGCATCCAAGCCTTCTCTGCTTCTGGGTTTTTGAACTCTGCCTGTAACATTATGTACTTGTAAAGCAAAAGGGTGTTTTCTCTGGGTTTGAGACCAATTAAAATAGATAAATAGAAAGTTCATTCTCTTTGATAGAAATGTGATTTTTATTGTTTGTGGCAACAGAAATAAGGATACCATTAAAAAACCAGCACAGTATCATTCATAAGGAAACATACTTGTCATTTCTATCAAGATTGTAAGATTTTGGCAGCTGCAGTGGAGCAGAGGTAAGCCTGCTTCTGTTATCAGAAGTACACTTTGAAAGACTGTCCCATATCCAGTTACCCTAAAAGCCATAGTCTCACACACAAACCCGCACACACACACACCCCTCCCTTGTGGTCTGAGGTATAGATATAATTTGTGGTAATAACTAACGCTCTTTATTTCCTCTAATTCAGGTTTTGGACCCCACTGATTGGGGAAAATCTGAATGAAGGGACACCTTTTAAACCCAAATCCTCCAGGTCTCATTTGCTGATAAAATTCAGAGGTCAGTGCCACCAACAGCAAGGCTGCTGCTTCAGAAATGTCAATGAAGACAGGACTATTTTCACCGTCTGCCACCAATCCAAATCGCTGCAAGGGGTCAGATTGTAACTGTGAATGTCTGTGGCCGCCACTAAATTTCCAGAGCTTTCCCTGTGTCTCCTAAAACACCAAAAGAAATATGATCAAAATTAATATTGAATAGATTTTAATGCATTTTAATACAATTTAATAAATAATGACAACATTTCGTTTTAAAGAGTGAAACTAGTTCAGCCAGAGCCTTTCTTCATGCAGAAGATGTTTAAACTCTATCACTTTAGTCAGATTTGATCAACTGACCCTCATTATGTTCTCTGAAAGCATCTTTTAGCATGCAGCAGCATGTCAATCAAACGTCAATTTCTAATGGCTTTAATATGTCATCTTTATTTGCATATCACTCTAGCGGTGCTTGGCAGCACTAATGGATGTAATAATGGCCAATTTTTCTGGTACTAAAGAATTTCACAATCTTTTTTACATGAGTCATCTATGATTTGGCTTAATTGTTCCTACAATGCACAGTTAAGATACCATCACAGCCCTTTTGGCTTTTTAATCCTGTTTATCCAGATGGGCAATGTGATAGCTGGGAGGGTAACTTTCAAACACCAAAAATCTCTCGGATCTCGGATACCCAAGGATTCATTCATGAACTATCTAATGGTGTCATTTACTTTAGCACATAGTTGCTTAATATGACAATTCCATAAATCGCTTAAAAAAAAAAAGAATCCTAAAAACTCAGCAAGTGTGTTTTTATGAATTTAGCAACCAGCTAATTTTGACAATATGGTGGCCTCCTCCTTTCACATCTGCAAAGTTAATCTTTTTCTGATGTGATATAACTGATTCAATTTCAAACATTTTTCAGTGCAGGATTGTCAATTCATCCATCCATTTTCTGAAGACACTGAATCTCTTTAGGGGGTTCAAACCCAGCTACTGCTGGGCAAAGGCAGGTTCTCCCTGAACACGTCGCCAGTTTGTTTCAAAACCATGCACTCACAAATGCATTCTTTTCACCTTTTTCTCAGCCCACAAATGGGCATAAAACTATTTACAGTGATCACTTGCCCATCATCCAAGTTACGTTCTAAAAATAACCCACGGTGGGTAAAATCTGTGAAGATGCAATAAATCTCCTCACTACACACTTTGTACACTTTCTCACACAGATATGAACACTTTTATTTCCCTGCACAGAAGATTAAGTCCAGTATTATAGAATGAACAAAAAGATTTGATCACATCAAACCAAACACTTATGTAGATTTGCCAAACTGAAAGCATTCTGTACAGGAGACACAAAAGAGACTTACTGACAAGATCAACAGCCAATCAGGTGGCAGAATTAAATCCACTGTAAAAAATAAACAAACAAATCAAGTAAAAATCGCACAAAAAGGCTGTGAGAGGCTGCAAAAGGTTATTTATTTAATAGCAAGGGAACATTGTAAACAACATTTTATTCTCTTATCAATATGGAAAAAGTAGAGATGCACAGAGTGATTGCAGCTGCAATTGAAAGGAAGCTCTACGCTAATTATTTTGCTCACTTTCCAAGCATACAGATAGAAAACAAGTCTACCTGAAGTGTACTCAGGCTGGGGAGAACAATCAGGAACAACTCTTAACCAGACATGGGACTTTAATTAGATCTGTCAAATGTGGAGTGTAAATCAAGTGTTACCTGGTAAGTCAATGCTTTTCCAGATTCTACTGTAACCTTTGCCCAGCCGCCATGTGTCCCAACATTAATCAACTGTGAGAGAAAGCAGGTGCACCATTGCTCCTTGCAAAGTCATATCTCCTGAGCAGTTTAAAACACATCAGCATGATGCACACAAACAGGTTTGAAACCACTAAGGAGGTCTGATAATTAATTCTCCTCCCTCATGTGTCCGACACAGTCTGTCTGTAATGAAACCTGAGAGATTAAACATCAGATGGAAAACTACAATAACATCCATTAGTTTGTGACGCTAGAGTTGTCAAAACATGAGATAAACACGACTGAAAAAAATAGAAAAATTGCATTAGTCTTCTTCCAAAAGTGCCACTGCTCCATCCTGCTGACATCCCTGTGTTTCAGAGCAAATTAAAAGGATCAATGAAACAGTCAGATATGGACTGTGTGCCGCACACACAAAATGCAGGGAAGAGAATTTCATAAACGTGTGACTGATGGACAGACCTCTAATGCAAGTCTCCCTGTGACAAGTAAAAAACACACTCCCAGTGGTGTTTTATCTTTTTTTTTTACTCCAAAGTCTCAATGTCTTAAAAAGCCATATTTCGTGTTGGTCCGAAGCCTCTGTTTCTGAAATCTCCTCTACATGGGCGTGGCTGTGGTGCTAAGCTGAGTAGCTCTGCCCTTGTTCCCCCGGTCACCTCATCCTTTTTGAATGAACACAACGTAGAGAACAAGTGAGGCGTTTGCGGACCTACTAAATGTGAGAAACGCCGTTACATTAGTCGTGTTTCCATTACCTGTGAAATTGAATTTCCGATACTAAATTTGCTTAATGGAAACGCCACAATTTCTTAAAAAAAAAAAAAACTTGCACTTATTGAAAAAGGTTTCTGGGCTTGGAGGTGGTTTTTGGGGCGTATAGACATGGACATTTTTCACTAAACTGCAATAAAAACACTTTTTTAAAAATTAAATGTGTTTCTTGAAGAATGAAGTGGCTTCGCTGAGCAATGTACAGCGGGCGCTACGAGGGGTCCCGCAGTAGCTCATTAAAAGTTCCGTGTCAAACGGGATTGTTGGAGTCACAGCTCCTCTGTTAAATCATCAACCAAGATTTCATCTAAATCGCCGCTTCAACCCGGGAGGAGCGGTTCCGCTTGCAGCTCCATGGCCTGCTCAGAAGTCTCCTTTGACAGATGATGATGAGCGCTGGAGCCGTGACAGAAATCTGAATGGACCTGATGTTATCAAACAGAAAACAGGCTCCAAAGAACTGTTAATTTTTATAATACAGATGAACAAGCTTCTCTCATGCATCTGTTTGCATTTATTTACATTATCAATGGTCTAGCTGCACTGCACGCGGTCCCCAGAAGCGTCACCCAAAGCTCCCGTTTTGTGAATCAACTTAAAAAAATACTAGTTCTCATCCATGCCTGTGGTGAGTTTATTTGTGTTTATTTGAGCAATTTCTGTAATTTCTTCTTTTTTTTGTCGATAAAGTTTTGTGCATCTGTGTGTAATGGAAATGCAGCTATTGACGCCATCAGACATTTGGGTTGTCATGTTAAGGACACAGATGAAATGACAGAGTAGAACTTCAGAAAACAGATCATGGTCATCTTGAGCCGGAGGTGTAGGTCGTAGCTGTTTATGGCGCCAGCCATCTGCTGTCTAGCGTGGAAGAAAAATCCACAGAAAAGCTACATCATGGTATAAGCCTCAGGGTTCAAAACCTTGGAAAAAAAGTAGCGGCTTATTGAATTGAATTGAAGTGAATTGAAATGAAATGGTTTATTTCCAGCAGACAAGATGTACAAGACATGTGTAACACAATCAATACCCACAAAGATTTGCAACAGTAGTCATGTAAAACATAGGATAACTAGACATCAGAAAATTGACTGCTTGAAAGGGAGTGGGAGGAAGTGAACTTATATAATCCCACCCCGACTCGACCATACCATTTACTTTACATTAGATATCAACCGGTTCGTAACTAATAATCAGGTTCTTATACTGTACTGACAGTATACAAGTAATTAAACATCCTTGAGTAATAATAAGTCATACTGCTTTGCATGTAAGTAGAACACTATTTTAAACTTGGAGCATATACAAAAATAATGCTAATACAGAATAAAAATTAAAAAAACAAAACATTTTTTTTTTAAAGAATAGTTTTATCATAAAAAAATCAATGATGTGAATAAATCAAAAATGATAAATGATAGCTATACAGCTGCAAAAATGATAACAAAAACAATTAATAGTAACTAATGAAAAAGTAAAGAATAAACAAAGACAAAACAAAACCAAAAGATCAGAATCAGTAAATATAAGTAGATGCTGGCTATCTTCATCAGACAAGTCATTTCTTCAGATCAAGTAAGAGGCAACAATAAAACATGTTTCTGAAAGATTATTTACTTTAATCAGATGTAGAAAATCAATAAGTGCAGGTTGTTTCATTAGTAGATCCTTTGACATTAATCACATTTCAGGGAACTATGTCAAGTGATATGATTCATGCACTTTGACCAAGACTGTATTCCTGTGTTCTGCTCCTGATTAACAGCCGTCCTTCAGGTTAGAACAGAGTTTATAGAGTTCTCCTCGTTGTTATGACTGCAGACTTTGTATTGTCTGCAGGGCAGAAATCGCTGCTGAAAATCAGGTCAAAGTTGTTCTAAGAGTCAGTGGTAAATCCCGGGCGCCATATTTTCTTAAAATCATATTTGAGTCTTATTTTGCATGAAATAAAGGCTCAGACGTCCGTGACCACACACTTCTCAAAGTCTTTCATGTTGGTGATGACCGCAGCCTTGGTCAGGCCCGGTGGACCGTTTGATTTTACGTAGATCCTGGAATTCTGCACCCATGTGCTCTGGATCTGTTTTTTCTGCTTCAGGAGACGGACATGTTTTGCCAACAATGCGTTATGTTTCGATAAATGATGATTAATGTAAACCTCCGAACCTTTTAGCAGTTTTCTTTGCTTCATCAGAGCAATTTTGTGCTTTTGATTCACAAACCTGATGAGGATCGCTGGTTTCTCTGACTCCTTTCTCCTGGGAAGCGGGGGGCAGATCTCGATATTATCCAAATCCAAGGAAATCCCTTTGGAAGTGAGGAATGATCCGACTTGACTCTCCAGTGTCTCAGCTGTAGCTCCGCAAGCCTGCTAACGTTAGCTGCACCAGGCTTAGCTCTTGGTTTGAGTTGAAATCCCGTGAGAATAATATTATTCATTCTTAGTTGTTGATCGACGTCGTTCTGTCTTCTGTCCATGAGGACAAGTCGATTATCCTGTTGATCTTTTCGTACTTTTTCTTGTCGGAATTCCTGCACAAGTTCCAGCAGAGGTGTTAGCTTAGCCTCCAATGCAAACAGTGGAGATAGCTTAGCTTCAATAGCCAGCAATGGAGTTAGCTTGGCTTGGATATCTGCCAATGCAGCTTTAAGTTCTGCCAGTTCAGCCTTTGGTGCCATGTTCAGCTCTCTCTATAGCAGAATTTCTGCTGTTTAATATAAAAAAACGCTATAAATAACGCTCAAAAAGACGTCAGGAATCGAGAGCCCAAGAAAGACACGTGTGGTGTCGTGAACTGGAAACGGAAGCTGGTTTATAGTCCAGGAAATACGGTAACTTTAAATATGTGCTGCCAATAGCAAAACGGACGCAGTTAAAATACACACGTGGACAAAATTGTTGGTACCCCTCAGTTAAAGAAGGACAAACCCACACTTCTCACTGAAATCACTTGAAACTTCCAAAAGTAACAATAAATAAAAATTTATTGAAAATTAAATAATCAAAATCAGCCATCACTTTTGAATTGCCGTTTAACATAATTATTAAAAAAAACCAAACTAATGAAACAGGCCTGGACAAAAATGATGGTACCCATAACTTAATATTCTGTTGCACAACCTTTTGAGGCAATCACTGCAATGAAGCGATTTCTGTATTTGTCAATGAGCGTTCTGCAGCTGTCAACAGGTATTTTGGCCCACTCCTCATGAGCAAACTGCTCCAGTTGTCTCAGGTTTGATGGGTGTCTTCTCCAAATGGCATGTTTCTGCTCCTTCCACGGATGTTCAATGGGATTTAGATCTGGGCTCATGGAAGGCCACTTTAGAATAGTCCAACGCTTTTCTCTCAGCCATTCTTGGGTGTTTTTGGCTGTGTGTTTTGGATCGTTGTCCTGTTGGAAGACCCATGACCTGCGACTGAGACCAAGCTTTCTGACACAAGGCAGCACATTTCTCTCCAGAATGCCTTGATAGTCTACAGATTTCATTGTACCTTGCACACATTCAAGACACCCTGTGCCAGATGCAGCAAAGCAGCCCCAAAACATGACTGAGCCTCCTCCATGTTTCACCGTAGGGACAGTGTTCTTTTCTTCATATGCTTGGTTTTTGAGTCTATGAACATAGAGTTGATGTGCCTTACCAAAAAGCTCCAGTTTGGTCTCATCTGTCCAAAGGACATTCTCCCAGAAGCTTTGGGGCTTGTCAACATGCATTTTTGCAAATTCCAGTCTGGCTTTTTTATGATTGTTTTTCAGCAGTGGTGTTCTCCTTGGTCGTCTCCCATGAAGTCCACTTTGGCTCAAACAACGACGAATGGTGCGATCTGACACTGATTTACCTTGGCCTTGGAGTTTACCTTTAATTTCTTTGGAGGTTGTTCTGGGCTCTTTGGATACAATTCGAACGATCCGTCTCTTCAATTTGTCATCAATTCTCCTCTTGCGGCCACGTCCAGAGAGGTTGGCTACTGTCCCGTGGGTCTTGAACTTCTAAATAATATGAGCCACTGTTGTCACAGGAACTTCAAGCTGTTTAGAGATGGTTTTATAGCCTTTACCTTTAAGATGATTATCTATAATTTTTTTTTCGGATGTCCTGGGACAATTCTCTCCTTCGCTTTCTGTTGTCCATGTTCAGTGTGGTACACACCTTTTCACCAAACAGCAGAGTGACTACTTGTATCCCTTTAAATAGGCAGACTGATTTATTATGAGTTTGGTAACACCTGTGATGTCAATTAAAGGACACACCTGAGTTAATCATGTCAGTCTGGTCAAATAGTTTTCAATCTTTTATAGAGGTACCATCATTTTTGTCCAGGCCTGTTTCATTAGTCTGTTTTTTGTAAATAATTATGTTAATCAGAAATTCAAAAGTGATGGCTGATTTTGATTATTTAATTTTCAATAAATTTTTATTTATTGTTACTTTTGTAGGTTTCAAGTGATTTCAGTGAGAATTGTGGGTTTTTCCTTCTTTAACTGAGGGGTACCAACAATTTTGTCCACGTGTGTACGTGTGGGCAATGCACATCTTAGCTGTACATATTACAAGTGGCCACCATGAATTTCCATCACTTTTTTTGCTGGTCACATGTAAGCACATGCAAATAAGATAAGCCTAAAATAAAACTTACCAGTGAAGATGCAGGCTGTCCACTTGATGAAGGGTACCACATCCTTCTTCTACATCAGTTTCATACAAAAGCCTTATTTTTCTCCTTTCCAGTTCATGAAACAGTCTTTTTTGAAGTGCTGACACCAAATTATCAAATGTTTGATTCAATTGCTGTGACCAAGAAATGCAGTCCTTTTGTTTATCAAAGCAAAGTCCTTGAGACTATATTGAAAGCTGATCTCTATGGCCTTTCTTTGAATTGCAACTCTCTGTACCACAGAAGTGGGAAGATGCCATCTTCTCTTCTCCTGCACCTGAGCAGCTTGTGCACACTGGGAGGGGCTTGAGCCATATTAATTCAAACAGAGCGTCTTTGCAACAGTTTGATTGAAAACAATTTAAAAGAATTTTTACTCAGAAATGCAAAAATAAAATAATTTGTTCCTAAATTTGTTCTGTTTCACAAGAAAAATCCCACATGTAAATGTCAAGAACTCAAACAGCATGATTTTCATCTGAGGGGTCTTTAAAATGTTTCTAAAGCTTTTGTATCAGTTAATCTGACCTCCAAGAGATAAATACCCCTCAACATTGCACAAACTTTATCTGACAACCAGTTAAATAGAAACAGCACTGGGGCAACACAAAGGCACGTTTATACATAAAAGCATAGAAACACAATTATGCACATTTATGTAACTCAGTTATAATATTACAATGTTGCTTATATTGAGAAAAAGGTCCATGTATGCTACTGCAAAAGATGAAAAAGTTGATTTATTAGGAAATAGTTATAAAAGGTTTTTTTTTTTTAAAAAAAAACGTGCATAATTCAAGTTAACATTGTTTAGCTATTGGAAAAGGTAATTTTCTGTGTTTTTTGTCAAGCTTGATTTTTGACAGTAAATTAGAGTTATAAGTGTAAATGAGCCAAAAGGTATGAAGGACAGTTCTTTCTGGATTAAAATGTAAGAGATTGAAGTTGTGACTGATCTTGTTGGGGAGTAACTGTTGATAATTGTTGTGAGCACTTTGCTAAAGAAAAAGGTTTAATTTTGACATGAATCTAAGAAGATTGTTACTTTTTTTACTTTCAAGTACATGGCTGGCCAAGTTGCAAACCTCAATGGTTATGAATGCAATTGACCATTTCAACAAGGATTTATCACAGTAGAGTTTATATTTATTTGGTCCTTCAGGCAATTTACATTTTGTGACTTGGATTATGCAAATTCTTATGTGCCATTTTGCGTGATTTCTTTTTTTTACAGTGCACAGTGTTCTGCATCCTGATTGGCTGTAAACCCTTGTCAATCAATTTCCTCTGTGCAGTGCCTCCTATACAGAATTAGTTCAGCTTGCCAAATTTCCATAAATGATTGATCACTGGCAGTGCATCAAAAACGGGTTTCAATCTTTAATTTCCTTTTATAAAACTGGATGTTCTTTTCATGAAAGTATGAACTTTGAGAGTGTTTTAAGAAGACAAAAAATGGTAAATGGTGTTTACTTCTGTTGTGTATTCTACTTTCCTTTGAGTCACAGTCTCATTCACTCAAACACATTCACAAAGACGGCGGCTCCACTGCTAAACACTGGCGCGAAACCATAACCACCAGCAGCAGAGTAGGGTTCAGTGTCATGCCCAAGGAAACTTCAACACATAAACAGGCAGGACAGGAACCAAACCTACAATCCTCAGATCAGAGGTTGACCACTCTACCTCTGCACCCTATAAGGTAAAAGTGAATAAAGTGTGTACGGAGGGATTTTACAGCCTTAAAACCTCTGTAATAAAAGCAAAACAATACAGATGACTGTTTTGTTTTACTCCAGCGATTTACCACTGCTCACTGTAAAGCATAATGACTGAAATATCTTTGCTTTGACTAAGACATAACCAAATAGGAAAAACATTCCCAAAAATTTTTTGGATGTTTCCATTTTTCCTTTTGTGAACTGAAATTTATCAAATCGCAAGCCTAAAAAGAAAATCTTTTTTTCCTGGTGAGTATAAAAACACTGTTTAATTCACGCTCATATAGGACCTCAATGACACAAAAAACGTCTCCCCACACTGTCTACAACAAAAAACAGCCCTCCTAATTGTTTACACAAGGCAAGACTGATCCAACAACAGCTATTACTTTCATTTGGTTTCTGTGTTCCAGTGCTGAGTTTGAACACACAGAATCCTCTGAAACGTCTTCATTCATGAACACGGTGAATCCAGCTGGGTTGCAGAGGCTCCTTCCTTTGTGGTGCGTCAAAGACATGAGAACTTTCTGAGGGATCTTCTCTTGCAGGGAACAGGTAGGACTATACTGCTGAGAGCAGTGTGGGGTCTGATTTAAAAGCCACAGGAAGTACATTATGACCCTTCATCATTTACAAATTGTTTTTGTTTTTAGTCCTGGGTAGAAAGGCTGCGGGTTAAATGACGACACAAACTTGTGCTGCAGATGATGAACGAGTGACTGTAGCGCAAGGTAGCAGTTGTACTCTAATAGCAGGATCACAAGTTCAGTTCATTCCCTGCATTCCATGTTGAAGTGCCTTTGGGCAAACCTTGAACCCCTTTTTTCTTTGCAATGGCCTCATTAGTGCCTTGTAAGAAAGCTCTGCTGCCATTGATGTGTGAATGTGTGTGACAAGGTAAATGGGATCTACTTTAAAGTTATCCTGGCCGTGATGGAAGTAGGAAAGTGCTAAATAAGTATGCACCA
This sequence comes from Oryzias woworae, assembly GCA_016861445.1. Taxonomy (NCBI): domain Eukaryota; kingdom Metazoa; phylum Chordata; class Actinopteri; order Beloniformes; family Adrianichthyidae; genus Oryzias; species Oryzias woworae. Next base: position 6,906,171 of record BOLG01000688.1, on the reverse strand, counting down.
TTTACAAACAGGTTTGGATGAATAAGAAAGATCAGACATCATTTCTAATTTAACAATTCTGCAATTTGTTCATAAATCAAACTAAATCAAATGTGGAAAAAGGTGTCCTTTAAAATGCAAAGAATTTGTTCAAAACAGCTGATGACAGAAATCTGGAATAAAAATGGCCTATTGCAATGAAATATTCTCTGCACGGGGATAAAATCTTCTTGACTGAGTCAGAGTCACCATGCTCACCTGAGGGCATCCATGGATCTGATGAAGGCCTCTCTCTGGTATTAGCTTGCTCCCAGTCAAGGTCATCATCTCTGCCTTGGCTGTATCCACATGCTTCCAGCGGCATTTCAAAGTTACAATCGCCTGTGAGAAAAGGAAAATAATTTAGGATTTCACAGTTTTAATTAACTCGCTGCTAAAATTGAACAATATAAATTAATCTGTTTCCTTTTTTCCCTCAAGGAAAACAAGGGATGGAGATCCATTTAAATCAGACAGACTGAAGGATCACTGTAGTAGGCGATGCACAACATTTATTACCAACATTAGCAACATTCCAGTCCCATTTCAAAATGACAAGTATGAAGTGTCCAAACTCCAACATTGTTAGCCATCATGTCCTCGAACTACAAAACTATCAGGCGCTGATTGATTTCTTTTCCTCGCTTGCATCAGAACTTTGCCTTTCATGTGCCTTTACCCCACAGAGCCACTCTAATCCTTTTTACAAGCTGCTTCCAAAATGACAGCAAGCAGCCATTAAGGCCAGACTTCAACCGGGCTTGCCATGTCATTGATTAGAACAAATACTTCTTTATCTTCACACCTTAAAGGCCACACAAAGAATGTAAGAGCTGGGCTAATCCCGTGCCCCCAAGTGCTTTTCAATTCACTCATAAATCAAAAAAAGTCAGAACAATGTGTGACTGGAAGGAGTTCATTCCAAGTAAAAACCAAACGAATCAAAATTACTCTCTATTGTGGTTGGGGATTAGGAAGGCAGATGATTTAGACAGAATGCCCCTTCCTTAACAGCAGATGTGCAGCATTGTTTAAAAGAGATTTTTCTTATTGAACTCCACGTTAACAGTGTCAAGTTGAAGCATTTCTGAACGCTAATGAACTACAGATTTGCCTCTTTAAGCCAGGATATACACAAGCCAAAAGCAATATTTGAAAGCGCACAAGCACCCTCTGACATTCAGCTGCTGAAAGACTACAAGCAGGGCTTTTTGTTTTCACATTTATCTCTGTGCTGACATTTACAGTACATGTGCAAATGAGGAGAGCACAGAGGAATTAATACCCTGCACCATAGGGTAGTTGCTTATGAGGAATGTGTTCATTTGAACTATTTTTTTCAGTGATGAGACACAGAAAAGAGTGAGATTTCGTCAATATACTATTTAGGTAATACCAACAATCTCTGAGTTACAGGATTTTAAAGATGTAAATGGATCTTTTGATGATCATGCCTGTGAAAAGATAAAAACATTTGTTCCTGTTTTGGTTCCATATCAGAATTCAAGTAAGCTGGTCAAGATATTAAAGTCTGTTTCAGGAAAGGAGCAATATAATTGAAGGTGGTCAGCATACAGATGGTAAGAAATGTGACTGAAATTGCTAATTAGTTTGCCTAGAGGGATCATGTACAGAGAGAATAAAATAGGGCCTAGAACTGAACCCTGGGGAACACCACAAGAAACTTTTTGCATTTCAGAGGTTATTGAACCTACACTGATGTTGAAAGTTCTTCCACTGAGATATGAGACAAACCAATCTAAAACGGCTCCAGACAGACCATAATCACCTTGAAGACGTGCTATCATAATGTTGTGATCAACAGTGTCAAATGCAGATTTGAGGTCCAGAAGCACCAAGACAGAGAACTGCCCAGAATCTGCTGCCATGAGCACATCATTAGAAACCTTTAAAAGAGCTGTTTCTGTGGAATGGTTCTTCTTAAAACCTGACTGGAAGATATCCAAGATGTTTTGTTGTTCCAAATAAAAATGTAGTTGCTCCATAACTACTTTCTCTAAAACTTTCTAGATAAAAGGGAGCTTTGAGACGGGTCTGTAATGTTTTGGATCGGAGTGATCAAGGTCAAGGTTTTTTAGGTTGGGAGTAATGAGGACACGCTTTAAAAAAGAAGACACAGATCCTGACTCCAGTGAGAGATTAATGAGTTTGACAATAGTCCCACTAATACTTTGAAAATTCTTCAATAAGAACAGGAGTGGGAATTACGTCAAGAGGGCAGGAAGAGGGTTTGCTCATCTTCAGTATAGAATGGACATCCTCCACAGTTACTGGCGAGAAACTAGACCATGATGGTGGATACTGAGAGTCTAGGGAGGCTGGAACCGTAACTAAAGGAGGGATGTTTGCTCCAACATCCAGGACCTTTGTCAGAAAACCCTGAAGAAATGTGATTCCGTCAGCTTTAGACTGTTTGGGAAATTGAGTGGTAGAGGGAGAGCGTACGTTCAATGTTTTGAAAATAATTTTTGGATTTTGTTTATTTGTTGATATAAGATTATGGAAGAAAGCTGATCTGGCCTGTTTTATCCTCTAATTTAAAGCAAAGATCAGTTCTTTCAGGTGGAGTCTATGTACTTCCAGTTTGGTTGATTTCCATAAACACTCAACTTTACGACAGAGTCTTCTGGAGCTGCAAATATCCTCATTTACCCAAGGAAAGGCCTTATTTGGGGAGACTACCCTCCCTCTAAAGGGAGCAACTATATTTAAAAGATTCCATAAGAGAGTCAGCATCATTAAAATGAGTAAAAGAAACAGAATCAAACAGATCCATGAATCTATCTGACACATTAGAACTAAAAACACGTCGCTGAGTCACAAAAGTAGTGGGTTGAGATAAAACAGGAAATGATACATTAAAAGAGATCCAGCAGTGATCACTCACATGACTGTCCTTTACACAAACAATATCAAGACCTAAAGAAAAGACAAAGTCTAGAGTGTGTCCTTTGTCATGAGTGGGGCCAGAAACATGTTGAACAAAATTAAAAGATTCCATTAAAAACAATAACTCTAAGGCAGAGGGGCATGAGGAGTTATCAATGTGTATATTAAAATCACCCACAATCAGAACAGAATCAAGTTTGATAATACTGGATAAAAACTCAGCAAACTCGTCTAAAAACAGCCGGGCAGGGCCAGGAGGTCTGTAAATTAAAATACAATAAAACAGAGGGTTGGATCCGACCTTAGTCATCTGGAGTTCAAAGGAGCTGAAAGAGTCTGAGCTCAGTTTGGTGCAGGGGAAAGCATCCCGATGGATGAGAGCCAGTCCTCCCCCACCACGTCCAGATGAGCGAAGGATGCTGAGCACGGAGCAGACTGGGGGGCACAGTTCAATCAGGTGGGCGTGGTCCGATACCCGCTGCCATGTCTCTCTCAGGCACAGGAAATCCAAACGCTCCGAAGTGAAGTTCTCATTCAAATAAAAAGATTTATTTGAAATCGACCGCACATTCAGCAGGGCAAACCAGAGCGTGTCCGTAGTGTTCTTTGTCAGTCCAGAACGCTGAGAGCTCCGCGTTTCCCGGCATAGAGATCGTAGGTTTCAGGAGTTAAATAAGGTTAAGGAAGGTTAAATAAATTTGAAAACTCAGTGGAGTGGTCTAATGTCCTATTATGACTATTTCAAGACTAAAGTGGACATTCTGAAGTTCAACTGTGGCTCTGTGGGACAAACATGCATGAAAGCTATTAATGAATGTTTGACCCAAACTTTCTCTGAGTTTGACTACAACCGAATCCTTCACTTCTCCCTACCCCTCCATTTGTAGGGGCATTTGTAGTTTTTTAAGGGCTAACCTCTAAGCAGAGGAATTCGGAGCCCTCCATCCTAAGGGAGTTCCGCATCGCGTTATGCTGCAGAGGAGAAGCGCTTTTCTTCATGTGGATCCTGAGAGACCTCGCATACGCAGAACACCTTCTCCTCAGACTGAGCAACCAACGCTACATCAACGCTCGCTATAGCTCGCTGCCGCTAAACCAATGCTGACGCTACGCCGGCTTCAGCGGTACATCGCTACGCCAACGCCCGTGTGTTTGATTTTTTCCCCCCATTTTGTGCGCAGTGAAGAGCGTTGTCAAAATTCGGCACCACTCCAGGTACGTTCCAGCAAAGTTCGGGCGGTGTGACCAGGCCCTAAGAAATACTTTGAGTTATGTGGTGACACATGTTATGCATTTCTTTGTTCTTGGTTTTCATACTATCCAACAATAGCTAGAACAAACTTAAAGAGCCTTTATTTCTGTTAATGGCCCTTGCCACCACTATGAAGACAGGACAGCATTACAAAAGATTAACACGGTGAGAAGAACAAGCTATAAATCAATGAACACTGTGTTAATCCTTCCACAAGACATTCTGCGTCAGTCTTAGAAAATTCCCCAATATCTCTTTCAATCTTTTATTTACCTGCAATATGGCTGCAATGCAAACATGCACCTGCAGAGACAGCACGCCATCTAAATACCAACTTTGTGTTCAAAGTTGATAAAAGAGGGAATCTTTTATCATAATTTTTGTTCAAAAGAATTACCTCCTATTGGAAATTGTTTTTAGTTTTTACAGTAATTCTAGATGTTTTAAAGCTGTAAAACTCCAAACACTTTATCTACTTTTCTCAGAAAGACATGAATATTTTCACACTTTTCTCTCTTATTAGAGTCTCAAAGCTCAAATCTGCATTAAAAAATGAGGATTATGGAAAAATATATCCGATCACAATCAAAGATTCATGTAGATTTAGCAAACTGAAGGCATTCCGTACAAGAGACACAGCAAAAGAGGAGCTTGATCCACAATGATCTACTGGCAATCAAGACACAGAACACAGTGCACTGTAAAAAAAAAATTAAGTAAAAACATGCATGCTTGCATAAAAAAAAAAAATCTGCAAACAATCAGATCGCAGTAGGTGACCCACCCTATAGCGAGGGAACACTGTAGACGCCACACAAATGGCATAAATCAAGTTGCATGTCATGAAAACAAACACATGTTGTGTCATGAGTTTCAGACAACTGCATTAACCCCTGGAATCAGAATGCCAGTGTGTCACAACCTCAATATACTGAAAGAAGCAGCTGCAAACTCTGAGGAACAGTGAACTTTCAAGAAGAGTTGGTTCAGTTTGCAGGTGCATTCGAGTCTGTTGGAGGAAGAGTGACCCTTCAAATCCGCTGTAGGTCCTGGGCATTGTAGAAAGCTGGATCCCACCTTGTCAGTCAGGTTTCCCACTGGAGCTTTTACCTGATGACTGTTTGTGTTTAAATGTCCCCAGATCTGTGAGGAGAGGTGGTGGCCTAATTTGTGTTTTTAAGTCACATTTTAATTTATGACACCTTACACCACCATGACTTTATGACTTTTTTTGAGTTTTGTCTTTTTGATCTGGGCCCCTCTTCTACTTTCTTAGGCCTTTTGATTTATCAGCATCCTAAATTCATTGCCAAGTTTTTAACAGATTTTTCTGAACTGCTGTACACTTTTATGCCTAAATATGAGCACGCGTTGATTTTAGGTGATTTTAACATTAATGTGTGCTGTCCTGACAAACCGCAAAGACTTTTTTAATGTATTGGATTCCTTCAATCTTGTGCAGTGGATTTCTGTCCCAACACACAAGCATGGACATACCCTGGCCTGGCTCTGTCTTTTGGATCTCCTATAACCTTTGTTGAGATTGTGAGGACTGCCTTTTCTGATCACTCAGCAGTATTATTTGACTTTATCTTGCCACTCAGAATTGTTCCCAAACCTGTTCCTGTCAGATGGGTGAGGGGCTTGGATGAAGAATAAGTTGTTGAATTTTCTGCCTTATTTTTGTTGGAATGGCCGAACTTATACTCATCCCTGAAGACTACCAACTCTCTTCTCACTCAGTTTGAACTGCTGTGTGCTCAAATTTTAGATGAGATTGCACCTTTTACGTGCAGAAAACCAAGGCGCGTGCCCAAAGGCCAGATTTCTGAAGAAATACTCATCTTGAGACGTGACTGCAAAAAAGCTGAAAGAAAATTTAAAAAGGATAGGCTCCAAATCTCCCACAATCTACTTAGTGGGAAACTCTACCTGTATAATGAAGCTGTCAGAAAGGCAAGACCATTTTGTTTTGATATTTCTTCTGCTTCAGGCGATCAACAAATCTTTTTTAAGACATTGGGCTCAGTACTAGACTTGATTAGAAATGAAAACCTTTTAGAAAATTGTGTAGAAAACTTTGAAAAATGTTGTGCCATTTCATGGACAAAGTTACATGTATTAGGTCCTCTCTTACTTATTCTCCACCAACTTTGCCAACACCAGTAGCTAAGCTTAATTCCTTTTCACTGATGTCCCTGACTGAACTAGAAAGGTTGGTTTCAAGTCTAAAACCAGCCGGTTCTTCTCATGATGTTTTGCCGGCTTGGTTTTTTCAGAAAGTCTTTGCAGTGATAGGTCCAGCTGTTTTAACCATCGTGAATAGTAGTCTTGCTTCCAGTCAGGTTCCTCTCAATTTTAAACATGGGGTAGTGAGGCCACTGCTGAAAAACCAAGGGCTGGATACCGCACTGTTCTCAAACTATAGACCAATTTCAAACCTACCTTTTTGTGGAAAGGTCCTTGAGAACATTGTGTATAAACAGTTGGTTACATTCTTAAATGCTCATGGGATCTTGGAACCTTTCCAGCCAGGTTTCAGGCCGGGACAAAGCACAGAGACCGCTCTTTTAAACATTTTAAAAAATGTTTTGCTAGAAACAGATGCAGATAATCTGGTGGTTCTTCTACTATTGGTTCTATTGGCAGCCTTTGACACAGTTGATCACGAGATCTTGATTGGTCGGCTGGAACATTGGGTGGGGCTTTCTGGTGAAGCCCTTCAGTGGTTGAGGTCTTATCTTTCAGAGAGGTCTTTCTGTGTTAACATGGGCCATCATTCATCCAAGTGTAACCCCTTGAGGTGGGGAGTCCCTATGGGGGTCCGTTCTGGGGCCATTGCTTTTTTCTGTATACATGCTCCCACTGGGAATCCTGCTTCATAAGCATAAGGTGGATTTCCACCTTCATGCAGACGACTGCCAGATCTATGTCCTTGTACACAAAGGTCGTGACCGCACAGTTAAAGCAATAACTGAGTGCCTCAATGAAGTTAGGTTATAGATGACGGCTAACTTCCTTGTGCTTAATGAAGCAAAAACTGAAGTAATTGTGTTCTCTCCCAGTGGTCTAAATGAAAATGAAATGAGATTAATATAATCAAATAAAAGTCTTTTTTGTTCTTTTTTTCTAAGATAAACCCAAAGAACATGAACAGCAGCTCAACATCATCCCAAAGAAAGACCATGGGCTCCCTTTTGCAGTGATGTCATTTCTCAGTCCAATGCAGAAGTACAAAAGCACACCTATGCCCTTCGCCCCAATGCCTCAGCGTCTGCACTAATTTAACAAACTACTGGCGTCCCTGCAGACAGAAACCACAAAGCAACCTCAGGTTATTTAAAACTCGATGTAGACTACCCCCCGCTAACCACAGCCATCTTAGTGCTTCAGATTTGTGCAACTAAACCCCTCAGGGACTGATAGGCCTTTTCACTATGGCCCCATCATCTTTCAGCAGAACTTGTCAACTTCCAGCTTCCACTCTGGATTGCATGTATACAGACTCCGTTTGGGGACTTCAAACTGTGGGAAGGGATTCTGACGATCAATCTCAATATCATTGTCAATCACATCTCGCTGTTACTCACATTTATTCTGTGGGAAATAAAGAAGTTAGAGGGAAGATTTCCACTGATAATCCGCTTGGCTGAGCCAAGTCAGGAATGCTTCATTCAACAGCAAGTGTGACAGAGCAGAACCAAAACAAAAAAGCTACTTTACATTCTACGGTCTACAATTAAAAAAAAAAAAAAAAAAAAAAAACTAAAATGCATCGTTTTCAAAACTTTGTGCCCAGAGAATGTTTTGAAACATCCTTTTTCTTTTAAAATAATTTATTTCTACAAATTTCAGCATTTACAAAGTTCATTTTTGGTCTTGTTAACTTGAAGACTTGCTAACTTGATGGCTATGCTTTCCAAAGAGACACACATCAGTTCCTGATCAAACCCACCCATGTGCGTGGTTAGATGTACATGAAAGATGACAGGAGCCTTCTCCTTCAATGTGCTACATTTTGACAGATGATTTTTAAGCTACGTGCACCTGCGCAGACTTTATCGCTGTCTTTTAACGAGCCTGTCAAGAACTTCCAGTAAATGACTTCCAATCCATCTCCATTCTGCCGAACCTGCCAGGCACCAATTAAGATGAATATAGATTCTTAATCAAAAAAAACAGGAGGATCCTCAATGTTACTTTTCCCAAGTACAAAAAAAAAGAGGATTTCTGCCTGCCGTGAAGAATCTTGTAGCAAAGCAAATATGATGCAGATGCTTTCCTTTCCGTATTCAGTCAACATTTTTTCAAGGACAAACCAGATCATCTATTAATAGCATCAATTAATTGCGGCCATGGAGTTAAATGTGTTTAGTTTGTTACATGTGTATACTGATCGTACACAATCCTGAGTATACTGTTAAACAGACACAACACACTTACTTAGACACTTCAATACTCACTGCACACTTGCACAACAGCAGTTTTACAAATACACTACAAAACACTAACTCAGACACAACGTTCTATAGCAAACAGCTATGTTAGTGAAGGTTCCCATTTATTCTGGTGATGTCTTCAAGTTGAGTCCTGGAATCTGGACTTGAAATCTTCCTTAAAACGTTTCACCATCATCCAAGTGGCTTCATCACATTAAACATTTCTATCCTCAAAGACACACAATCATCTGGCGGAGGACGTAATTTCTGGGTGAGCGTAACCAGTGTTTTTGCTGCTCGTGTCATTGAGCGCCCATTTTGTTAATATCTAACTTTGCCTTATCTTGTTTGGTATCTTCTTTAGTATTCTGGTGAGTAACTACTGTGTTAACCACTGCTGTCTAAGCAGTTTGCGACATAGTTTCTTGCCATTAGCCAAACACCACTAGCCTGTGCTAAGTGCTAGCATGGCCTCCACCTCGTCTGCTTTCACTCCTCTGTCCTGCTCCATGTGCCAAATGTTCATTGAAGATCCTGCCTCCTTTAGTGAAGATAGTGGTAGATATGTTAAGTGTAGCCTTATTTTAGACTTGGAGGCCAGGTTAGAGGAGTTAGAAGCCCGGCTACGCACATCGGATGCTAAGCATGTTAGCCAAATTATTACCCGCAGTGCAGCTCGCAATACCGGAACGAAAGTTCTGAGCACTCAAGCCCCTCCCGGGCAGCAGCCGGGGAAAATTCAGGATGGGTTTGTACCGGTGAGAAGGAAGCATAGTGCTAAACGTAAACATATAGAGCTACCGAAGCTCCCACTACATAATAAATTTTCTCCCCTCTGCAACACGCCAGATGAACCGTCAACTCTAGTTATTGGCTCCTCTGAAATTAGACACGTGAAGCTCCTGACAGCTATAGTCAGGTGATTTCCGGGAGCCAGAGTTGGTGACATAGAAGGAAACCTTAGAATGTTCATTCAGAGTAAACCCAGGGTCTGTCGAGTTGTGACTGACGCCCGACGGAGACAATAAGAAGTTCTTAAATTAAACATTGAATCTGTTTGTAAGCTTGCTAACTCAATGTCGGACACTTATTTTCTCTGGTCCGCTCCCAAATCCCAAACCTTGTCAGTGATGAAATCTACAGCCGCTTTTCATCATTTAACCGCTGGTTAGCCAAATGGTGCCCACAAAATGGTGTTAACTTTGTTGACAATTGGAGCGCGTTTTGGGGAAAGCCCGGTCTCATGCGTAGAGATGGCATCCATCCCACTTTTGAAGGCGCAGCTCTTCTCTCTAAGAACATTTTGCTAGCATTAACTGTACAACCTGACAACCCAGGGACAGGTCCTGGGAACAGAGAAGCAGTTTAAAACTCTCCTCTGAGTTCCCTTTAGCGTCAGAGCAAACCCCAACACAACACAGAGTTAGTCCAGCAGCTGCTAGCTTTAGCTTATGCACTGAAAGGCGAGTAAAACACAAAAATCTAAAAGTAAAAGCTACTAATACTCTCAATAACAACAAGCAAAATCATGATGTCATTAAATGTGGCTTACTAAACATTAGATCCATTTCCTCTAAGTCCCTTTTAATCAATGAGTTAATGAATGATAACAAACTTAGCCTACTAGCCCTAACAGAAACCTGGCTTCAACAGGATGACTATGTTAGGTTAAATGAAGCAGCCCCCCCTAATTATAATAACTATCAGAAATCCAGGATTTCTGGGAAAGGAGGTGGGTTAGCAGTAATATCACAGTCTATCTTACTTCCCAACACTAAAGACAAACACATTTATAGTTCATTTGAAAACATCATATTGTCTATAAATCACTCAAACAGGAAAACTCCAAAATCTGTTCTATTCATAATTATGTATCGTCCTCCTGGCCCGTACTCTGAATTTTTAACTGAGTTTGCAGACTTTCTATCCACTATTGTTTTAGATTCCGATAAAATAATAATAGTAGGAGATTTTAATATTCATGTTGATGACCGTAGTGACTGTCTAGGAAATGATTTCTCAGCTTTACTAGATAATGTTGGTTTCACACAAAATGTAAATGAACCCACTCAATGTCTCATGGTATAGAGATCAGCTGAGTGTGCTCCCTCATAACCCCACACTCTCAGATCACTTTCTAATCACCTTTCAGTTTGTTCTAGAGAATTCCACCGCTCCAATAAATAAAGAACAGCTCAGAAGAACATTGACTGACCGTTCTGTATCTGAATTTAAACTTACAGTCCAACCAATATTTAGTAACATGCTGAGCAAACACTCAGACAGCAGCTCCCACAGCTTCAGTCCCAGAAAAAATGATCAGTTTGTTGATGACTCAATGGAGGCCCTCAGGAGAACACTTGATGTTGTTGCTCCTTTGAAACCAAAACTATTTAGACAAAACAGAGCATCACCATGGTACAACGCTGAAACACGTTCCCTTAAACAAGTAACCCGTAAGTTAGAAAGAGAATGGCGCAGATCCGGCTCAGAGCAGTCCCTGAATAACTGGAAATATAGCCTTTTAAATTATAAAAAATCTCTGCGTAAAGCTAGAACCCAATACTATTCAGCTTTAATAGCAAAGAATGGAAATAATCCGAGGAATATGGAACCACATATTCCTGCTACTCTCAGCTCTGACGAATTTCTTTCATTATTTGATAGTAAAATCCTAAATATTAGACAGAAAATGAACAAAGTTATCCCTACTATCAGCCCAGAGCAGGCTAAAACAGTAGAAACAAAGGCATCTATAGAAACCTCTGTAACATTAGACTGCTTCACTGCTGTAGATCTAGCAGAATTAACATCACTTATTACATCCTCCAAAAGCGCAACTTGTCTTTTAGACCCAACCCCCACTAAGCTTTTTAAAGAAACCTTCCCCTTAATGAGACAGCTATGGCTGTGATATTGGGCTATATAAATAAAATTGAATTGAACAATTGAATTAATGTGAATGTTGAGCTTAGAGATAACTAAGTGATCGTCTGTCCAGCTCTCAGCCCCACACGTTGCTTTAGTTACATGTAGATCACCTTGATCTGACCTTGTGGTAATAATGTAGTCCAGCAAGTGCGAGTGTGGACATTGGGTGCATCCAAGAGTTCTTTCTCCTAGCTGCGAGTTAGAGTAGTGTAATAATGAGGTAGTTTGACCGGCAGGTCTGAAGGAGAAGGAGACCATTTCTGTTGCACTTTCCTAGCCCATTCTTGCCAATAGTACCATCCCATGCTTCTTCATAGTCAGAACCAACTCTGGCATTAAAGTCCCCAAGTATAAGTAACTTATCTATTCTCTAGAGAAAAAAATAATCAGTGAATCTAGTTCTTCATAAAATTTGCCCTTTACCTCAACAGAATTAGTCATGGTGTGTGCATATGCTCTGGTCAAGGTTGTGAGCTTCTTGTCTGAGATTGGGAGATGCATGACCATGAGTCTTTTATTGACACCTTTCAGTACACTTTCAAGGTTCTTCACCAAGTTGGACTTGATGGAAAAGCCCACTCCATATTAATGTCTTTCTTCTTGTTTATGTCTGCTCCAAAAAAAAGTGCAGCCTATTCTCTTTTCAGTAAGTTCCCATTCATCAGCAAACCTGACGATGTTCTAGCACTTGAGTTCTCTTGCAGCAGTGGCAGTCCCTCTTTCCGGTCTAGCAGCATTTGTATTGCTTAGTACTGTGCGAACATTCCAGGTTGCTATAGTTAGCACTATAACCTTTGTATATTTCTTATTATTTTGACCGCTGTATGGGATCCCTGCCAGCCAAGGTTAGCTGGCTCAAGTAGATTGAAGCAGGGAATGTTTAGGTAATCTTTTCTAGACCCTTCCCCTCTCTAGGAGTGAGCAGTGCAATCCTCAGTCAGATGTTGCCAGGTTTTGTTGCTGCTTCAGTCATTGGAAGACGACCAGAGTCCTGAGCCTCCTGTGTGCAGGTTTGCGACTGCAGTTACTAGCGATTCCACACCTGCTACGTCATCGCATGCCTATTGCCACAGGACTTGTTTGTGCTTTCAACAGGATAGATGGGAAATCTTGACTTCACCTTCCACTATTAAACTTTTACACAAACACTACTATATACTTATACAAATACTACTATACTCGTACACAAATACTACAATTCTCCTACACAAACACCACTTTACTCCTACACAAATACTACTATGCTCTTATACAAATACTACTATTGTGGCAATGAAAAAAGGCACTTCTTATCTTCAGAACATGAAGCTTTATTCACTCATGTGCCAACTGTAAAAAAGGCAGTAAAGTCAACCTTATATAGGAACAAGCAAAACCACGCCCCCTGCAACCGTAAAGCCTCCTGGGTGTGTAGTTCAAAGGTATGGGGAACACCACACTATACTCTTATGGAAACACTACTTTACTTTTACACAAATACTACTAGACTCTTATACAAACACAACTTTATTCTTACACAAATGCTACTATACTCTATTACAAACACCTCTTTACTCTTGCACTAATATACTCTTGAGCAGACAATACTATAATCTTGTGCAAACACAGTTACACTATTTTACTTTTACAAAACCACCATTATTGTAACGAAGGGGCTGAGAGCTGGATCCATGTGCAAACATATTTAATAGCAAAACAGGCAAAGACAAGGCAGGACATAATCAGGAACCAGGCAAAAGTAAAAAAAAAAACTTTGGATCGTTTGAGCTAAAGAAGATTAAGTAGTTATGTCAGTATTTGCTCCAGCTATTTCTTCCAGGTTTGACAGTTTTCAACCATCCAAAAAGAATGCAATAAAAATCTTCCCAATGGGAAGAAGATCTCCACAAAAATAAATGTTTTAGCATAAAATTAATAAGAGCATTAAAATTTGGGGGGTTTGAACTTCAATGAAATGCTTATTTTGTGCATGGAGAAGGAAGTAATTCAAGGTTTAATGTAAAAGCACTGAGAACTCACTGAAGCTAATTAAAAACTACAGAAGAAAAATCTGGGCCACATTTCACATTCATCAGATTAATAAGCAATTTCATGTTTTTGTGTCCTTACATTTCCCAAACAAATCAAAAATATCAATATAAACTTCTAATGCTGTATCAGGACAGACAGACTCTGTTGGAAGGCAATAGTCTGTGCAGGTGAAAGGTTGTTGGGAGGATCGGAGCCCTGTCTGGTCGGTTGTGGATCAAGACAATATTACCAGTGGGAGGTTTTTTTTATTTTTAAGTGTCATCAGAGGGTCTTCACATTACATTTCAAACAAATTCAAACCTTTTCTTCACTGTTCTGACACCTTATAAATTTGCCCCTTCAGGGGGAAAAAAGGGCTCTGTAGTCTAGGCTGATCCTTCTCGGTTAGGAAAAGCCACAATGCAGACAAGAGGCTCATATTTACTGCATCTGATGGGCTTTAGTGATTTCTGATGATATGCAGGTTGCTTTGCAAACGTGTGGAAAGATCCTAGCTTTTTATTGAAGTAGTTCCTTTCTTCATACAGCCGTGACATTTAAAAACATGCAGAAATTAGACCAATGAAGACTGACGTTAATGTGACATTTTGAAGCCGCCAAAAATTCATCATCTGCATAATTACCCCCTGAGAAAATTTGTTTCTGTGAATTATCTTAGTCATTTTGCAGCAGGTTACGTAATGCTAAAAGGAGATATATTTGCTGACAAAAAATATTTGAAAGCTGAGATCCACCAAGACAAACAGCAGAATGAAAAACAAAATTATTATTGTTTTTTAGATTACATTTCAGTGCAAAATAATTGAGTGGATTTTCTGTAGAATTTTATGTTGTTTTGTTTTTGTTTTTTTTTTAGTTTCTAAGAATTCAGTTATTTTTTATGGTTTTTCTATTATTTGCAGATGTTCAGTAAAATGTCTTTTTAAAATTTTAAACCCAAAACAGCACCAGTCTCCAAAAAAAGAATAAAACAAGCTTTTCAAAAAATATAGAGAAAAGCAGGTGGTAAATCTAGCAGTAACGCTTCATTCAGAGTGGCAGAATAATGCATTACAAATGAAACTTTTCAGTTGATTTGTTATCACCTCAGACAGTCAAGTAGTATGAATAAATCAAGGATACAAAGGAATTCCCTCAGCCATTAATATGATTAATTTTTAAATCCAATTATTCTAGGGCTGCTCATGACCTATTTTCTGATTTAAGTGTCCCATCAAGCCCCAGCAATACAGAGAGGAGAGGAGCATTAGATGTTCCAGAGGAAACATGAGCTCCTATAGGATGTTCCCTTTGAAGGCGTTGGTTTATCTCCCCTCCACCTCCCACATCCCTGAAGTAGAGTATTAAAACTCGGCATCCAGGTGAAAAATTGCAGGTATTAGTTTGGAAACACCGCTCCTGGCTGCAGGTCTGATTTTCTGGTAACAGAACAGCATAAAGTCAAAGTCTAAACGGATTCCAGAAGAGAACATTTCCCACAGATGATTGCAAAAATGCAAAGTGCTGTGAATGAGCACAAAACAGAGAAATTGTGGAAGTTTTCTGCAAAGATAAACCCTTATCCTTTGCGGGGACATTTCAGCGTCACAAACTAACATTGTAGTAGTGCAGAATGACAAACCGCCACTGTTTTGTGTCTTTCAGCACAGAATCAGCTGGCCCTGCTGCATACTAGATAGGGTTGGAGCCCATTTTTATTCTTTTAAAATTGGGTTGTGGTCATGAAAACACTGGACAAAGTGAGGTGTGACATCACCTGTAGAAAATCCGCTCTCACCAAATGTAGCCAAATCTGTCTCCATTTCCTTCTTCCTGAAATATGCGCTGTCATTTTAAATCCAGTCGACAGTGATTGGTCCGAGTCGGTCTGAGTCAAGTTTTTAGGGAACTACAGTCACCAATCACAAGTGAGCTTGTTCATCCACGCCCCCTCTCACTGAAAGTGGGCATGGAAGAACCTGTCAATCAAACGTTCGAGTTGGGGCCAGCAAGCACCACATGCTTTTACCGAGGCTTCTGATTGGTCAGTTCATTGCTTGAATAGCTTACGATAGGCAAATATCATGAAAAAAAAGGATTAAAGAGAAGATGTTAAGAAGATTGTATCAGAGCAAGAATGATTATTCTGACTATAGTATATACTGTTGTCCTGATCAACAATGTCCACGGTAACTGAAAGTTCATCCTTCATGAAAACAGTTCAGTATCTGTTCTAGGGTCTTTACAGAGGGTCACCATCTGAGTCACCAGGGGGGGCTTCCATGCTTTTAGAGGAACACGTCTCAACCACTCAACCATCACTCTGAAGTCCTCTGCTTGACCATCCTAAAGGCTTTCAGACCTAAATCCGTTTGACCGGAAGAGTCAAATCAATCAGACAGTGAAGGAGCTGCAGAGGCTTTTTCTCACCACAGCCGCCATGCTTTTGCTTTTTTAGGCTCAGAATTGTTGGAAGGATTGGGAGTGGCAAAGGGCCTGTGGCTGTCACACCTCTAAACATAACAAAAAGACACCAAGGATGGTAAACTGTGACATAAACATACCAAACTAAATAAGTAAAGGGCTGCATTAGCTTACTTGTTAACATTTTCTTGTGAAATGTAATCGGTATGTGATGGAAACACCAGCATCATCCATCATTTTTTTTAGTTTTCTTAACGTCACAAAAACAAGGAGACTACACAAACAGGCTGCAACAGAAATGTAAATGAGTGCTGTTGTATTATTCTGTAGGTCCTGCAAAAGTTTTGATGAAAATCTGATTTTACAATAAAAAAAAAATAACTAAAAACGACTGAAATTTCTCTTCCATTTAGACTTAGCATTGAATGAGCATGCTACAGTTTTGGGGGTTGAGTTATGCAAAAAGATTTGCTTTAATTTAACAAATGATTAAAAGATTATTTTTTATAATTAAAGGAAAAAAGTACTTAAGAGTTCTTGTTTTAAATCATTCAAAGGTCTTCACCAAGAACTAGAAGAATTTATGAAGCACATTTTGTTTTTTAAAGAAGTTCTTGTCGGTGGTATCTCCTTTTGTTGCTTGTGCTTAAGCAAAAGGCGACTCAACACTGATGAGTGTTCTTATTTGTTTCTGCTTCATTTACACATATTTTTATGTTATCACAGTTATTACAGGATGTTTATTGATTCACATTCACAGCTGATCCTTCGATATTTTTTTCCAGTTTGGCAGATTTAGGAAACAGCTTTCAAAGAAAAACAAACTCATTGATGTTTTGTGTCAAGGTCACAAAAAAGCATTATTGCAATTTTTGACACCCAATAAACTTTTTTTGTAATAGAGGCAAATGCTTTGCTTACGTCCACTCTACCTACAGGACCAGACAGAAGGGAGGTGGTGGGGGGACAACAATTGCAAGACAGTGGATACGGTTTCTTATACGATTTTACAAGTATGTCACCAACTCCAGCAGTTCTTAAAAACCCCCTTTTCTCTTAACATGAAGCAGTCTTCTCTTGAACAAGTGTGAACATGCAGGAGCAGCAGACTCCAACACCAGATGTTTAAGCTGGAAACCAACGATGAAAAAACATCTGCAGGGTGGAGAGCCAACCCCCAAAACTGCAACAATTTCACAAATGAACACAATTAAAACCTTCATCAAAAACTCTGACTGTGGAGCTGGCCAGCTTCCAAATGAGTTTCTAAAATAATGATGACTGGAATCTGTAAAGAATTTGTTCTCTGAATTTCTAAAAATGTAGCACAGACTCTATAGAGAAGCTTTCAAAGGCTTTGACGCCTCTGTGCATCGTTGTGACTTTCAGGTGCTTCTGCTTCTGGTATTGAAGGTGAGAAATACTCAAATGAGCAGGAAATGTGATGCCAACTTTCTTTCGTTGAGCTGTAAATGAATGAAACACTTTTCAAGTGCAAAAATATTTCAGTCACAAATAACCTGCAGCTCATTCATCACAGTTGTGGGCGAGAACGAGGAAAACCTCATGCTTCATTGTATTATGAGATATTAGGGCCGTGGCTAATTACTGGAACGAACCAAAACGACTTGTGACAAGAGCTTTTCTGCCTCCCCTTTCAACAGAAGACGTGACCGCAGAACAATTGTGACTCCGAATCAAATGAATCCAGTGGCATGAAGGCTGGGTGGGGGGTGGGGTGTCACCCAACAAGTTTTCTAGCCCTGAGACCTGACAGCAAACTGCTGAGACATGTTTGCCACAAAGTTAACTTTTATAGTAACCTAGTATCCAAATTGAAGACACTGTAATGAATGATTAGTGAAATGTTGTGATTTAGTTCCTTCTGACATCACAGTTATGATAATGATAGTTTAATAATGAACTTAGATTCAAACAAAGCTCTTTGTTTAAACCTTTAACACATAGTTGAACTGGCCACTACTTTCTAGTTTCACTTTTTCTTTTTAATTACATGTTTCATGTTTGTACATGACCTGCATAGAACTCACAACATGTTTGAGGTGAACTCCGCCTCTGTCTGACAGTAGCTGGAATAGGCTCCAGCACTCCTATGACCATGACAGGAATTCAGCAGGTATAGAAGATGGATGGATGGAGGTTTGCACATTTCTCTTACTTGTTCTCACATAGTGTTTCTTTGATTCACCATAAACTAAATCATAAATGGCTGTGGTCACATTTTCCTACAAAATGAAAACAGATTAGGTCATTAAAAAAAAAAAACGCTTGCATTCCTGACATGCTGCCTTTAAGTTTTGCAAAAAAAAAAAAATCATGACTCAGTGCCGATGCACAGTAAACAAACTAAAAGTTCCTCTATGAGGAACCAAGACAGAATATGGATCAGTAATATTGCTTTCTGATGATCAAACCCATATACTTTCATTGAATATAATTCAATTCCGTTTTATTTCTATAGCCCAATATCACAACCATAGCGGT
The DNA here is from genome assembly GCA_016861445.1 of Oryzias woworae. Classification (NCBI taxonomy): domain Eukaryota; kingdom Metazoa; phylum Chordata; class Actinopteri; order Beloniformes; family Adrianichthyidae; genus Oryzias; species Oryzias woworae. The sequence goes on along the minus strand of BOLG01000688.1, from coordinate 6,887,682 downwards.
CTCAATGGGCTTCACACAAGTGTTTATGCAAATAACATAAAGGGTTAGGGTTAAAATTAAAAATAGTCAAAAAAAAGAATCAATAAAAATAAACAATAACTGGTTGCTAAACTAAACAGACTAAACTAAACTGGCATCCCTGCCCTCAGACCCTCCTTCTCGATGAGGAAAAACTCATAACAAACCCTATCTTGGGAAAAATATGAGAGACCTCAGGGATGTCCACATGAAGGAGGGATCCTGTCCCAGAACGGACAGGTGATGAACTAGAACTGTTAAAGAACAATTAGTTTATCTAACTCTACAACTGCATGTTTGAATAGAGTAGCAGATGAATTTCATCCAGATGAAACTGGGGGGCACCTGGGGGTGTGAGACAAACCAGAAGCAAGGTCCACGGCCAAAGGATCCTCCATTAGATAATATTACAAAGCATTTTATTATACATTTCAAACTAACAATTACAACATTAAAATATGTATCAAACATGAATTGTATCAATTAATATTGTGAATCAAAGTGATTTTTAGAAAAGAAATAAACTGCACAGTTCCTGCAGTTAGTTAGAAAAAACTTTTCATTTTATGGATTTAAAAAAAGCATTTGTCCAGCAAAATATACAGGCTTAAGGCTAATGTGAACACAAACGTACAGCAAAAAAAAAAAAAAAAGATTTCTATTGAAAACTATGTTTAGAGTTTTTCAGTTAGTCTCTCCTCTTTTCATCCTTTTTTCCAAAAAGCTAATCCTAAACCATGAAAAGACCTTGTTCCACAAGTCAGAGGAAGCAGAGACATCGTCTGTCACCTGGCCTCCCTTAATTTCAGGCTAACACAATGACTCAATACAGCTCCACATTTGGAGCTGATGAAAGGCCCTTTAGACGAGACGTCCAAAGCAGCACATTTCCTCTCAATCAAAGCTTCACAAAGGCAGAAAAGCAAAATGCGGCGGAGTTATCCTCCTGAATCTCTGGCAGATTTTTTCCCTTTATCCTCTTGTCGACAGCTTGTCAGATTGGTATAAAACCCATCCTACATTCACACCCGTCTTTGATCCAATTGGCTGGAGATGTCTTCTCCACTAACCGACCTTGAGAAACAGTTTCCTGTTGCTTAAAAACTTAATTTATAAATAATTCCAATTCTTTTTAAAAGGATAAGAGATCAAGTGTAAATCAGCAACAAGAAGAGATTCTCCATCTGTCTCCGAAATTTACTACAAAAACTTTTCTGATCTGAATATCCTGATGCTGAGAGTTAGGGGTCGACTTGTTCATTATCTAGTCGGTTTCCATCTTTGTTCGTGTACTATTCAGTTGGTGTTTGTCCACCATGACGGGTCTCCTTGGGTGGAGCGATCATTGTCAACAACAGAGCCAGCAAATCAGAGCGACGTGTCGAATTGCTCTGGTGACAACTACCAACTACCAATGAATCTGGGCAGGCTGCCACTGCACTGGGCCAGGAACAGCCTGAGGGGTGGAGGAGATGGGGGGGGACTGCAGAGGTTTAGCTTACTGGTGGTAGCATCAAAACCTCACATCACATTCCGCTAACACATCACGCATTGTGAGATGAGCTCAATCTGCTTTGATGGGTTGACTCTCAGAGGCCTGGGGGGGTCAGTTGGGGCAGCAGTCAGTGTGGATCTTTGTTTTGAAATGTGTGGACCAAGATGCATTTGTCAAAAATCAACATTCATTCGGAGCTGATTGTCTGGGTTCCTGCCCGGCGTGTTCGGTCCTTACGGCTCCTTGAATTATTCTATTATGCTATCATGCAGAGCAATCCTAGCAGTCATGGACAGTTTTACTATAATTGTGGGTGTTTTCTGTGTTTGATCCTAAGGTCGTGCCAGAACACCTCCTCCCACCCTCCACCACCCCAGCATGGCTGACAAACCCCTCTTGTTTTGGTTGAGCGTGGGGGGAATAAGGATTAGTTTTTGGGTAGCCTGCTGGATCAAGGAGATGGTATGCCTGTGAAAGCTCTACCTCTCCCAGAAGACACATGTACATTACCCCTCTCATTTCTAGAAGTTCCACCTGGGGGGTCATTGTTTCCCTTGCATTTTAAAGACATGAAGTCCAAACATTTAATGCTTCAGAAGAAGCGTCTTTTTCCCGTATTCACTCCAGTCTGTGACCAGGTTTATGGCAAAAGCAGTGTTAGAAAAATGAAACAGCTAAAATAAAAATGAATCAATCAATGCAAAGTGAGACAGGCAGCCGGAGCCTGCCCGAAGAATCCATCTTCCCAAGTGTTTCCCTGTCTGCGACAACGTGCCTGTGCACCGGAGATTCCTGCCCTCCAGAGGCTCGTGTTACATCCTCAGGCGACATCGGTGTGAGGAAAACATGCGAGGAGCGCAAACGCCAGGCTGTCAAGGATTGGACAAGTTTCAGAAGAATTCTTTGCCTGTTCACAAACTGATAAATGTCCTGTTTTTAGGTCTTGTGCTTTTTATTCCTTCCGAGTCTATTCTTCCTATCAGTTGTTCACCAATTTCGTTGAAATCTAGACAAAAAACTAGAGTTAATTATTAATTAATTAAAAGTTTATTGTTTGATCTGCAAATCAGCACCACAGATGGACACCTTAGCCAGATGGATTTTACAACACACTGGAGACTTAGCAGGGAAATGTAAAAGCTCTTCTAGTTCTTTGTCCCAGGATAGAAAAGCAAACCTAATTTTTTTCTCATCAGTTTAAATTGTCTTTTATATATATATATATATATATATATGTATCAGTGCTGTCCATAAATAAAAAAAAAATCAGATTAATAACACTTCAGGATTGTGGATAATCAGGATTGTTCACAATGTAAATTTGATATGACAATTTGTGGCTTTTGACCAAAAACAGGCCAGAGCAAACATGTTTCCTTCTTTCTGATTGTCTGAAATGTTTTAGGTTGTAAAGTGTTAACTCAGAAATCCTACAGATGTAGTTTGTGTGCACAAAACACATTAACAGTAAGAGAAGCAGAACTGTAAAGACTTTAATGTCTGCAGTTTTACTCCAAGAAAACAAAGATGCTGATATTCAGCCAGAAGAAACAAGCATTGTGTTTCTGCACTTTAAATGGTGAATGCTCCAATCGGATTGGCTGCTGGGTGTTGACACTCACTTAAAAAGAAGTTCCAGTCACATTCAATTCAATTTTATTCTATAGCCCAATATTACAGTCATAGCCGTCTCATTGGACTGACATCAGTCAGCGGAACAAACATCTCTGCCCTTAAACCCTCCTTCGCAGTGAGGAAAAACTCATAAAAAAAACCTTAAACCCAATGGAGCATCTCTGGAGAGACCTGAAAATGGCTGTTCACCAACATTTACCATCCAACCTGACAGAACTGGAGAGGATCTGCAAGGAGGAATGGCAGAGGATCCCCAAATCCAGGAGTGAAAAACTTCCCAAAAAGACTCTACCAAAAGTTGCTGCTGCTAAATACTGAGCAAATGGACTGAATACTTAGGACCATGTGGTATTTCAGTTTTTATTTTTTAATAAATCTGCAAAAATGTCAAACGTTCAGTGTTTGGGTTTTTTTTTTTTTGTCAATATGGGATGCTTTGTGTACATTAATGAGAAAAAAATGAACTGAAATGATTTTAACAAATGGCTGCGATTTAACAAAGAGTGAAAAATTTAAGGGAGTCTGAATACTTTCCATACCCATGGTACACCTCCTCTCCTTCCTCTTTTCCTTCGGGAAGTCCGACAAGCAACGTGGGGGGGTCACTGATGTTCTGTGGGGTGAATATTTCCACAGGTATTCCTGATGGTATCCCACATTCAGTCGAAGTTCTCAGTGAAAGAAGAATTTCACGGCTGAAAGTGATATGTTTCCAAGGCTGGCCGTTTGAGGGCCCACCTCCTCGAGACAGGTAGACATTAACCGCAGAGAGATGGAGAAAAAAAATGTCTAGACTCTGAAAAATCGTGCCCACAATCCAAGTCTTGATCACAGAAAAAAAAACGTTTCATGCATACAGAAAATGAAATAAAAGAAACATTAAGTCTTACAAACAGAGTTATGCCAAAGAGACTGCTCCAAGTTGCACAACTAGCCCCGCCTACTAAAAATCGATTGAATGTTTTTTTGTTTTTTTTTGTAAGTGGCCATGGTATAAGTGGGATGATGCCTGACGAAGTGTGCATTTTCAGAAAATTACGCATGCCACGGAAGTCTGAATCGTCCAATGCAAAGCAGAAGTTGGTTGCTTCCGACGTGTAATTAATCTGCATTAATACATATTAATGCGTTAATTTTTTAATTAATCATGTGCATTAACGCATTAATGTTGACAACCCCAATATATACATAAAATATTATCTAACCCTAACCTTTATCTGCATTTCAAGTCTTCACCTTGTTTCCACTTTTGCAGACAAACCAAGGCAAGTTCAAATGAAACCACTATCAGTCTCGAGGGACAGAACTCGTTACTCAGTTCACACCCATCACTAAAAAAAGACAACAAGCAGGAAATGATAATAACTCAGGCCTACACGGTCTCAGGAAATCCAAACACATTCCCATTTAAATTAAAAATATTTTAAAAGTTATTAACGGGCGAAGGATAATATTCCTTCTGGAATCACAGATTGACAGAATTGGAGCAATGGGGTGAAACATTAATTAAGCTGAAGGTTTTAGTGTGGTAAGGCTGCAGCCAGTGTATCATCATTTCAAACTGCTTTACATAGTGCTCACATGTTAGAAAACACGATGGACTGAATCAAGAAGACTCCAAAGGCAAAATGTGCCAATTAAAATGCAGTGAAATCTAAATGTGAAGGATATGAAAGGTGAGCTTCAGATCTAATGTCAGCCCCACACTTAAGAGTCCGGCGACTGGTAGGAGCTCCTCATTGGATGGTCTGATGAATCCATACGAGATGCTGCAGTCAGCTGAAAGTGTATGTTTTAATCTAAGAAGATCCTAAGTGTTTCACCTCTGAGTTACTTAGAACAATGCAAAACCAGATTTCAGAAAGCGTCTTCTTCCACAGGTGTAATAATCTAACAGAACTGTATGACCTCCTCTGCTAGCTCCCTTTGCAGAACATTTTCTCCGGTGACTCACTTTTGTGTCGGCATTAAAAGGATTCCTCTCAAAGCTATCCTAGTAAATAAACACAAAACATTCTATGAAATAAATATAGCAACATGCTTTACCAGTGAAGAAAAAAAAAATATTTTTGCCATGAGCAAAAGTCTTGCATTTCTCACTCTGCATCCTCTTGATGCAACATGACATGTACTCAGGATTTTGAATGGAAGAGAGAAGAGGAAATAACCTAAATTCCCAGTGGCAAAGTATTAGACATGAAGAGGCTGGCATCAAAACTAGTTGATTATCAGAGAGAAAATTAAAGAGAATTAATGTGTTGACAAAATTATCAAGATCATTTTTAATCTATCTAGAAGTTTTGAAAAGATGAGCAACATCCAAAGATTTTCTTGATTAATAATTCAACACTGAAGCTCAGACCAGGTAATTATAAACCTCAACTTTGCCTGTTTTTTCAGCAAACAGAACCCTGTATCCTTCTGCTATCACTGCTAGGGCATGCACATGTCACGGTTCATACATAATCGTTGAAGTTAATGTGATTGATTGAGGACAGCTCATCTCAGACGTTCGCTGGATCTGTCACTTCCTTCAGAAATTGAGAAGTGAAATAGAAATAAATCTAATTTGTAGCGATGCTTGTCAGACGATGTTTGGAAGGATTTTCACACATAAAACCTACAACTATTTAAAAGTGACTCTTTCATCTCCATAGCGATGCGTTTGTCATACTGGAAGACCATGCCGTGTTTCGTCTTCACCACCCTTGTTGATGGAAGGTTTTCCCTAAAAATCTCACCACACATGGCCCCATTCATTGTTTCCTTAACATGGATCAGGTGTCCTGGTGGTTTGTGCCGATTAGGTCCCTTTGCAGAAAAACAGCCCCATAATCTTGGGATCATTTTGTCCCCAGAGGGTGAGAACTTGCTTGGAGCCCCAGATGGAGGAACAGTAGTCTTGTATGTCTAAACCTCAGCACCACAGAGACCCATTAAAAAATAAACCGGGGAATTCATTCACTCCTCATTCATACTTGGTGATCGTTAGCTACTGATGTAGCCACATCTGCCCTGGGGCAGACTGACAGAGGTGTGGCTGCCAGTACGGCCCCTCTGACCATCACCTGTACATGTGATTCCAACTGTGTGTAAACATGAGTTTATGTTGTTCTGGGAACTGAAGACGAAAACCGAATCATGAAAGGTTGAATGATCTACCAGATGCTCCAAAACCAAAAGCAATCAAATATGGCTTCTGAAAACAGAGCAGCAGAATAACCATTCAAGTCCATCTTCCTGTTTTTTGACCAACAAATATCTTTTTCTGGATGGACTCTGCTGTCCGTTGGTTGATTTAACTTTACAGTTACATGAATCAGACATTTAACAGCAGAAACTCCGCCCTCCCCTCACATGCTCTTCACACTCCAGTCACAGTTTGGGCTTTCATAATGTGGATTCCCTGCACATTTTCAGCTATGGCCAAACTATTTAGACAGTTTTTAGAAAGCACAGCTGTGATGATAGGGGTGGGTTTTGCCCAAAGGAATTGGGTCAGTTCAGGCCAGGACGATTTTTTAGACTCTCAAGTTCTGCTGAAAATTAGTCCCAAAGCAAACAGTCAGGGCTCGTAGGGGTGAATTATTCATTCTTTGAGCCCTGCTGGCGCACCTCTGCCTCACCGGGCCACGTTTGATGCTGCTGCACCTCCTCAGCAGCTGATTGAGGCAGCTCCACAGCTGCAAGGCTTTCCCACCACGAGCAAAGGTGTTTCATACAGAAGTCTCTGCTTTCATCCCCTTTTCTTCTACTCAAAAATTCAGGGGACACCTCTGCTAATGAAGTCACTGCAGAATCCAGATGAATGCACACTTATGAAGTGCAACCGTGGCTGGAACTTCAGGCACATCTAGATCATTCTTACATGTCTTTGTGAACTCAGCTGGATCAGAACATTTGCTGAAATGTATCTCAAAAATTGATTTTTGAAACAGATGCAGACATTCGCAATTTGGTTAAAATTAAGCAAAGTAAATGAGAAAAGTGATAACTATAACCAAAAAGATAGGATAGAAATGTGTTAAAAAAAACTAATATTCATGTCTGGTTATAGAAATTGCTGCAATAAGTGTGAAAGAATAAAAAAACTGTTAAAAAATAAAACCATGGACACTGGATAACTAAAAAAAACATATTACAAAATACAAAAAATACAACATGCACTGATAGATAAAAATCAGTATTTCTCTAAAAATATTTGAATAGGTTTTCATTGCTTTATTTAATGATAAAATCCAGCACTAACATGTGAAAGTCTGATTATTGTTTTTTTACTTTTTAAACTTCGTTGATTTTGCTTTATTCTCTTATCACCATGACTGCATCATAGAACGGCGGTGGGAAAAAGGACATGATATCTATGACTATGACATCCTTAAAAATTAAAACGTTTGCTCAGTTTATTAAAATTACTCCACAATTTGCCTTTTGTTTTGTTAGACAGCTCGAACACAACTGTTGGAATGATCATGTGGTTGACACCAGGAGATGCTTGAAGCTTTCCTCATTAATTACAGCATAATTTGTTGCTGCGGGTGAGCATCTAATATTGCATTAGCTCAATTTATCCTCCCCGCTGCAAGCATACCATCATTATGATCAACTTTCTCTGCTTTATTCATCTTAGAATTTTCCAAAAACATCAGTTTTCAACATAGTTTCCGTTTGCCATGCAAAGCTTCACCCACACTTCTAATGACTGCTTTGCCCTGTAATTTCTTTAGTGTTGAAGCTCTGATTACAGGGTGGGAGCAGAGCATCAAGCCAAGCATCATCTTTCGCAGTTATTGTTTTGTCTTTATAACAAACCCTGCAGCTGTGAGTCTCAATTGCAGTTTGTGTGTTGAACACCTAAATGACAGCTGGAAGTAGACTACAAGAGTGCCACATTGCCGCCCAAAGCTACTTGTTTTCAGGGTGTTATTTGCTCCAGCAAATTCAAAAAAGAATGTGTCAGATAATAAGCTGACAGCAGCCGTGCTGCACGCCTGCGATAGCGGCAGAGCCTGCAGTTAGCCTCCTTGCCCCAGAAGAGTGACGAATGGACTTTTGTCAGGTTTCTGCGAGTTACCAGACTGCCACAAAGACAAGACGGTGTGAACGGAGACTTGTGGTGAAAAGAGGCCGGCCTTGCAGACGAAAGCTAAAACTGCCATGCCCCCCCCACTGGTATCCTGGAGTTCACTTTCTGAGCAGATGCAGGTTCTTCACACCAACTCAATGATCAGCTTCACCCCCTCCCCCAACTGGTTTCAAAAGCTTGAACCCTCCTGCACTGAGCCAAGGGCGACATAATGCCATTACCTGCCCCCCCAAGAAATCGGTCACGCAGCGGTTCACGCTTGTGGCCAACACAAAAGACGGCCATTTGAAAAGGAACCAGGCCCCTCCAAAGAAGGTTAGGGGGCCGCCCTATCAGCCGGATGCTCCCTGCCCCCCCGGCTCCAGAGTGTGGCAGATAGGAGCACTAGGCTCTGGGGGAAGAGGAGAGGAGGGCGGTGTTTGATACCCAATTGATCCTCAGGGATGGCTTCATTATTGAACAGTTAAATGGTCAATAGGTCCAGTCAGAGCTGCGCTTAGTACAAGGGCGACCATGCGGTGTGAATAACACGCCTAATGCATTAACGGCCGCATGGCCTGCGCTAATGTGACAGCAGCAGATTCAGACTGACAGTAATGGAGGATTCTGCCCCCAGTAATATTCATAAGACCAGACAGTGGGGGGGCACCTGCCTGCTGCTGAGCTTGACAGAAGCCTAATAAATAACAAGAGACAAGGTGAAAAAGTAGAAGCATCCCCCCACCCCACCAGTCCCCACTCCTCGCCGCCATCAACACCCTTCAGGCTTTGGCATGAAACCATCTCTGTTCCCATTTACCCGTGTACTCGTTCCATGAAGGAGGCAGCCTGACGGGGGGGGCTGCAGGTCAGGGCCACAGGCTCACCTGACGCAAACATCAAAGTGTTCTCCATCAGAATCAATTTCAATTCACATAATAACCTCTGGGTTGTAGGCGGCTCCGCGGAAGAGCTCCAGCTGATTGAAGAGCTGCTGGCGAAGATGGGGGGGTCGATGCAATCTGAGCGGGACAGCTCTAGTGCAGCTGTCTGTTATTTGTCACCAACACAGATTTCAACACGAGGAGCCGCCAACGCTGCATCTTAAAAGAAGAAAAGCACTCTGGCAATACGGTTTCATCCAATCCAGCCCATAATTCTCATCCCCATTACCACAGAGACCCTTGGAGCATTAATTAGTCAAAAGTGGATTCCACCTCCAGCCTTCAGTAAACACCACGGGCTGCATAGTAAGTTGTTTTTCTTGCTGGGTTTCTTCTCCGACGTGTTGATGGGATCACAGGAGCGGCACAAACGCTCTTCATTAGGCGGCCCGCGCCGGCCCGGGCGCCATTCATTAGCTTTTATCCCTTTCATTAAAAAGAGAGAGCTAAGTGTAATTAGAGCATTTCTGTTTGTCCGGTTTCACACACACGTCTCAGAGCATCATCATTCAGCAGCAGCAACCTTTGCCGCCGCTTCCATACTTTGCTCCAGCCATCACGGCCTTTAAGAACATAAACACAAGCTAATGAGTGAAGGGGAGGGGCTCTCCAGAGACGTGAAGAGGACGAGTCCTACTGATGGACTTCACATACCTACAGTTTACAGCCAGAAGGTTCCTAGTTTGAATCCTGTTGGGTCTTCTCTGTTCTCTGTCTTCTCTGCTGAAAATCAGCCGCAGAAATCATCAGTTCAAACCTGACGTTTTTAGCAACAGCCCTTTGACATCATAAATGACCCGGTCATCCAGTGTCCTTCTGGTTTGTTTTTCATCTGAAACCTGTCAAATGTTTCTCCTCAAGCAATAAAAACGTTGAAATGAAAAGCTGCTTTGCATTTTTCCATTTACTCTCCAAAAGCAGTGAGTCTCACAGTCAGACGCAGAGACACAGACTGAAGAGCTGGTTATCTGGTTATCTTATTGTGTGGCGCTTTGATTCTAAATCAGGGCTTGGATGCCAATCAGGATCGGTCATCCAGGACTCCACCAGCAGCAGTCAGTGACAAACTATAGCTCCTCTGCAAGGACGGGCATTCTTCTCCTTATGCGGCTCACCCCAACAAAAACACAAAAAAAAGGCGGTAAACATAACAGAGAATGGAACCAGAGTGGAGATGTTAACAGCTCGGCCTTCTGGAGAACAACAACTAAAAGCTGTCTTCTAGGCAGAGAAAACACTACACATGATTTACGCTGAAGCTCTTTTGGCCTGTTTGTTGAAAACGTGTCGGGGGGATCTGGATCCAGACACAAACAAACCCCCCATGAAGGAGATCAGAATGATGGAGCGGAACATGCTACGACAAGCAAATGAAAAGACTTTTGTCTGATGGACTTCAGGCAGAGTCACTAACTGGTGCTCTTGTTCCCGCAGAGATTTCAGGATCACACACTCCCCACAGCAAAAGCACAAAGCCTCATATTTGGGCTCCTCTCTCTGTCTGCGTGTGGCTAGTCCATCATGTTGCCAGAGTAAAATATGTCCAATTGATTTTTTCCTGGTTTACATATTTACACACACACACTTGTGCAATTAGTTTCTCGTTTATCGATGGTTTGGCACCGCCGGGAGCCCTGCAGAGCAGCTCTCTCCGATAAATCTCTCATTGATGAGGCAGCTGGCGGGCAAGACTGATAAACCTCACACAGAAATGGACAGGGAATACCAGGGGCTTTGGGGCAAGAGAGTTTTCAGTCGTTAAAATTGACTCGTGACGTCCAAGCTGCTCCTTCACCATGAAATCCTTGGAAGGTTTGTGAATTTGCTGCATTTCCAAAATAAAAGGACAAAAGCTCTGTAGAACTCTCTGTAGAAGCTTTGTCTTCATTTAGCCAGTGAAAGAAATACAGAAATTAGGAGCCTGAAACATCATCTGAAACAGAAACTATCGTCTCCTCTGCTCTCAGAACAGGAGCTTTCTCCAAGTGAGAGCCATGCTGCCCCTAAGAGGCCTTCAGGAGAATGTGCCATGAGTCTGTTGCAACTCAGGCGCCAAACAACCTGCAAACTCGCCTGTTTGGCTTCTGTTTCTGGTGTTTGACTTTGTTCTTTGCAGTTGGAGCTGCAGAATGGAACAGCATCACTGCTATGAAGATGTGATGTCCACAAAGACACAGGAAACTGCCCTTTGGCCCGGCATCAAACCTGCATCAACCTGCTGTGATTTTATCAGAGGGAGAACGTTTGAATAAGAAGAATCTGGCATCTACCCTCCAATCATTCAGTGACCTCCGATTTCAATGTTGTCTTACATTTTAACAGCTAAGTCTGTGAGGGGAAGAAACACAAAGCTGACCTCAAAAAAGCACAAATCAACCTTTTCCAGGACCTTTGAGGAGAACTCCTGGAAGTTTAGTGAAAACATCTCATTTTTCTGAGGATACCAACCTGAGGTCAGTGGAGCTCAGAGAAATTCTGTGTTTTCAACGTGAAGGTGAAGTTGGGCCAAACTGCGCTCCCGAGTGAGTCTCTGTGCCCAGACTCCACCTGAGCTCCCCGCTCAGCTGCGGAACGTAAAGCCGCTTCATACCTGAGGATAATCTGAACGCGGGTTACCGGAACGCCGCTCCGGCTCAGCATCCAACAAACCAACAACCCAGTCAAAGTGCCCCGGTGCCGCTCAGGGCCAGCGTCCTTACCTTTAAAAACTTGCCCCCGGGCGGACAACAGCAGGGTGACGGCGACGCAAACGCCGGTGAGAACTTTCTTCATGTCAGCGGCACCGTGACGGCGGCAGCCCTCCAGCTGGGGGGTTCCTACAACTCTCTGCACAAACAGGACGCCGCGGCTCTCTGCTCTCTATGCGCTCCGGCGCGCGCTCGGCTGCTTTTCGTCTCCACTCTTGGAGGAGGAATGCGCCCTGATTCCTGAATGACGTCTGGATGGAGTCCGGCAGACCGTCTGCGCGCTGCGGCCGGCAGAGGGCGCGCGTGAGGGCGCACGTGAGCCCCCCCTGGAGGGACGGGGGTCCCCCCCTAAGCAATATTGGCTGCCAATTTCAAAATAAAAGCCCCGCCATAAGTTCTATGGTGAAATGAAATCAAACTCACCTTTAAAGGTGATGAATGTCACTGATTCTTGAGTCTGGACAGAACATGTTGCACATAGTCTTTTTACATAAACATGTATCTATTTAACAGTGACTGACTTACTCAGATCTAATGGAATTGTGAATACATTTGTCATGTTTTGGCATAGATAATTACTTTTTTTAGATGTAAATGCTCAAATGTATGATTAGTTGTTAGACGTTCTGTCATTTCTTTTCTCCTCAACATTCGATTACAATAGTCATCAGCAACTGAAAAACACTAAAAGTCTTTAAAAGTGAAAACACTGATGTTAAATTAAAGGCGGTTAAAGATGTATAAAACAATAAAGATCATGAAAAACAAAACTTTTTTTTGTAGAAATCCTCCCATCAAATGTTTTTCCTCTGCTTTAGTCAACTCCATCACATTTTCAATAATGATTTTTTTTCAGGCTATATGATATTCCAGAGTTCTGGTTTTGGTTCTAGCTGTGGTGAATGGACCTCAGATTGTATGGTAAGTCTAAAATCTTTTCATGTGTTATACACCGTCTACACAGTCTCTGTTATATTACTTTTAAAACACTCTTGAAGAATCAATTAAAGTACACTACTAGTCAGAGGTTTTGGGTCACTTAGAAATGATTCTTGAAAGAAAAGCTCAAATTTTTCAATGCAGATAACTTTAAACTGATCAGAAATAAACTATATATGTAATTAATGTGGTAAATGATTCAAAAAAGACTTTTCTAGCTGCAAATGTCTTGTTTTTGGAGCATTCCTTACTGAAGTGACTAGAGGCCTGCCTACGCTGCCACCCTATCAGGACAGTAACCTGCCCCATACACTACACATATTTTCTCACTTGACCTTGTGACAACACTATTACATGTTTTCTTTTTAAAACATATAGAAGACACACATTTTTATTTTAAAAAATCATAATGTATTAGCACATATCTTGAGCTTTTTCACCTTACTTTCATTAATTTAACATGATGGGTTTTTTTGAGTTTCCGGTGCTGAGGGGGACTCATGTGGCTGCTGCTGCCATCTACTGCTGGAACCATCAAGTCAGGCCTGACACAAGAAAGTCTGTCGGTCAGCAGAGGGCTTATTTAGGTTCAGCAGGCAGCTAATTGGGCTAAACCATTGCCTGGGGGAGAAGAAACGCCTTTTGTGTTGAATATTGATGTACTGTAAATTCTACTTGATGTTCATTTGTTTCTTTTACCATAAATTGGACAAGTTAATTTTGTGTTTGCTACATTTTGTAGTTTGTCTTTGTCTTTTTCAGTTCCCCCTTGTTTGTCCCTTGTGCTGTGGGGTCCAGATGACCCCACCCTTACATTGATGTGTTATCCCTCCCATGACAAAGGTGATCAGGATTTGATGTCTGCCAAGGACACCAGTTAATTATTCTTTATGTTTTGAAGTTCAGTTCGCTGTCTTGTGGGGTCCAGATGACCCCACTCCCAACATTAATGTCTGAGGATAGCACAAGAGCTACTGTAGTTGGTCTGATCAGCCACTATATATGTTCCCTTGTGGTTCCAGTTAGTTAGGTTGTCTGAAGTTGATCTGAAGTTTATCATGATTATTTGAAACTTTACACAGATGCATCAATACTTTAGACAGGAGACAGATGTTGCACTTGTGGTCCCTGAATTTAATGCAACAGTTCAGAAGAAAATGGACAATAAGTTGTCTGTTTACACGGCAGAAATGGTGGCAATACTGTTGGCTCTTCAATGGGTAGAGGCAGTCAGACATGTAAGAGCTTAATTTGCTCTTGACTCCAGTTCTTCGCTGGTCTTTACTTCATTCAGGAAGCATCTTATTAGAGATCCAAACAACCATCTATAGACTACATTAGATGGGAATTGAAGCATCTTTCTTATGGATGCAGGCTCATATTCGTTTAAGAGGGAACAAGTTTCTTGGATATTAAGCTAAATTAGCAGGCACAGAGGAAATTTCAGATTTGCTCATAGATTTTCATAGGGTTGAAATTAAAACTTTAGTTAAGAGAAAATGAATAGCCACCTAGCAAGAGAGGTGGGAGACAGGAAGGTGAGTTTACAATGTGAAGAGAACAGTTGGGGAGAAGGAAGGTAGGGAAAGGAACAGCAGGGAAGAGGTGGTCATTTCTAGATTATGACTCGAACACACTAGATCTAATAAGAACGTACAGCTCATTCAGCTATCAAAATATTCAGCTCTTTTAGGAGATGGGTGCTCAAAAGTTTCAGTTTTAGAATTCTTCAACTTTTTAAACTATTGAACCAACTATCGCTTTTTTAACTCCATTGAAAAGGGCTTATGGAATTTTCAGATACCCATTTTTAACTAAAAACTTTCAGCTCTGCTAAACAATAGAACTCAAGTAAACTTTAATCTACAGAAACCATTAAACTTTTAAACTATTCAGCAGACTTTGGGTTTTTGAACTTGTATTTTTCTTTTTAAAACTCTTTACTTCTTGGTTTTCTCACAGCGGTCCCAAATATCAGCAGAAGATGATCATTTCTCCCATTGGCAATAATATATTTTTGGCAGAGAATATTCTTGAAAGACATTACTCAAATTACATTTTGACATTTACTGAGGTTTTTTAGGCTATTTTGGACTGTAGCTTTTTATCTATATGATACCCTTTTGGCCAATTTGGGAACTCCTGGGGTTTTTTAGGCTGATTTGGAGCTCAGTTATAATTTTAGCATTTTATTTGCTGCTTAGGTCAAACTAGACTTTTTTTTCATTTTTTTTTAGGATAATTTTAAGTTAAACTAATATTTTAACTTAATGCTAGCTGTTTTGGCTAAAGACTGTAGTGATCCTGCACACAACACCAGTGCATTTTAGGAGTTAGGTTTGGTTCTGTTGAACCATGAGTGAGTTAGTCATTACAATGTTCAATCTGTTGTGTGTGTTGAATGTTAAGCCAGCATATTTAAAGGTTTTGCTAAGAGCATCGGACTCTGCCATTTTATTATGTCTCCTGAAATCTCCAGCTACCCGG
The DNA here is from genome assembly GCA_016861445.1 of Oryzias woworae. Classification (NCBI taxonomy): domain Eukaryota; kingdom Metazoa; phylum Chordata; class Actinopteri; order Beloniformes; family Adrianichthyidae; genus Oryzias; species Oryzias woworae. The sequence continues at coordinate 6,872,412 of BOLG01000688.1, read as the reverse complement.
AATCCTGCGGTATATGAAACACGGGTCAACTCATTCTTCTGCGAGAGAAGTTTAAGTAGTAGACACTAGCACCTCGCTAGTTAACGTATCTGAGTTCTGCTCCATCTAGGCCTGTGTAATACGACGGCCGCCACAAGACATTTTTCCAGTTTCTAACTTAGCATATAGCTAATATTTAGCAAGCTATCAGTTTCAGCATTTTCAGCTATCAGCTCTTGCATCTTCAGCGGCCACATTCAGGTTACAGCATTCACACGTGCATTATCGCAGGTAATGCTAAAAATCTAGTTTTTTTTTTTTCTTTGATCCCTTTTAAGGGCCCATTTTTATTAATCCAGACATTTTTTGAAAATAAATGTAAGTACTTTGGACAAATTGCTGCCCTTGACTTATACTGCTTGGTCCACCACAAGGTCAGTTTCCAGAAACTATTACTCCATTGTTCTAATAGTATGTGTTTGCTCACTAAGAAAGAAGCTAACAGATTGGAAAACCATTGAGCAATTATGTGAGCACATCTGGAAACAGTTCAACTGCTTAGAGAAACTGTAATCACATTTGTGGGGTCAATGAAATGCTCAGAATGACCAGAAAGAGAACTGTCATGTGAAACTTGACAGTCTATATTTCTACCTGTAGTAGTCTAAAGAAATGAAGACTATTTAATGAGAGAAATTAAAGATCCCCTTTAACTATCTGTTAAAGGAAATCAAAAGCTTGAGATGTTTGGATCCCACAGAAAAGCATTTTCTGGACTGGCCTAGTTTTTAATTCATTGTATAACTATGGTAAAAAAGAGTTAAAAAAAAAAGTATGCCTACGACCCTCATTTTTTTGTTGAATGCATTGACATTATTTTTGTCAGGTTGCAGTAAGCGGATACAAATGCAGGACAGCTGGCAGCTCCAAGAAAAAACAGAGTCTTTATTTCTACAGTGATACAAAACTTAGGAAGATTCACGAAGGCAAAAGTCAAAAATGATTCTAGTCAGAACTTCACCACTAGACCTCAAAAAAAAACTTGGCAGGAGAGACAAGAAGTTGGAGAACAGAGAAACAAAACAAACCTGCAGAGAAGTGAGGAGAGGAAACTCATTAAATACTGACAAGGGAAGAGACCTGACAATTGGACACAGGTGAAACACATAATAAAATCAATAAAACGTTGAAAGATTTTTATACAAACTTGTACACATCACAGGTCAATCCATCAGAGCAAAGTATGAACTCATTTCTTAATAATGTAACTCTACCCAGATTAAATGAGGATCAAAGCTCAATCTTAGACTCTCCGCTCTCATTGGCTGAACTTCATGAAGCTCTGTTGCTGATGTCCAACAGCAAAGCTGATATATCTGATATATCAGTATATACTGATATATCAGTCTGGCTTCATGTTTCAATCACATCTTCACCTTTACATTGTCTGCTTCGTACGGATGTAAATCTTTGTTGATTGATTGTGTTACACATGTGTTATTCTTGTCCAATTGAAATAAACCATTTCCAATTCCTAATTCAGTCTCTCTGGCCTCCCATAGGTAACGCCATAACATAGGGGGCGGGGTTCTTAGGTATTGCAGTGCCTTGACTATCTGCTAGGGTTTTGGTGCGGGGGCTAGGGCTTCCTTTGTGCCTGGTGAGGGTGGGGCTCCACTGGTCGGGGGGGTTTGTTCCGGCGCCTGGGTGGAGCGAGCGTGGGGGCCACATGGTCTCCATTTTTTGGAGTATTTATAAAACCAGGTGCTGGTTCTGAATGAGGAATCTATCTCCATGTTAGGACAGTGGGTTGCAGTGAGTTTAGAATGCAGCTGCTGGGCCATGGAAACCCATTCCATGAAGCTCACACCTCAGTTTTTTGTGCTAAATGAATGTTTGAGATGTATGACAGCAGATTAATCCATCATTGACATTCATTGGCAATCATTGACATTGGCCCATTTCACAAATTTCTGTAAAGAGAGACTTCATTTGAAAACGTTACTGAAGGCTTGGGCCACTTGTTTTATTTAAAGCAGCACTGAACTCATAACTCTGGTCCAACAGTTGCAGAGTCAAATTTGGCTTCCTATGTGTTTTTTCAGCAGTTTTTAAAAATTTCATTGCAGTCAGACTGACATAGATCTACATTTAGCATCTAAGTGAGTTCCTATTTTTCAAAGATTTATGCACAATTTCCTGTTTTTTTATATAAAAACCAAACAATGGCTGGGGCATCACAGAGAGAGTAAACTTGTCATTGTGGTGTGCTCTTATTATCTTGGGAGATGCTGCTCTGTTTTCAGGAATGCATGAAATCTAGACCAAGGATGGCTGTCATGGGAGTTGGTGTTTGAGAGTAAACTGGTGTTGCAGGACAGACGAGGTGTGGTCGGCAGGTCACCACAAACCCTAAAACGTCCTCTTCTTCTCTGCAGCTTAAGCGCAGCCATGTGCCAAGGAAGAAAATTGTTTAGAATGTGATTCATATATTGTGAAAAAGAGAGAAGACTAAAGAAAAAAAGACAAGAGACTATAGAGAAGATTAAAGAAAAAGGTTCCTGGTCGTAGAAAAGAAGGACATGAAAAGGACATTTTAAAAAAACTTAGTAAAACTCTTTTTTTATTAACAGACCTTTGGCACAGCATGAGACTCTGCTCTGCTGGTGTGTTTTACTGTTTTATTGTTTAGCTTTTCTTTTACCTGATGTCACTTATTTATTGTTTTTAGCTCTAATCATGTAATTATTTTGGCTGTTTTTATTGTTTTTTTTAAACTTAAACTCATGAGGTTGGTAGAAGAGTGACAATAATGCAAAGGAGAGGGTCAGATGGAAGCAGATGATGAGCAACCATATTTTCTCTCACAGCTGAACTGTTTATATATTTTTGATTACAATATCTGGAACAGGAAACTGATACATATTTCTGCCTTAACATTCATTGATACTAATCTAATAATGCATTTTCTCCTGTTATGAAGCATATTCCTTTATAGAAGCAGACTTTATCCTTGTCTGGAGCCTTGCCACAGAAGAGCTGAATTTTACATTCAGAGTACAAAAGTATTCTTACCCCTTGAACTTCTCCACATTTTCTCACATTATGACCACAAACAAAAATATATATTTTTTGGAATTTGATGTGAAAGACCAACACAAATTTCCAACTTGTGAAGGGGAAAGAAAATGATGCAAGAGTTCAATTTTTTTAACAAATAAAAAACCTGCAGTGTGCAAAAGTATTCAGCCCTCCTGAGTCAATACTTTGTGGAACCCCCTTTTGCTGCAGTTCCAACTGCAAGTCTTTTTGGGGTTTGTCTCTACCAGCTTTGCACAACTTGAGATTGACATATTTGCTCATTCATCCTTGCAAAACAATTTAAGCTGAGTCAGATTAGATGGAGAGCTTTTGTCAACAGCAGTTTTTAGATCTTGCCACAGGTTCTGGATTGCATTTCGGTGTGTTAAGTGCTTAAGTATAGCTATGTATATTAGCCACTACTTTTTCAAGATGTCTGGTAATTTGCTTTTAATGTTCTTTGTCATCAGGGAATGTTTTAAATGCTTCTGTATCGCCATGGTCTTGTAGATCAGTCAGAGATATTTATTTTCCTAGACTCTTGGCCTCTGATGGGTGGCAAATTTTGTACATTTTCCACAATTTTCATGGTATTGGTTACACAGTTGCTAAAACGGTTCTTTAGAACACAAAAGATGTCATCTGCTGTGTTGGGAGAAATTAGACCCAAGTCTTTTACAATGCTTTCATCTGTACTATTAAGTACAGTGGGTACGGAAAGTATTCAGACCCCCTTAAATTTTACACTCTTTGTTATATTTGCTAAAATCATTTAAATTCATTTTTCCTCATTAATGTACGCACAGCACCCCATATTGACAAAACAAAAACTCAGAATTTTTTACCTTTTTGCAGATTTCCTAAAAAAGAAAAACTGAAATATCACATGGTCCTAAGTATTCAGACCCTTTGATGTGATACTCATATAGTTAACTCAGGTGCTGCCCATTTATTCTGACCATCCTTGAGATGGTTCTACACCTTCATTTGAGTCCAGCTGTGTTTGATTATACTGATTGGACTTGATTAGGAAAGTCACACACCTGTCTATATAAGACGTTACAGCTTACAGTGATGTCAGAGCAAATGAGAATCATGAGCTCAAAGGAACTGCCTGAAGAGCTCAGAGACAGAATTGTGGCAAGACACAGATCTGGCCAAGGTTACAAAAAATATCTACTGCATTTAAGGTTCCTAAGCTGGTCTTTGAACTTTTTGGCCTTCATTCTAAGCGGTATATGTGGAGAAAAGCATGGTGGTGGCAGCATCATGCTGTGGAGGTGTTTTTCAGCTGCAGGGACAGTACGACTGGTTGCAATGGAGGGAAAGATGAATGCGGCCAAGTACAGGGATATCCTGGAGCAAAACTTTCTCCAGAGTGCTCAGGACCTCAGAGTGGGCTGAAGGTTCACCTTCCAGCAAGACAATGACCCTAAACACACAGCTAAAATAACCAAGGAGTGGCTTCACAACAACTCTGTGACTGTTCTTGAAAGGCCCAGCCAGAGCCCTGACTTAAACCCAATGGAGCATCTCTGGAGAGACCTGAAAATGGCTGTTCACCAACGTTTACCATCCAACCTGACAGAACTGGAGAGGATCTGCAAGGAGGAATGGCAGAGGATCCCCAAATCCAGGAGTGGAAAACTTGTTGCATCTTTCCCAAAAAGACTCATGGCTGTATTAGATCAAAAGGTGCTGCTGCTAAAAACTGAGCAATGGGTCTGAATACTTAGGACCATGTGATATTGCAGTTTTGTGTTAGGGTTAGGGATGTACCATCTTGTTTTCGAGGGGGTCCAAATACATAAAACATATAGCAAATACAATAGATTAAATGAAATTATGAGATTATACACAAAATATATAACATACAGACAAGACAAACTTGCTAACTTTTAAATCTCACCACATTTCTGCCAATTCACAGATATAAAACTCAGAAATTACATAAAAAAGTTTCATATCATAACATTCTTTAAATACAATATAGAACAACAATACCAACTTGTTTGGTAAGTATATTTATATTAAACATACTACCATGATTAAAATGGTATTTCTAAAAAAAATAAAGAAAAAGAATAACACACTTTAAATATTAATAGAATTAAATACATTGACAAGGAGTTTTCAGATAAACAAATAAAGATGACATAAACACACCGAAAGATGTTATGGATCTTAAAACTATGGGTAACTTGCTCCAGTCAGGAGTTTTGTACTGAAATGACCTGCGTCCAACCCTAGATTTGTGGGACTGAGACAATAAGTGCTTCTCAATAAATAAGAAGAAACAAGATTGTTTGAGATACTGTGGAGAATAAAAATAAATACATTTAAAGATTAATAAAGTCAAGTGAAAGTCCTGCCTCTTGGATGGATGTAGCCAATTGAGTTTTTGTCATATAAAACACAATGGTGAGTTTGATATGGATATTTAAGACTAAATCTACAAAGAGAGTGAAAAAGGACATTAAGTGGTTTAAGATATGAATCATAAGTATTCTGATGAATTGTGTCAGTTTAATCAATAATAGGTAACCCTAATTGAGTCATTTCTAAAGTAAAGCAGTTTGGGGTTAAAGTTGCTTTTGTTCTTTTGATTATATATATATATATATATATATATATATATATATATGTATGTATGTGTGTGTGTGTGTGTGTAAAACCCGAACCCTATATATGTATGATTTGAAACTTAATTCAGGGTCAAGCCAGAGACCAAGATACTTAATGTGCATCATGGATCCATCACTAAAATTAATTTGAAGATCGGGAAAGTTTTGTAATCTATGGTGTGTACCAAAGAGCATTCAAGATTCTTTCATGTTTAAAATAAGTTGATTCTCATAAAGCCATTTTTCAACCAAACTGAAGTCAAGCTGCAGCTGTGTTTTTTTTTTTTTTTTTTTTGTACAAGTTTTGAGTTTGAATTGTAAATAACAGTATCATCTGCATAAAGATTTGTGGAACATTTTGAGATAGCATTTGGAAGATTTTTAGTAAAAATGCTAAACAAAAGGGGACCAAGAGTGGATCCTTGAGGGACACCTTTTTCCATTACACATTTATCAGACTGAGCACCATGGGATACAACATAGTGGGATCTACTATGAAGATAGTGTCAAGACCGATTGCATAAAGTTTGTCAAGAAGCAGATTGACGTTGATCTTGACCACAAGATCAAAGGCTTTAGATAGATCCAGAAATATGAATCCCACGTATTTGTTTTATTTAAACGAGGTGGACAAATCATTTGTACATTTAAGAGGGCAGTAGTGGTGGAAGAACCAGAGCAAAGCCTACCATGGCAGGGTCTGGGAAGAGTGGGCCAGAGGGGAGGGGATGTCTGTGGGAAGGAGGGTGGTGGTCCACCACAGGTATGGGACCCTGGAGGCTTGACAGCCTGTTGGGCTGCCTTGGTCCCGTCTGGGTGGGGTGGGGTGGGGGGTTGGGGGAGACAGTTGTTTCACCATCGGGGGTCAGTTTGGCAGCTCATATTCCATCTGAGCCTGGAGAGCGTCCCTGTCTTCATGGTGCGAGTTCTGGTCCTTGCCCTTGGGTGCCGAGCCCATCCTAAATTACAACATTGGGAGAACCTGGTTGGGCCATGTTCTCTACACCTTCGGGGACCCCCACTTCTTTTGGTCATCTCTCCTCTAAGCAAGGGTGGCTAACCCCTGCTGTGCTCTCTTCTGCATTGAGCTTTGGGGCAGGTCTCCCATGGGGGGCCCTGACTTGTACTCGGGGCTGGGGTGGGGGGATGCTAAGAACTCCTGGGTGGTGGTGGGCGGCTTGTCTGGGAGGGTGGGGCTCTCGGGGGTGGGGCCTCACGCTGGGCCCCCTGGCGCGGTGGGAGGGCTGCTCTCCTGGCTGGGCTTTGGCTTGCACTCTGTGCTTCTGTACCTCACTGCTCTCGGGTGTTGGGGGCCCGTGTGGCGGTCTTGCGGGCGCTGGTCTGGGTGCTTGGCCGGACTGCTGGGTGGGTGGATCTCCTCCATTGGCCCAACAGTACGTGTGCGGGGGCAGGCCCTGGTCGCCGCTGCTGCCTCATCAGGAGTCTTGATGTGGGGATGGCTGGGAGTTCTCCCTCCTTTTTTTACATTCCATCATCCACTTCAGCTTAATATAAACATTCACCTGAGCACGGGTGTCGGCTCATCTTTGTACCTTCAAATAGTTTACGTGACAGAATGTAATGCTTTACATGTGTTGGCTGGTATGCACAAGTGTGCGTGTGAACTGGATGTTGAAGTTTGTGAACACTCTTGGAGCCGGCAGGTATGCTTGTAACAACTGAGTCTGTGGACAGGCCCTGCCCATTTTAGACTAACACTCACACATGATTGTAATGATTATAAACTTCCAGCATTTTGTTGCCTGTTGTGTTACGATTCTACCCTCCCTCCCCTGTAGTCATCCTCTAACTTCTGTAACCCACCCTTCTTTTTCTTTCCTTTTTTTTCCTTTTCCTCCCCCCCCAACTCTTTTTCCCCCTAATTTCAAGGGGCTTATACAAATGTACACCTTGTGTGTCTGATGATTTATAACCCTGATTGTAACAGTAAAATCTGTCCAACACAAGAGGCTCTGAGCTTATATCTAATTACACAGCTGTTTAACAGGACAAGTTAAAAAAAAAAAAGGGAGCAAAAACCAGACTGAAAAAGAGATAAAAGATTCAATGCATTTAAGTTATAGTTATATAACTTAGTTATATAACTAAAGGAAAACTATTTTTTTCAAAGATCTTAACTACAGCACATATATTTGAAATTGCACAAGAATTATTCAAATCAGTAGGATCACCTCTTTTAAAAAGAGAAGTAACTCTGGCTAAGGAAATGTTTTTAGTGACAAATTAAATAAATCAGATAAAGAAAACATAAGAAAATGTGCTGCAATTTTTAGAAATTTGGACTCGAGGCAATCAGGACCAACAACGGCTTAACAACGCAGTATGGCACGAGTAAGTTATTTTTGAAAAAAACGCTTTTTTAGCCTTGAAAATTAAAGTTATTTGGACAGTTTTTGATAGTTTTTTGTTTAACATAACAAACAATTCTTTGAGAAATAAAATTCACAAATAAGAAATTAAGATTGATCTGTCTCAGCAATTGGCATCAAATAGCTTATTCAAAAAGTAAAAGCTATTGTATCGAATCTTATAAGCGTTGTATTGCCCACTGCTAGAACGGAGGTAGCTGCTAAACTACCAGGAAGGCCTGTTATCTGGTTGTTGGCAAGACTTGGTACTTTCAGTCGTTTGCACAACCGCGGCACCTCCGCAATTTACCTGAAGTGATTGCAACAAAGCAAGGAGCCTCCATAGCTTCTTCTGGGGTTCAGTATCAGGTGGATGCCTGGATAGCTTATCCCTCTAGAATTTAGTCTTGTCTAGTGCCCCCACAGCAGAAGACCCAGAGCACAGGTGGTGTCATGGACAAGTTTCTGAAGCTCACAAAGCCCCCTTGGTTAAGTGGGGTTTTCTCCAGCTCCAGGATGGCTAAGCTCAAGGTAATGTCACCAAGGTGAAGAAGGACATGCTTGTAGATCTTCTCAGCAGCTGGCTGTCCATGGTCAGACCTTTGCTCCTATGACCCATACTCACCCTACTGAAGTCTTTCCTGAAGGAATTGCATGACTGCTTATCACCCATCAGCCTGGCAATGTGAAGTGAGCAAGAATTACCCACACTGAGAGGACCCAGGTCCTGATATAAAAGATAGCAGGTGATCGATCTTCAGGCCTCTGACACATCAGTCAGCTCATCTTACTATATCTCAATTTTCAGCTGCTTTAGTCACTTTTCAAGTCCACAGATAGTTGATAAAGCTCCACCCACAAAGGGCAGGTGAGCGCAAACGCAGGTAATGTCAGTCATGACCACACACTCCAAAATACTCACATTAGTGAATTCTCACATAATGTTAGAAATATCTGAGTGCTATATGATTTATTCAACATATTAAATCATATTCTGCTTAATTTTTAGAATGGTGTCAAAACAATGAAACATCTTTCATGAAATAAAGCAGCTCCTTGCAGAACTTTGCACAAGTTTGATCTTCGGTGGAAAAGTACTCAAAGTATTCTAGTGTTTCCATGAGTGCTGACTGCTCTGGTTCGACAGGGAAGTCTCTTTTAACAATGATTCAACTAAACTCAGATGCTCAGGAACTCAGATCTGTTCATGAGCGCTTCATAGTCAATTTTGGTTCATTCTGAACTATCCAATTGGATCTGATTCACTGACATAAAATGGATCCAGAACATCTTCATCCAGAATTTCAACAGTGAGACTCAGAGATAAATTCCTGCTACTGAACAGTGAAGTTTTGCAGATTCTTGTGTTTCTTCAAGATAATCAAGTGTAAATAAATCTGTGTACAAACAAACAAGTAAACCAGAATGAATGTCAAATCCATTCACATTTGAGTTTGATAAAGTTCATTCCACTGTTGTTTTTCCACATCAGAATAATCCAATGGAACATTATTAGAACATTCTAGAACACTGTATGGTCACATGACTTTGTAAATTTAAACTGTTTCCAGACTAGGGTTTGGGTGTATATTGTTCACTTGGATGGATCTTATAGTAAAATAAATCTACCATGTCTTAATACAAATGGTTTCCAATATCGATTTTGATCAATTCATTTCATTTTAAGATGATTTTTTAATGATATAGGTCATTTCAAATGACAGCTTGCCTCAGACAGATGGATTGTGGGATATAAAGTGATTCATTAATTAAGTGGATTACATTTATGTCACATGGGTGACCTTTGTTGATAGCAGGGAGAGAAATGAATGCAATCAGAAGTGTTGTTCATGTCCGTGCACTTCAGTTTTTCCTGTTTTTAGAAACATATCATTCCTTTTGAGTTTAGCAGCAAAAGCAGTTCATTTAATTCTTCTCATGTTACACAGAGACTCATATCTGTTAGTTTGTTGTATGTTTGGTGAGGGTTAGGAGTTAGGGTTAGAGTGATGCTGCAGATGTTCCTCTTTTTCCAGTCAATTCAGTTTTATTTTATTTATGTAGCCCAATGTTACTAAATAATTGTCTTAATGAGCTTCACACCGGTAAGTGTAGAAAAACAAAAAGTCAGTCATAAAAAATAAACAATAGCTGGTTGCTAAACTAAACTAAACAGATTAAGCTAAACTAGCATTCCTACCCTTAGACCCTCCTTCTCAGGTGAGGAAAAACTCTTGAAAAAGATCTGATTTCAGGGGAGAAAAATAAAAACCTCAGGGATGTCCACATGAAGGGGGGTTCCTCTTCAAGGATGGACTAGGGATGTTCTAGAACTGTTAAAGAATAATTAGCTTATATAACTCTACAACTAAATGTTTGAATAGTGTAGCAGATGGACTTCATCCAGATGGAACTGGGGGACAGCTGAGGGTGTGAGATGAGCAAGAGGTGAGGTCCAGGACAAAAGACAGGAGCACAAACAAGGCAAGTTTATTTGTAAAGCACATTTCATGAACAAATACAATTCAAAGTGCTTTACATAATGCATAAAAGAAAGAAAACAATCAAAAGAGATATCAAAGGTGTGATCATTGCAATAAAATTTAAAGAAAGTTAAAAAGAAGTGAATTTAAAACAAACATAGATAAACAGTGCGGATTTAAACTTTTGAATCCAAATAAATCAAATGCAGCTGAGAACAGGTGGGTCTTTAACTGGATTTAAATACACTGAGTGTTTCAGCTGATCTAAGGCTTTCTGGAAGTCTGTTCCAGATCTATGGAGCATAGAAGCTGAATGCAGATTCTCCATGTTTAGTTTGGACTCTAGGAACTGACTAAAGACTGGATCCAGATGAGCAGAGAGGTCTGGCTAGTATATACTAAGTCAGGAGGTCAGTCATGTACTGACCCAGCTTTATAAATACTTTATAGCTTTAACTTTTTAAAGCTTTATAAACCAGTAGCATAACCTTAAATACTATTCTCTGGCAGGCAGGCAGTGGAAAGACCTCAGAACTGGACTGATGTGGTTCTACTTTTTGATTCCTGTGAGAACATGAGCAGCTGAGTTCTGAATAAGCTGCAGTTTCCTGATTGATTTTTTTGGTCGTCCTGTGAAAACACTGTTACTGTAGTCAAGTCGACTAAAGATGAAAACATGAACTAGTTTTACCAGGTCCAGCTTAGACATCAGATCTTTAATCCTTGAAAGATTTTTGAGATGATAGTCGGCTGATTTTGTTACTGCCTTAATGTGTTTATCAAAATGTAGGTCTGTGTCCATCACTACACCCAAGTTTTTGGTGGTGTAAAGATGAATAGATTGAAGCTCTGTAGTGATGTCAAACCATTTCTCTTTAGTCACAAAGACAACCTGTTTTGGTTTTTGTTTAATTGAAGTAAGTTGTGACACATCCAGTCATTAATGTCCTCAAAGCATTTACCAAGAGCCTGTACAGGACCTCAATGTCATTGTAATATATATCGGTGTGTCATCTGCATAGCTTTAGTAACTAATGTTGTTGTTCTTTATAACCTGGGCCAGTGGTGGCATGTAGATATTAAATAGAAGTGGCCCCAGGATGGACCCTTGGGGAACTCCACATGTAATTTTTGTTGGCTCTGATGTGAAATTATCAACTGACACAAATTAATTCCTGTTTTCCAAGTACATTTTGAACCACTTTAGCACTGGCCCAGTGAGACCCACCCAGTTTTCCAGTCGTTTGAGTAATATAACGTGATCGACTGTATCAAATGCAGTACTGAGATCCAATAAAACTAGCACTGACATATTTCCACTGTCTGGACGTGGCCGCAAGAGGAAAATGGATGACAAATTGAAGAGACGGATCGTTCGAATTGTATCCAAAGAGCCCAGAACAACCTCCAAAGAAATTAAAGGTGAACTCCAAGGCCAAGGTACATCAGTGTCAGATCGCACCATTCGTCGTTGTTTGAGCCAAAGTGGACTTCATGGGAGACGACCAAGGAGGACACCACTGCTGAAAAACAATCCTAAAAAAGCCAGACTGGAATTTGCAAAAATGCATGTTGACAAGCCCCAAAGCTTCTGGGAGAATGTCCTTTGGACAGATGAGACCAAACTGGAGCTTTTTGGTAAGGCACATCAACTCTATGTTCATAGACTCAAAAACCAAGCATACGAAGAAAAGAACACTGTCCCTACGGTGAAACATGGAGGAGGCTCAGTAATGTTTTGGGGCTGCTTTGCTGCATCTGGCACAGGGTGTCTTGAATGTGTGCAAGGTACAATGAAATCTGTAGACTATCAAGGCATTCTGGAGAGAAATGTGCTGCCATGTGTCAGAAAGCTTGGTCTCAGTCGCAGGTCATGGGTCTTCCAACAGGACAACGATCCAAAACACACAGCCAAAAACACCCAAGAATGGCTGAGAAAAAAGCGTTGGACTATTCTAAAGTGGCCTTCCATGAGCCCAGATCTGAATCCCATTGAACATCTGTGGAAGGAGCTGAAACATGCCATTTGGAGAAGACACCCATCAAACCTGAGACAACTGGAGCAGTTTGCTCATGAGGAGTGGGCCAAAATACCTGTTGACAGCTGCAGAACGCTCATTGACAAATACAGAAATCGCTTCATTGCAGTGATTGCCTCAAAAGGTTGTGCAACAGAATATTAAGTTATGGGTACCATCATTTTTGTCCAGGCCTGTTTCATTAGTTTGTTTTTTTTAAATAATTATGTTAATCAGCAATTCAAAAGTGATGGCTGATTTTGATTATTTAATTTTCAACACATTTTTATTTATTGTTACTTTTGTAAGTTTCAAGTGATTTCAGTGAGAATTGTGGGTTTTTCCTTCTTTAACTGAGGGGTACCAACAATTTTGTCCACGTGTGTATCAGTATATTGCAAGAACAAAAAGTCAAACATGTAAAAGTAAACAATAGCTGGTTATAAAACAGACTAAGCTGAACAAACATCTCTGTCCTTACACCCTCCTTCTCTGTGAGGAAAAACTCATAAAAACTCCTGTCTCTTTTTGGGGGGAAAAACTAAGAAACCTCAGGGTTTCCCACATGAAGGAGAGATCCTCAACCCCGGACGGACAGGTGATGTGCTAGAACTATTAAAGAAAAATTAGCTTAATTCATTCTATAACTACATGGTTGAATAACAAGTATGGCTAATAAACAAACGCGTTTAGATAAACAGCTACAAGTTAAGATAACAGCTAAACATTAAATAAACAATGGAGTTGTGATACAGCTGGGGTTGCTGAGAGAGCCAGAGGCGAGGTCACGGCCAAAGACAGGGGCACAGACGATCCACCTGGAATCAGAAATCTCTACCGTTCCCCCGTAGGGGAGATCCATTGAAGGGCAGATCCTCTGATCCCTATGTCATGCTCTAGTCTCTGGAGTAAGATGCTGTGGTCTATAGTGTCAAAGCCAGTGCTAAGATCTAACAAGACCAGAATAGAGATTAGTCCCTTTCTGTGGCCAGTAACAAGTCATTAGTGACTCTAAATAGTGCAGTTTCAGTGCTAGTGCAGTGAGTCAAGATGAGAATTCAATACAAAATTCTTCCAACCAATAATATGGACTCACAATCTCTATGTAAAGCTGTTGAAATCATTAATGACCTTAAAGAAGATATCCGTCGCCTGAAAGCTGAGCTGGAAATGAAGGACGCTCTTCTTTCCAAGTTTATGGAAGTCTCCTTCTTCCAGTCCAAGCGGCTAACCTCACTTAGCGCCGCGCTCCAGGACACAGCTCCATAGGACTCCTCCACCTGTCCACGGCCATCTTCGTTTTCAACACCCAAACAAAGATCCAAGGATGAAGAAGTGGTTGTCCTGATACCCAGAAGGACTTTTGATGAGACTCAAAACCCTCCCACACTGAGTCTCTCAAACCGCTTTGCTAGCCTGGCTGCGGATTGTCCGGCTCCTTCAACAGCAGCTCAGTCTACTCCTGACCTGGGCTCCGTCTTTGAGTTCCCTGCTCTTCAGACAATTTTAATCTGTTCTGGAACAGAAACTCTTTTTACAAAACTGATGGAATCCACCCTAGTCCACTGGGCAGTAATGTCTTAGCTGCCAACATCAGACACTCTGTCCAGACATCACCAGCCCCCATCATGACCACACCAGTCCAAACCACATCTTAATCTGCACAAACATCCGTGTGTGGAAGTGACTGACTACATTCCTTCCACAATCTCCAACACATAAATGCTCCAACCTTTCTCGGTGCTTCCTGTCAAAGACCTGCTGTACCGTTAGTCTATACCATTGAGACCATTATTACAGACAGATCCTCTACGAGAGGACGAGTTGAAAGGAAACCAAACATGCACTGCCTTTGCCCACTAAAGGAAGCACCAAAGCAGGAGGAAGCAGTTTCAACAATAAACAATCCACCGCCCTCTTTTAACATGGCACTTTTTAAAGCTCGGTCCTTGTCCAACAAGACTTTTATTATAAATGATTTTATTTTAGATAATAACATTGATGCTCTCTTTTTAACTGAAACATGGCTGAGCACGGACGCATCCACTGTTCTCACAGAGGCCTCCCCACCAAATTTTAGTTTTGTTCTTTCAACCAGGGAGGGCAAAAAGGGTGGTGGTCCTGCATCTATTATATCCAACTCCTTTGCAGTAAAGCAAATTACTTTAGATCAGTACCCCAGCTTTGAACATCATGCCCTTGTTTTTAACAGCCCTCCAGTTTTATGCATCACAGTATACAGACCACCAAAACCAAACACTGGTTTTATTGAGGAGTTTTCTGAGTTCTTAGCATTTGTCCACATTTCCTTTAACATGATTTTAATAACTGGTGATTTTAACCTACATGTAGACAAGGAGTCTGACCATTCCGTTACTCCGTTTATGGAATTACTTGCTTCTCTGGATTTTCAACAACATGTCATGCAGCCAACTCACAACAGGGGGCACACTCTTGACCTGGTAATCAGTCATGGTTTGCCAACAAGTGTCTCCACTGTTGTGGATCTGGCTGTCTCTGATCATTACTGTGTGCTTTTTAACATCACTGGTTTTATAAAACAACAGACCTCTGTGAGAACGGTGAAGAAGCGCTACTTAACTCCTGAAGTGATCGGAAAATTTATTTCAACTGTTTGTACTAACGCTCCACTTGTCTTACCAGCCCCCGTGACCTAATCGTAGAAAGTTTTAACAGCAAATTAAAATCCAGTCTCGATTCAGTTGCTCCACTTAAGTCTAAAAAGATAAGAATTAAACCCACACCACACACCACAATGCCAGCTACCGCGTCATTGTGTGAGGAGTTTGTTGACCACTTCAGATTCTGTCAGATCCAGTATCTTAAATGAACAAAAAAGCCTTTTTATTGAAAATGATGGCTTGATCTTACACAGGGAAGCACTGGACAGTTTTGACCTGGTTGAAGCTGCAACACTTGGTCGAGTTTTCTCCCAAGTTAACCCAACAACCTGCTTTCTTGATCCCATCCCCACATCCCTTTTTAAAACATTTTATGGGTCTTTTGAGAGTGAGATTTTCAATATAATGAACTACTCTCTTCAGACGGGTATTTTCCCTGCTGCCTTTAAAACTGCCGTTGTGAAACCGCTACTTAAGAAAGCTAACTTAGAAACCTCAGTTTTGAATAACTACAGACCAGTATCTAACTTGCCATTTTTAAGCAAGGTTTTCGAAAAACTTGTTTTTATTCAACTAAATGAGTTTCTCAAACAAAACAACATTTTTGAGACAAACCAGTCTGGATTTAGAACAAACCACAGTACTGAGACAGCCCTGTTAAAGATAGTTAATGATATCAGGTGTGCCTTGGATTCAGGTCAGATCTCAGTATTAGTCCTACTAGATCTAAGTGCTGCTTTTGATACTGTTGATCACTTGATCCTGTTGAACAGACTTAAAAGTCTTGGCATATCAGGGACGGTTCTCAAGTGGTTCAAATCCTATCTCATGGAGAGATACTTTATGGTAAACATGGACACATACTTTTCTAGGGTCCACGAAATTAAATGTGGTGTGCCCTCAAGGCTCCATACTTGGCCCCTTACGTTTTAACACCTATATGCTTCCTCTAGGAAATGTCATCAGGAGGCCCAACATCAGCTTTCAAAGCTATGCTGATGATACCCAGCTGTACATACAGTAGCTATGTCTCCTGATGACACAGGGCCAATAGAAGCACTTTTTAACTGTATTTTAGAGGTAAAATCATGGATGGCAAATCCTTTTCTGCAGCTCAACCAGGAGAAAACTAAAATTTTAATTATTGGTCCTGAAGCTAAGAGAGAGAAACAGTTTTTAAAGTTAAAAGAACTTTCATTAGATTATTCAGAAACGGTAAGAAACCTTGGCGTTATTTTTGACTCTAAGCTAACTTTCATCCCACATATTAAACATGTAGTTAAAACATGTTTTTACCATCTTAGAAACTTGGCTAGAGTCCACCCACTACTCTCTCTCACTAACATGGAGATGCTGATGCATGCTTTTATCACAAGTAGAATTGATTATTGTAATGCCCTGCTTGCTGCTCTTCCAAAAACTAACCTTAAGAATCTTCAGCTTCTTCAAAATTCTGCTGCAAGACTTCTTACCAAGAATAGGCGACAGGCCCATATCACTCCAATTTTAAAATCCCTGCATTGCCTCCCCATAAGCTTCAAGATTGATTTTAATGGCTTTTAAACGTCTTAACGGTCTTGTGCCTTCTTATCTGTCAGATCTTTTAGTTAAATGTGAACCCTCATGGACTCTGAGATCCTCTGGCACTGGTCTTCTAACCAAAAAAGCTGCAAAAACCAAAACTTATGGAGAGGCATCCTTTCAGCATTATGGCCCTCGTTTGTGGAACAGTCTGCCAGAGAATCTAAGAGCGGCAGAGAGCGTAGATGCTTTTAAGAAAAGGCTCAAGACCCACCTTTTTAACCCGGCTTTGAAACAATTTCTACTTTGTATTCTTTTTAGCTATTTATCAATTATATATTTTATAATGTTTTATCAACTTACAATACATTTTTTATTTATCACAATGTTTTATTGTTGGGTTGTTTTTTTTTTTTTTTTTTTTTGCTTTTATCAATATGTTTACTTTTTAATTTAATTGTATTTTAATTTTGTTTCCGGTGCTTCCTCAGTTGCGTTCTCTCTTTCTTTGGGTCCGCTGCTGTTCAGTGGCTCTGAATGGGGACCTGCATCGCTGCCTAGCTGTGGTGAGGCGGGTCCCTGCTTGTGTCGCTGCATTTGCTTGGCTATGCGGCTATTCACAGAGACAGAGAGAGGTCCCAACTATTAGCATTAGCGTTTTTAAAAACAAACTGTGATGCTCACCCTGTTTCTCATTGCCAATCTCCATCAGTTAGGAGTGGGAGGTCTGAAAGGGGTGGGGGGTTGTGTACGGATCTGGGGGAGGGGTCTTTATTTTAATTTGTGCTTATTTTTATAAGTATTATTTGTTTTTTTATTTGCTTATTTAGTATCATTATTATTTATATTTTTTTTTTGTTTAAAGCACTCTGTGTTGTATTTTATATGAAAAGTGCTATATAAATAAAGTTTGATTGATTGATGTAATAGCTGATGTTAATTCTGCTAGATCTACAGCAGTGAAGCAGTCTTTTTTTTTTTTTTTTAACTTGTGCTGAGAAAACAGATATGAGCTGAGAGCCTCTTGTGACAGATTTTACTCTTACAATCGGGGGTTATAAATCATAGCGAACACAAAATGTATGTTGGTATAAGCCCCTTTTGTAATCTAAACGATACTTTATTAATATTGATTTATTTTATTGATTTTTTTTTTGTGTTCTTTTTGTTGGACCGGACGGAAAAGGAAAGGGGGAAAAGGAGGGGTATGGGGGGGGGGGTGTGGGAGGATGATAGATAATGGATTATAGAAGTCAGAGAAGGACTACTGGGAAGGGAAGGTAGAGTTGTTAATCTACTGGCAACAAAATGCTGGATCGTATACTCATTGCAATAGTGAGTGTTGGTCTACAATGGGCCGGGCCTGTCCACACACTCAGCTGTTACATACCTGCCGGCTCCAAGAGTGTTCACAATCTTTTCCACATCCAGTTCGCACGCACACTTGTGCATTCCAACCAACACATGTAAAGCATTACATTCTATCACGCACACTATTTGAGGGTGCAAAGGTGAGCCGACGCCTGTGCTCAGGTGAATGTTATGTTAAGATGAAGTGGATGATGGAATGCACAAAAAAGGAGGGAGAACCCCCAGCCATCCCCACACCAAGACCCCCGCCGAGGCGGCAGTGCCGACCAGGGCCCACACCCGTACCCATATGGTGGGGTCAACGGAGGAGATCCACCCGCCCGGCAGCCCAGCCAAGCACCCAGACCAGGGCCCGCAGGACAGCCACACGGGCCCCCAACACCCGAGCGCAGTGAGATACGGAAGCGCAGAGCGCAAGGCCCAGCCCAGCCAGGAGAGCAGCCCTCCCACCGCACCAGGTGGCCCAGCGCGGGACCCCACCCCCGAGAGCCCCCCCACCCTAGACAAGCCACCCACCCCACCCCAGCCCCAGGTACGAGCCGGGGCCCCCCACGGGAAACCCGCTCAAAGCCCCAGGCAGCTGCGGAGATCCAGAAGAGAGCACGATGGGGGTCAGCTACCCCCATCTAGAGGAGGGATGACCAAGAGAAGTGGGGGTCCCTGAAGGTGTACATTGCCTGACCAGGCTCTCCTAATATTGTGACCCAGAATGGGTCCCGAGGGTAAGGACCAGAACCCGCACCACAAGGACACAGACACCCTCCAGCCTCAGATGGAACATGATCCCCCGCTCATGGACTTGCCAGAGGACTAAGGGATCCCTCTCCCTGCGCGGGGAGGGGGCCGCCGGGTCCAGGAGACCGACACCCAAGAGACAAGGCCGCTGCAGCTGAAGACCCTACTCCCTCCACCAGGGATGGGGTAGGGGACAGAAGATCAGTAGTCCCACCTTCCTTGTGTAATGTATTTGTGTGTGCGTTGAGGTGTGTTTCTTGTGGTTGAAGGGTGTGTGTAATAAAGGGTGCAGTTAAAATTGGCGAGCAGGGCACTGAGGACATCTCCTGATTGCTTACAGGTATGTCCAATCGCCCTCTCACCAAGGAGCCCTAAATGTCTACAGTGCAGTTAAAATTGGAGGGTAAAGCACTGAGAGGACATCTCCTGCTTGCTGGCAGTGATGTCCTAGCACCCCCCCACCAAGGATCCTACGTGTCTAAGGTGCGTTTAAAACCAAGAGAAGGGGGCGAAACTGTGCGTAGACCATGGGAGGCCGGACCTCTGCCAAGTGGTCTTCATAACCTTGCAGGCTTTTGGCAGTGAGAGATGATAAATTAGCTCACTTTTGCACAGTGTGCTATAGGTGTCAATTGTACTGCAACTTAAGGAGCTCTTGCCAAAGCCAGAGGCTCTTTAGAATCAGCATGAGAGACACATTAGCTCCTGACGCTGGGAGCAGAACAAGTTCCCCCTGAAGAAAGAACTCAAGCCTGAGAAACAACAAATGTGCATTTGCAAGCCTTGTCAGGTGACATTAGCACTACAAATGGAAGAAAGCATGCCAACAGGCTTGAATGCAGAGCCACCTGAACTGATAATCGTCTATTATTCAGTGAGTGCAGCTGTGAATATTCACACATGGATACGTCACATCTGTGCATATGCACACGTACAGCCAATGCAGGCAGTGAAAAGGGAATCCTTTCTGTCAAAAGTGGAGAACATGACGTGCATTACAATTGCTATTTAGAAACTGGATCCAAAGCTGGTCCTGCCAAACCTCCAGGTGACACAATGATCTGCTCAGCAATGCAAATTACAGGGGAGGAAATAGGAAGAAGAGCCCATCAAGTCTGTGTGGAGCCTTGATAAAGAAGCCAGGAATTTTTCATTGTACCATTTTTAATTATTCTTTCAGAAGATGTGAAAGACTGACAATGGCTGTTAACTTCACAGATTAAATCATGAAAGTATTCACACATTTTTTCCAAATCTTTTCATTTTCAAAACCCTAATTTATTGCCACCCTGCATTTCTATGCTTCATCTCCTGTTACCCCAAGTGAAAGTGGAGTATTGAGCACTCCGGTCTGGTCTGATCTGCACGTATGTATGGCTAGATCTGAGCTGAAGCAGCACGATGCACTTTTGGATAAACTAGGACAATATGATGAATGGATGATAAAGGCTCCCAGGGGGCAGAACTATCCGGGTTAACTCCTCTGAGTAAAGAAACCTTTTGTAATAATGGCTGTAATAGAAGTGAACAAAGTCGACTGGGTTCCAAAGTGACCAAATCAGTTTTGACTTTGCTGATACAGCAAACGGGTGTCCAAACCAACTCTGGCTGTGACAACAGAGCGCCATGATAAAGCACAAGAGAGCAGCATATCTGGGTCTCACCTGCTGGCTGCCGCGGCCTTAAATGAAACAGCAGAAGAATCAGCGGCTCTACGTGAGAGAAGGTGTTTGGGACGTTTGATTTCATGATGAATTTGGATCAGCGGCTCCTCACAGTTCAGCAGTAACTCTGCCAATCTTGGACCCTAAAAGGACTTAGTGAAAAACAATACATATTATTTTATGGACTCAGTTCGAAACTCAAACTTGCTCCAGATCTGCTCCTTATATTTGTTTACTTTCCATCAGTTTGCTAAAGATTGACGCGTGATTGAAAAAGCTGAATAAATGATCCAATGGTTAGATGCACAGAGAAATGTTTAGGCCCCTCATACACCTGTCTGGGTAAAGGTAGAGGAACCCTTTTGCAGAACCAGAACTACCACAACCCCAGAAAAAAAAAAAAACTTTCCTCAGAGTAACTGTCCTCATTGGTGGTTCAGAGGAAGACCACTCATTAGGGTTCATTCCTTGTGCTCAAACTCCTGATTCTTTTGTACTTACTGTAGGAAACACCATCATTTTTGGTCTTTTGTTGTGTCTTTTGTTTTTATTTTTGCTCTTTAGGTTTCATTTTTGGACTTTTCTTTTCCATCTTAAATTTTCTGCCTTCTTAGCAGAGAAGGTTTAAAAAAATTTGGTTAAAAATTTAAAAATTTAGTAAATTATTTAACTGCACAAATCATGTATAGATCCCACAGTAAAATGTTGCCTAATATCATACATAAAAACTGTTTAGGAATCAAAATGAATGGCACTCCCTAAGAGGGTATTATAGATTTCTAATAAATAAAACTCGTACCAGAAGAAAACAATTCTTTATTTCATTTTGTGGGGCAAGACAATGGAACAGTATAACTGACAAAATCAAAGAGTCCAAATATAAGGCAATTTAAACTTCAATATAGAACAAAAATCTTAAATGACTATAAAATGCATAAACAAATGACTGTGAAATGAGTATGTACAAATATACGTACATACATGTAAGTGTACGTATGTATGTATACGTATATGGCCGTTTGTGTATATGTGTATATATTGCTTCTCTTGCTTGTGTTGTTTTTTTTTTGTCTGCCTCGATTGTACTGAAAGTGAGCTGGAAGAAAGAAGTAAATTTAATGAAATTTAGTAAAGAGGGTAGGATTAAATACGTTTTCTTTTGACTTCTTCCCACCCCTTTTTGAACATTTTTTTGTTGTATTTGGCTTGGTTGTTCCTTTCTTGTTTGTTATGACTGCTTCTAATGTTCAAAATAAACTTCAACTGAAAGTTATTGATGCAGAAACATATACTGAGTTTGAAGCATTGGATTTTTCTGCGTGGATTGGACATTGGTTAGTTGGGTGGCAGGTGTTGTAACTTGTATGTTCTGGTCCTGCTTCTGACATCATGTGACAGCTATCAGAGTTTTCTGGGTCTGTATTATTTCTGCTCAGGCCACGAACGCTGAAAACAATAGGAAGTGACAAACTCAACTCAAGAAATTAGGATGCCTGCCAGCCCCTCACTGCCAGTGAGCCATAAATGTTTCATGTGGTGCTGATATGGTAATTATGCTGTGTCTACAATGACACCTTGTGAAAGCTGGATAACGATGGCTGTCTGTTAGGCTTGTGTGACTCTGGACTCAATCCAGCTGCTGAGCCTGAAGACCGAAACTGTCTGTTCCAAACCATAAAATGCACGTCCTCCAGACATCAGACGTTACAAAGTCATAAGTGTAGGTGTCCACACAAAAGCATTCTCCTGCCTGAAATGTACATCCTGTTTTATTAGTTTAGTGAGAGGGCCCAGGTGCTCTGGGGTGGCACAGACCCAGCTGGAGGATGTGACTGACTGGTGCTGGAACTGGCATACTAACCGAACCAGGGGTGCTTTTATAGTAGGTCAGAAAAAAGCTGGCATCAGAGTTGAGAGGAGCTCCAGCTGCACACAGAAAGAATTCTATGACAGAAAGTCCAAACTTTAATGTTTCTGTTGCACTTTACATGTGTCAGTACCGGAATGATGACACCATGTTTTGCACCCCCCACCCCCCTTAAGATCACATTTCTACAAAATGAGACATGGTTTAAAAAAAAAAAAAAAAAAAACGTCTTTCAGTGCCAGCGAGGAAGCAACTGAAGGCTTTGGTGTCTAAAGCAGCTTAATGTGTGATTTATCGCATGTCTGGGTGAAGTCGTTTTCTATTACAGTCGGACAGTTTCATCAGGCACCTGTTTAAGGGGGTGGGGAGGGGGTTTCCACAAAAATCCCCTGCATGATGCTGGAACATATCAGAAACATGGTCGAGTCCTGATCTTCACCACTTCCAAAGACACCTAGGAAAAAGGTGGCAGGGTTAAATGTGTAAACATGTACACTAACACAAGCACACTAACACACATGTAACCTACATGGTTTATATGCCTTGTCCCTTTAAACCAGGGGTGGCCAAATCCAGACGGATTGTGACCATGTTTTTAATTTTAAAAAAGGCTGGAAACTTTAAGAAAATGTTTTCATTGTTACTGTTATTTACTATGAATTTTAATTATGATTACTCTGAAACCATTATGAACTAGATGAAAGCATTACCTATAATGATGCTAGTGTGAATGCTGTAAGCTGAATGTAGCTGCTGAAGATGCTAGTGTTGTAACTGACAGTTGAAAATGCTGAAGCTGATTTATCTGACTGTCAATCATTTTGTCTAAGGTTGTTGCCTGCAACAAACCTAACAAACAAAATGATTGACAGTCAGACAAAACCAAACGCAAACGACATCATCCAATCAGCGATCTCCTGAAGTACCGACCCTTTCTGGTTTGCTTATGGTTTTCATTTTCCTAAATGTCATTTTGTTCCCAGATTTTTTTTGTGTAAGTGTGCATGTGTGTTACTGGACAAGTGTTAGTGTGCATGTGTGTTAGTGTGCAAGTGTTAGTGTGCATGTGTGTTAGAAGAAGCAAGAAGCAAGAAGGTTGCCGGTTCAAGTTCTGGCTGGGGGACTTGAAACAGTGTCACCAATGGGGAGTTTGCACGTACTCCCCGTTCATGTGTGGGTTTTCTCAGGGGACTCTGGTTTCCTCCCACCATCCAAAAACATGCTTCATAGGTTCATTGGTCACTCTAAATTGTGCATGGGTGTGTGACTGTGGCCCTTGTGACAGACTGGCAACCTGTCCAGTCCCCTGCCTTCACCCATGAGTTGCCAGATTAGGCTCTGGCAGCCCCATGACCCCGAAAGGGATTAGGCGGTTCAGAAAATTAATGGATAGCGTGTGTGCATGTGATTGTCTTACTGTTTGTTTGCATGCATGTTTGTGTTTGTCCATGAGTGTGTGCTTTTGCATGTATGTGTTTTTCTTGTCATTTGTATGCGTCACTGGAAGGATGTGAAGCTTTAGGGGGAAAGTCTTCACCACGCCCACCAGCATTTTAGTCTCTGCTCATTGCTCAGCCCTCTACCTCCAAGCAGACCGGTTTAGGTCTGAGTGTATGAACACCTGTGACACAACAACCCAGTGTTGTCCAAAGCATGAAAATGTGTGTGTCCTTTTTGTATGAGGTTGTATAGCCACAGACAGAGAGGAGCAACACACTGACACAAAACCGAGTAAAAATTGTTTGTTCATTGGCAGCTCTCTGGCCTCTCATAGATCTATGGTCTGAAGTGATATCTACTGGACAAGTTTAGTAAAAGGGAAGTCCAACAGGAATGATTTTAGTGCAGCCCCTGTCCAAAAAATAGAATTCACAGAAAAGTATATTCACTTTCATCATTTAATTCAAAAGCTGGTTTTGAAATCCTGTTTCCATGGGTTTTATGAACAAAGAAGTAAAAATACACAAATACAGACTTGAAATCATTTCAACAGTAGGCCCTGACTCTGCTCTGTTCAAGTTTATTTTTGTTGAGTTATGGAAATAAATACACTGTTCCGTAATATTCTTTTTCTCTCTTTATTTTTTGGTAAGAATCTGTATGTTAGTATCAGCCGATCAGAATCCACACAAGCTTTGGAAGACCATGAAACATAAAAACATCCCTGTTGGAACCCATAGCAGAACCTTCATGTTATAAAAACAAGACTCATCTCAAAGGACGACTGATAGAAATTAACTCGTGGACACAGACAGCTATCCACAAGTATTCTTTGGGAGGGGTGTAAACGCGTCAATGCCCACATGTGTGCCAAAGTAAACAAGCAGGTGAGTTAAATGAATGTGTGTTTCTTAGCGTGTAATTTGATCACACTGAATGCTCCATCAAAGGCAGAAGGCCTGGCCCCCCATACCCCAGTGGCAGACAGTGCAGTAGCCCGGCCAATCCACGCAGCCAAGACAACCACCCCCATAGTCATTATACCCGCACCATGGAGCAGGAAGAACAGACCCAGCAGCCCCCCTGTCCAGGAGTAGGACGAACAGAGAGCGCGGAGATTCGGAGCCATAGGCTCAGGTAGGGACCAACCCCACCCCAAGGCACTCCAGGCACAAGCCCCATCCATACGAGACCCACGCCGGTGCCCAAATAAGAGGCACCCCACTGCCTGGGAGTCCTGAACCCCCAACCCCAAAGGCAAGCTGTGACCACCCATGGTTAGCCTTCACTGCACACCTGGGAAACCTGCCCCCAGCCTCACTGAGGACAAGCTGGTAAAAGCGGCAGAGACCGACTACCTGACGGGGGAGGCAGCAACCAGCAGAGGCCCCATACAGGTCCAGGGTACGTTGAGCCCAAGGATCAGGCTTCAGTTGCTGTGAGCAACGATAGAAAAATTGGGGTGCCCTGGTGTTCCCAGACAAAGGGTCCTAGCCACTCCTTGGGAGATACGGTCCACCCAGCTCAGGTGTTGTGAACTCCCTCACCACGCAGGACAAGAGTTGCAAGGTCAGAGGCGCAGAAACCCCCCGGACTCCACTGACGGCCTGGCAGCAGCCGCCAGCCCACCCCACCTAGTCTGGGGACAGAAGACAGGGAACAGCGTGACCATCCCCCTCTTGCTTGTGTTTATGTGGGTAATGAAGGGTTGACTTTGACTAAGGACATTGTCGGGCGGTGAAAGGAATACTTCAAGGATCTCCTCAATCCTGCTGACACACCTTCTCTTCAGCAAGAGAGGCTTCAGGGGCTGAGCCCTTTGGGGTAGAGCTATGATTACGCAGGTTGAAGTTACTGAGGTAGTTGATGAGCTCCTTGGTAGCAAGACTCCGGAAGTGGATGAGGTCTGCTCTGAGTACCTCAAGTCTCTGGATGGTGTGGGAGTGTCTTGGCTGACACATCTCTGCAGCATTGCGTGGCAGTCGGACACTGTACCACTGGACTGGCAGACAGAGGTAGTGGTTCAAGAAGTGGGGCTGGAGGCTGTGTTCCAACTACCAGGGAATCAGACTCCCAAGCCTCCCTGGGAAAGTCTATGCCAGGGCACTGGAGTGGAGAGTCTGGCCGATAGTCGAACCTCAGATCCAGGAACTACAATGCGGTGTCTGTCCTGGTCATGGAACTGTGGACCAGCTCTACACCCTCTTTAGGATCCAGAAGAATAAGATTTTAAATTATTAATTCCATATATGTATTATAAAAAGGAGGGAAAGAGCCATGATCCGTGTTTCATTGGAACTGAGTGGAATTGCCCCTCCACCTGCAAACATGGCAGTTTAAAAGTTTTGCCCAATATATGGTAAAATAATAATTTGACTATTTCCAAGCAATGCTTATGGGCCTTTTGGCCCAAAACTCACATCTCAGAAGGTTTTAAATCATATCATCCTCTTTAAAGACATATTTGTCTTCAAGAACCACCAATCCCCGTTTCAGAAAAACAGGGGTTCTTGTCCAGAACAGCTCGTCCTTACTTGAGCTCAAAGCAGAGGCTTTAACCATTTCTCGAGGCGCACAGGTTTAACCATCTTAGAATTTGGTTCACAAGTAATCATTTTATTCACAAATGCCTTTTGGGTAACTCAAATATCTGAACGAAAACAACTTCAAAAAAGCAAACAAACCAACAATGAAATCACACAATGAAGAAGGAAGAGAGTAATGAGAGTATGAAAGGGTGAACTGTGTTAATAAGTTGATCAATTGTTGGATGCTTATGGATCTGTGTGTGGTCTAACAGTGACATCTACTGGTTAAGTTCAGCACAGGGCAGTCCAACATACTTCCTCTTTTTTTTTTTTTTTAGTATGTTGGAAGGAGTTGATCAGAACCAGCTTATTCACATAACATATCATGAGGTTATCAGACCCTGACCTGTTTGGTGTGCTTTTGGGCATCCTGTATTTTCCTCTGACCCACTCAGCATCTCATATAACAGCTTAAACAGCTGAGTGGCAGATAAGTGAGAAGGTCTGTGGGATAGTAACTGATGGGACTCATATTATTGTGAAAAAACGTTAATCAATTAAATTGGACTATTTATTGTTTGTCCACATGCTGGAAATGTGAATAAATCCCAATTACTAAGTGATCTGGAAAATGTACACAGCAAGGCTTGCAAAATAGTTGCACACTTTAAATCTAGCTCAAAAGCTAAAGAGGAGTAATGCGCTGAATAAGAATACATGTTAATGCCACAAAAGAAACCCATTTCAGAGGTAGATGTGTGGTGGAACTGGACCCGCACCAAGCCCAGCCAACCCACTCAGGTAAGAGTTGAGCTCTCTGATGAAAAGGAGAGGGTCAGGGTCAAAGGTCATTCCCATTGCAAACATGTTAAAATGTGTCATTTCTAAAGAATGTGCCCAAATGGTTTCAGATATTGTTGTCACCTTGTGATCCACCTAAGAAACAACAGAAATAAAAAATTTTGTGGAGTGGAAAAAGGAAACATCCTGTCTGTGATCACATGATTGGATTTAGCAATCACATCAATGCTCAAGGTGCTGTTGAAAGATGAACAGTATGTGAGCAGAGTGAGCCAGACTCATTGATGGGTCAGCAGATGGGCCTCATCTTCAGGAACATCTGCCAGTGCACATGAAGAAAGCTATAACTCGTGGTCTTCACTGGACTCGAATTGTCATGTGCAGCACAACATCTTTTATTGTAAAAACCTCAAGGATACGTTTTTACTGGGATCCAAATATTGGTGCATCATTGGTTTCTAATAAAAAGACTTTCTGAGGATGGGCAGCTGTGAGCCAGAAAAGAGGCAGACTGAAGTTCTGCGAACTGTTATTTTATGTTATTTTTGTCGTTAGTTTTAAGTGTTGAAGCAAAATTAAAATCATCATATTTTGATTTTGGATTTCAACAAACAGTAACCTAAAACTTTCGGTTTACTGGTATTCACAATGATACAGTTGAGAAAAGACATTCCTGCAAAAGTTACTTAGAGTTTTGGAGAAAACCATAATTTAAGCCTGCTGTTCGTAACGTGAGTGAAATTATAAGTCACTCTTCTTTGTTTGATTTTGGCTATGGACAACTCTATTCAAAGTGGAGTCATTTTGAATGACTTATTGATTGAAAATAGGCCATTTTTTTCTGTCAATCATCATTTAATTAATAGTCTAATTAGGCCTTTAGAGCTATAACCTTAAAATGATATATGCTACATCTGGAATTGGGTCCAAACAACCTAATAAAAAATCAACCTGATTGGGTTTTCTATGACCTTAAAATCCATTATGAATAAAAAGTAACAAGGAAATTGTTTAAGGCTTTAGTTTGCAGTAGGGTCACCTGTGTATTTAAAGAAAATTCTAAATAATTGTAATTTGAAAATAATCTTATTTAATTATAACCTTTTTGATTTGTTATACTGAAACAAGTTTATAAAGAAGATTTTTTATTATATAATTCCAATGAATAAAAGACGTATTTCTAATTTCGTTAGGAGCATTAGTGTTCAATAATGTCTCCTGACTGTTTTAGAAGTAACTCAAGTTCAAAAAAAGAAATTGGTTCATTTCTCTTTACTTATTAATAGGGAAAGAAGCAGGGGGTTTTCGAGATAACCTTCTCCTAAACCGTACACTATCTTTAAAAGGGGTTTCATTTTATAAATTACAATCAATGAGGAAACGATAACAAATTCACATCACTTTGGGTTGCCTTGGAGGACGACTTCATGCTCAAAAAAAGTGACTTTGTTGCTTGATTAAAAGTACAGAACAGCTGATTTTGAAGATGTGACGATTGTGTGCTTTGGTTTGGTGTTTCAGTGGAGTTTGTGGTCACGTTCTGCTCCCCTGTCAGTCACTCCAGGTTCATGTCTTCATTTCTGTTGACTGCTGAAGTGTCTGGTTTTCAGTGGTCTTTGTCAGGTCATCTGCGTCATCCCCTTTGGGTTCACCATGGGTTTTGTCGTGTTGAAGTTTATTTACTAAATGTTTAAGTTCCTACCATAAAGCCCACTTTCACTCCTACTCCTCCAGGTCCAGACTGAAGAGAAGTTTTTCCAAAATGTACAGTTAATTTAGTTGGGTTTGGTTGTAAAATTCTGTATAACTAAAACCATTGTTAATCAGAAAGATTCGTGTTACATTATGTTGTCAGGAATAAACTAACAATCATAAAAATGTTACTATTAACAGAAAAGAATTCTCTTTCACTTTTCTCTTAAACTACCAACAGTTCGCTCATGTAGAATTTATCTTTGTATTAGTGAGTCTCAATTTGATCAGAACCAGGTTTGTAACCTACTTTGGTTAAATTCATTATAACTTTGTGCACACCAAATAAAAAAGTGGGACCAGGTTATGTAGCCTATATGTATTATTTCCTTCTTTTTTGATATAAAGGCCTTTATTGCTTGGATTTTAGGTTTGAAAGATGTTTTTATTCTGTCGAGTCTTACTAAGTCATGAAACTTGCTTTGTAAAAGAACATTGTATTTGATTCTGAAGTGTGGTTACTGGGGGGGTGTCTGCAGGATGTGCTGGTGTCATTTTCAGACAGTCAAGCAGGGAAGGGAATCCAGTGAAAGGGCTTGTGAAGAAGAAACAAGTCAGATGAGCCAATATCCTTATTGTGGGTCCAGAGATCCAGAAAACGTTCAAGGGGGTCATCAGAAGATGGGCAGATGCTTGGTCCAATCGCAGCCTGAGAAGAGAACCACCCATCAGCTCGCAGCCAATCAGGGGGGAGCAGTAATCACTAATTCCATAGATGACAGAGGCTGCTGACGCAGTTCATGTAGATCCAAATCCTCCGAGATTTCTGGATCTTCAGAGCTGGTCTCACATTTCTGACGCGTCGGGGGTTCAATTCCCGCGCAGCGCTTCACAGAGAGGAGGCGGGCGTGGGGGGGCTGAATGACGGATTTCTTCGCCCCCTGACATAGATGCCGTTCCGGTTGGAGGCTGCGGAAGCCCCGAGGACCACAAGCCGACATGCCGCAGCCCAAGTCCCGAAAGATCGCCGTCCTAGGGTACAGATCCGTGGGTGAGTGGTTAGCCCTCGCAGAGTGGAACCGGCCGAGTCCGCCTCAGTCCCAGCAGGACCCCGGTCCAGTCTCGGTGATCTACAGCGGGCCTGTGGCCTTCTGGCTCCATCTTTGGCGCACGCGGCCGCTCATTGTGGGACGTTGAGGTGATGCTTTCCTCTGCTTGCTCCTCAGGAAAGTCTTCTTTAACCATCCAGTTTGTGGAAGGTCAGTTCGTGGACTCCTATGATCCCACCATAGAGAACAGTGAGTGTTTAGACCTTCAGAACTTCATGCAACAGTTTGTCCTCATATTCCTCGGGCGCGGGGGTTGGGGGGCATTACAAATGCACGAATGCAGCCCCATGACCCACAAGGTTCTGCTGTCCTGTTTGTTCTGCCGGCATCAACCCCCAACACACCCCTCAGTGTGAAGGGGCATCACTGTACCACCGGGGGGGGGGGGGGGGGGGGGGGGGTGTCAGTGCGCAATGGATAAAACTTTTTGGTCTCCATGGAGACAGAGCAACATGATATTGGATGAGATGAGGCTTGAATATCTGGATCAAACTGATTTGGGCTTCATTTGAGAACTTTCTTCTTTATTCATGTTGAATAGAAATGTCTCCCAGCCTTTTAATAAGTTACAGAAAAAAGTATTCAGTCAGCCAGTTCTTTTTCATAAAAAGATGAGAATGTACTGGAATTTACATCACAGAATCACTTCAACTATGAGAGAAAGAATGAGAAAAAATTATCTAGAAACTAACATAGTTAGATTTTTAAAGAATTGATTTGCATGTTATGTAACAATCAACTTTTTTTTACAGACTCAAGATCCAAATATAAACACCACAACCAGAAAAGATAGACAGAAAGAATAAAATCCCCAGGCAAAGTACCATAAAAGGAAAGGAATACTAAGAACAATAAAAGTGATAAAACATATCAAGTATTCAAGAGGAAACTTTAAAGAAGGCGTCTACATCAGTATTTCCAAATTGGAGACTGCCATCTCCAGGTGCTGTCTAATGATAATGAGAGCTAACAGGATTCTATTTTAAGAAGCATTTAGATGTTGAATCAAACCATACATTGTCTTAAAAGCGATAACTCCTGCACCTACAAACATTTCTGAAGCTCTGCACCATCGTAGTCGTTTGAATCAAATCCTAGAGGCGTGGTTGTAGACCGCCTGCAGCTTCTGCGAGCTCACTGCTTTAGAGTTAGACCTCAGATGTGCTGTAAAGAGGAATGCAGCAGGACTTCTAATCTCTGTGGCAACGGAACATGAATGAAACCTGCATACAAGAACATTAGCCTGAGCATCCAGTAAACATGCTGTGTGTGGACGTCATCTTCATCATCATCATCAGTCCTTTTGTCACTAATCACATGACCAAGATGCTGAACTTTCCCACAGACTGGAAGCTCAGCATTAGAAAGTGTCGAAGCAGATTTCCGTGTCACATCCTCTTTTGTTCTACAGATCAGCACAGCACTCTTACTGCCGTTCTATAAAACATCATTACTGGAACTGTACAGAGAACATTTAGAAGCTTGTAAGCCGGAGCTGCTGGGGCTAAAAACAACGAAATCATCAGCATACATCAGAGGGTTCACTTTAAACCCCCGACCATACACTCAGTCATACAGTTCCCATGACAAGTCATCGACATAGACATGAAAGAGCAGCGGGGTCAATGCGCCCCCTTCCCTAACTCCATTGCTGGATGAAGGACTTGGTCCTCATCTAACTCGCATCGACGGCTGAACATACCAGAAATCTAGTGGTCTCACAGTGTGCCAGAGCAACCCCCGGGAGAGAAGTTTTTGGAAAGGTTTGGTGGGGTTTCCTCCATCAAAGGCTTTTGAAGCATCAATGAAACACATAAGGGCAGAGGAGCCGTGCTGTCTGTACCTGTTAGTAATTTCCTTTAACGCAAAAATGCAGGCGTTTGACCCGTTTGGATTTCAAACCAAACTGATTATCACTAGAAATCATCCAATTCTTCAAACTGTCTAATACAGTGGTTTTTAAAACTATGAAGGGTACACTGGCGAGTGCCATGGGTCTGTAGTTATTCATACTTCCAGTTTTGTTTTTAATGACCGGCACTAACAGCAACAGTGAGTCAGAAAGTACATCATGAGTCTGTGATGCAGACAGCAGGAGAGGAGTAATCCTGGGGCTGGATATTTAGGATGGTCAGCTGTACTGTGGTCATTATCACATGACTTGTTCACACTTGGCACTTGATAAAAGCTTATCAGCATGCTGTTTGTTGTTTGTGCATCATCCTGTCCTTTTTCCATTTCAAGCCCTTCACTTTTAACACCAGAACAGAGTAGTATAATGCTGTCTCCAACCAGGTCTGACTTTTTGCTTCCCATGTTTAGATTTCTAGAAAGATCTCTGACAGAGACCTTACAATCTCACTATACATAACACAGAGGTCCTTTCCATGCTCAATGTGACGACGGTTAAGATTAGGACAGAAAACAGCATCTCTGGGAAAATGAATATTACTCCAAGTGTATTACTCCAGGCAAGTTGTCACAGTTAATAGACATAACAATGGAATGTGATCAGAAACGGTTTCACCATAGAAAAGGATCTTCATAGAAAGAGTCCTGTGCATCTGCAGTGCTAATACAGTGATCCAGTGGTATGCCAAGGCTCACTATCATACGTTAAACTATCAACAGGTAAAAGCACTTTGCTTGAAAGCATAAGGTTAGTATTTTAGCAGAATTCACTGATCTGTAGGTAAAAATAAATGATTTATTTTACACAAAAGTTTAACCCAATAACACAACCTTTGTTTGTAATGACAGAGTTCAAAGGTTCTCTGTAGGTCTTCAATAGGTTTTCACTGCAGCTGTTATTTTGGTCCATTCCTCCAAGCAGATCTCCTCCAGGCCTGTGATATTTTGGGGATGTTGCTAGACTAGATCGATCCTCACCAATAGCAACCGCCGCTCCCCTGTCTCTGCTGGGCCACCAGCCTTTAACGGTCTAGCATAGCGGGGTAAGCGTGGAGCTAGCGCTGCTCTGTTGGCAGAGTCAGGCAGAGAATGGAGGGTCGCAGCAGGTGCAGGCTGGCAACCTGTCCAGGATGTATCCCGCCTTCACCCAACAGTATATGTACAGTCTCCAGCAAACCTGCAGCCCCAGCGGGTTAAGAAAATGGATGAATTCTACCTGAGCCTGGGGGTGTCCGTGTTTTTATGGCACAGGTTCTGGTCCTTGCCCCCGGGTGCCTGGTCCCTTCTAAATTCCAACATTGGGAGAGTCTGGTTGGGCTAATATTTTCAACACTCTTCAGGGACCCCCACTTCTCTTGGTCGTCCCATCACCCGTGTGGGGGTCCTGCGACCCTGGTCTGGGTTCTTTGTCGGTGTGAAATGTGATTTCCTGGATTCTTTCCCTCCATTCTGTTTCTCATAGTTGAAGTGAACATATGATGTAAATTATTGTTCGCAACAATTGGTGACTGACTAAATACTTTCTGCTCCATTATATTTCAGATAAACAACCTTTACAGTTCTTCTTGTTTAGATTATTTTTTTTTTGCATCAAGAACCTGCAGATGCTTACGGAACATTTATTTGTGATTTTCAGAGATTCTGTAATCATGTTTTCAGACATCATTAACCTCCTCTCATCTGATTTTAAATCAATGGGAGTGAAACAGCTGGAAACTGGGACCTCCCTTTTCCTGAGCCTATTTTCACAGGTGCAGTTTGTTCCTCCTGTAAAGATACCTCATGTTGGGTTTTTGCTGACAATCATTATACCGATCTTTTAAAATGTGTTGAGCGATAAGCAATGATCAGCATATAAACTTTGTCTTCACTTGATGAAGATACATCACCACATCAAAAAACAACTCAGATTCACCATGTAGATCAACCAAAAACCAAATCAGCACTGACAAAGCCACTTAGAGTCGTGGAGAAATGTTTCAAAGGAAGCCTTTAACCCTAAATTAAAGGCTCTAAATTATCCAGATGCCATCTACTTAAAAGCAAAAGAATAGATGAACAAGAATGTTCATAGCTGGAAATAAATTCAGGCATTAAGGGGTTAAGTCCAGATGCCATGCCTCAACTTCAAGACAAATCAGCACTAAAGGAAAAACAGTCCACTTAAGACTCAATGGTCTATATCAGACCCACTCAGCTATATATATATGACTAAAGGAGCTCCTCTAGTTTGTTGCATACGTAAAGGTGCAGGTACCATATGTGTTGGCTTGCCAGAAATGGACGGGTGTTTGTGTGGTCTCGTGAGGAAGGTGGGATGTTTAAGGAGATGGCAATGGATCAGTGCACACAAGGGCAGTAGACGGGGGTACAGTGTTTAAAAACTAATTTTATTACAAAAATTACGAAAAACAGCATAAACAAAAACACAAAACCAAAATTGGGGGAACAGAAAACTCAGTTGCTGAGGCCCAGGGCCGCTGGAGGTTACAAAAACGATAACCTGCTCAAATTCCCCCACTCACGTGATGCAGAGCACACACTCAATTTGTGGATCCCTTCACCCAAAGCACAGCAATCCACACCAGAGAAGACCTCCACTTAAACAGCGGCCACACTCGGGTCGTCAGCACTGAAGGAATGGGCTCAAAAAAGAACATTGAAGTTAAAAAGTTTCACACCACAATACAGACACTCCCATGCATCAACACAGCAACGTGAACAACGAGCAGTTAAACAGTCTGTGGGTTGATGGTAGTCAACCCTCCGTTAATCCCTTTGATGGGGGGGGGTGTCCGTGTCGGAATGCCCCGTAGGTCAGCTGGACCGCTCGAATCCGTGGCCACGGGCGTCCACGCTGGCAGAACCCCCGTCACACGTCTGACGCGTTCACAAAAAATGAGAGTGAAGCCAAGTTAAAAGTCAATCATAAGAAAGCAGCAGCTGTCTCCAAAACCGGAAGCACAGAGTGTCCCTAGTGAGGGAAAACAAATTAAAACTGCTGGAAGGGAAATTGCAGACCTGCATGTCACCAACCTTACCAGAGGGCCCGTGTTCATCACCTGAAAGTGACAAGCTGCACCACGCCCAAGGATGCAGGGGTGCTAATGGAGCTTGTGGGTGATGTTTTTTCCTCTCTGGAGCTGTAAGGCTAACCAGAGGGTGCAACCAGAAGTGAGTGGTTCCAAAGGCCAAGAGATGCCCCTGGTGGCCAGTGGGGACCTCAGCATTCTTATAGCGCCCCAACAGGCCACTGCCTGCAATTAATCACACAGCAACACCTGTGCCAATTAATTCTGCTACATTTGCAACTAGTGATGACTTTGTACTACGGTAACACCACTTAGACAAACTACTTAAGCTATGTCCGAGTTCCTTCACTACTCACTATATAGTGTGTTTGCCATTTTGTAATACTGTCTGAATCTACAATTCCAAAATTGGCAGATCGAGAAATTTACAAGAATTCTCTGCAAAAAAACCAATGTGCCTCAATGCTCACAAGAATGGAGAATTTGAACCACATTGCATTGCGTTTGAACCATTCCAGCACAAAAAAGGTATTTAAATGTATTTTTTTAGTAAACTATCAGCTTTTTTATCATTAGAACACGGTAACATAGTCTTCGCAAAATGCTTGTACTAATTAAGTTTTCACTTTGTGAATTCTATGACATCGTATTTGCTGTTTAAAAAAATAAAGGTAGTGAGCATGGTGTCTGAATTGCTTTTAAAATCTAGGGCACTAGATAGTCCTGCACTATACAGTTTTATAGTAGTTACGGAACAGGGAAGGAAATGTGAACACAACCTTAATGTTATCTGCTTATCTGTACAGTAATTTGTCATTTGTATGGACCAATTGCAATTTTACACATCATCAGGCCGATGTAGAGTCAAATCAATTATTGCAACAACATCACTAGTCACAAGTGCCTGTACCGATCTGGCAGGCTGGACACATACAGTACCTACACCGGTTCACTGCTGTGCTATAACGGTACAAACAGAGCTTGAAAACAAGGATGTGACTTTTCACATTTTTGTTTGTTTTTGGTTTTATGGAGGATGATCATGGTGGTATTTGTTTGTGTTCAATATCAGACCAGAGAACCCAATGGTAAGCATATTACTGAGTGGAGGAAAAGTAACTAACCAAGATTTCCTCAGTAGCAAAGAGGAAAGAGCCCAGAGAGCAGACAGGGACGTGGCGTATGGAAAACTGCAGGCCCGGTGTCACGCGGGTGCGTGAGTCCTTGTAATAGAAGCTGGGTGGGATCCACTTGCTGGACGGGAGCCCCCAGCCCAGGCATATAGCAGCTGCACTTCAAAAATCTATTTACTGAGAAAAAGCAAATATTTAAAAAAATAATTCCTGCCAAAAATCATGCCCCCAAACACACACACCCACACACACCCCAGTGACGGACGACTTGGGGAATATCAAAAAGTTGCTTGATTTTCTGCCAGAACAAATAAGATCCATGAAGTCTCAGCAAGAGCAGGTCCTGAATGCACTGGAGATGGGGAGACAGCTCAAAGCTCTACATGAACAGACTGTCAACCGAATGGATAACATAGAAAAACGAATGGATGACCAGGAGCAGAATTCCAGGATTAATGATGTGATAATCACCAGATTGAAGATCAAACCCCGGTCATATGAGCATGCAGTGACCGCAGGGAACGCTGATGACTCTGACGAGCAGGAGATCAGCTCTGTGGAGAAACAGGTGGAAGATTTCCTAAAGTCCAAAGGAATTTCTCTGGACACAAACCACATCGAGGTCTGCCGCCCACTTCCAAGGAGAAGAGAGTCTGACAGACCTGCCATCCTCATGAGGTTTGGGAATCAGAAACACAAAACATCTTTATTGAAACAAGGAAGATTTCTGAAGGGAACCAACGTTTCCATGAATGAGAATCTCATTAAGCGTAATGCTGACATAGCCCGAAGAGTACGCTTTCTGAAACGGCAAGGAAAGATTCAAAGCACCTGGGTAAGGGATTGCAGAATCTACGTTAAACTTAACGCTTCTCCTGAGCAAGCCAAGGTCATCGTTATCAGGAGCCTGGAGGAGCTGGACAAGTTTCTACCCACTACAGTCTAAACAAGAGAGAAGTGAAGATGCTGGACTCTCCAGGTGAGGAGTCAAACTCTACAAACATGGCTTCTAAAAACAACACATTTTCTTCAACAGTCAACTGTCACCACAACTTTCAGAAAGATCTGAACTGTGAGCAACCTGACCTTAACATATTCAGTGATAATGATAACAACCTGCAAGATGACATCCACCCGGATCAGTTCTTTTCCACTGTTTATTTGGACTGCATATATGGCAGCACAGATTACTTTAAAAACTCTGTTAACCTGGAAGGAAGACTGTCAATCAATTA
Source organism: Oryzias woworae (assembly GCA_016861445.1). NCBI lineage: Eukaryota > Metazoa > Chordata > Actinopteri > Beloniformes > Adrianichthyidae > Oryzias > Oryzias woworae. Next base: position 6,835,177 of record BOLG01000688.1, on the reverse strand, counting down.
CTTTATAACAGCAGAAGCATGGAGACCAACTTTGAAGACATCAAAGGAAGAATCGGGAGCGTTACTTTAACATCATAACTGTTTCTAAAACTTGGTTCAGCTGCAACAAGGACACTGATTTTTGAATTGGAAAACTGTTAACTTAATTATCAATCAATCAATCAAACTTTATTTGTATAGCACTTTTCATATGAACCATAACCCAAAGTGCTTTACATTAAAATAAAGCAGATAAAAAACAAGCACGACCATAAAAATATAGCCTCCCCCAAATGCACACACACATGCAATCATCCCGACCCCTTCCACAACTACCACCCCCCTTAACTGATGGAAACCATTGGAAAACAGGCTGAGCACGGAGAAAGTTGGTTGGTGGACACGCTTATAGTTGGGTCCTCTTCCTCCGAGGACAACCACATAGCCAGTCTAGTGCAGCATCACAGGCGGGGTCCCAGCCCCACCACAAAAGTTAGCGAGGCTGGTCCCCATCTAGAGCTGCAGTAGCTGAACCTTAGCTGACCCAGAGGGAGAGGACTCAGCCAAGGAAGCACTGGAATTAAAAATAAAATATAAATCTAAAATTAAAATGAAGCATTTGATAAAAGCAACAAATAAACAATAAAACATGAAAATAAAACATATTCAAATAAGATATAAATAATCCAGTGTAAAATCATAAAACATGATAAAAATGATAAAAACAAGATAAATTAACATGATAAAAACTAACTAAAATCTAATTTAAATAGATAGGTCTTGAGCCTTTTCTTAAGAACCTCTATGTTCTCTGCGGTCCTCAGGTCCTCCGGCAGACTGTTCCATAGACGGGGGCCATAGTATTGAAAAGATGCCTCTCCATAATTTTTGGTTTTCACAGTTGGAATGTGGAATCAATAGACCTCTGCCAGATGTTCTCAGGGTCCGCGAGGGTTCATATTTAACTAAAAGATCAGATAAAAGTCTCTTTCAAATTTACAATGATTACAGAACTCAGCGGCACGAGTTCTGACGAGGACCAGGGGGCGGGAACACATTACACCCATTTTAAAATTGCTGCATTGGCTCCCTGTGTGTTTCAGGATTGATTTTAAAGTTCTTTTAATGGTTTATAAATGTTTTAATGGTCTTGGGCCTTCTTATTTAAGTGACCTGCTTTTAAGATATGAACCCTCGCGGACCTTGAGGTCCTCTGGCACCGGCCTCTTAGTTGTCCCTAAGGTGAGGACCAAAACCTATGGGGAGAACTCATTCCACCATTATGGTCCTCGCCTCTGGAACAGCCTGCCGGAGAGGCTCAGGGCCGCAGAGACCATAGAGGTTTTTAAGAAGAGGCTCAAGACCCACCTTTTTCATTTAGCTTTTTTAGGATTTTTAGAATTACTTAATTTGATCTTTTCCTCTTTAAAAAAAAAAAAAAATTAATTATTAACTTTTATTTGAATAATTTTATAGTTAATTTATGTACACAATTATTGTTTTAATATACTAACCATATTTATTTATTTATTTTTATTATTATTTTTTTTTTTTAAATGCTTTTTATTCATTTATTCTTTAACTCCAGTGTTTCCCCACGGGAATCCGCTGTTCTGGGGTCCTCCTGCCTATGAGTGAGCTGGTGCTGCGGTGCTCATTCTCATTGGGGAAGCTGGGGTACCTCCATGTTGAGGGGGCTCTGGTCTGTCCTGTGTTGGGTAGGGCGCTTCGGTGATGACCCCTGTGGTTGGGCTGGACCTTGGAATAAACGGATCCCCGTAATATCGTTTCTCCACAGCAGTACAGAGCCAGACTTTTTTCTTAGAGCTGCAGTTTTTAATCTTTGTTCAGTTTTCCTGTGGGGGGTGTCATGTATTGTGCGGGCTGGGTGGATGAAGGAGGAGCTGGGGAGGGAAGGGTGATTGTAATTGTAATTGTATTTTTTTGTTATTATAATATTTTTATTATTATTTTTATCTTATTATATTTTTATTTTTTTTATTTATTTTTATGTAAAGCGCCTTGGGTTTTCACAAGAAGGAAAGGCGCTGTACAAATAAATAAAGTTTGAAGTTTAAATAAGAAGGCGCAAGACCGTTCAGACATTTAAAAACCATTAAAAGTATCTTAAAATCAATCCTGAAGCAGATGGGGACCCAATGCAAGGATTTTAAAATCAGGGTGATGTGAGCTCGCCTTCTGGTCTTATAAAATAACGCCCAGGTTTCTGACTGTTTCAGAAAAATTGAATGAAAGTTCTTTACGTTTCTGAAACAGTTTCTCTCTCTTGGCTTCAGGACCAATAACCAAAATTTCAGTTTTCTGCTGGTTGAGCTGCAGTAAATTATTTGCCATCCATGATTTTACATCTAAAATACAGTTTAAAAAGTGCTTCTATTGGCCTTGTATCATCAGGAGACATAGCTATGTACAGCTGGGTATCATCAGCATAGCTATGAAAATGAATGTGTTGTGCCGCCTGATGTTACTATGTGAACAGAGTAAATAAAAAAGGAGGAGGAGTCGCAATCTATGTGCATTAAAATATGAAGTTTACAGTAATTGATCAAATGTCAGTTGCAGTGGATGAAATACTGGAATGTATCACAATTGAAATCTGTAATGAATCAGGGAAGAATGTCATAAGCTGTATATACAGGTCACCAGGGTCAAGCTTAGAAGTGTTGGGTGACTGGATGGAAAAAATTTTCCATTCTCAACATAACAAAACTTTGTTTATTTGTGGAGATCTGAATATAGATCTGATAAACCCCAGCAAACATAAGGCAGCAGATGACTTTATCAGCAGAATGTACAGTATGAGTTTCTATTCAACCATAACAAGACCATCAGAATCACTGCTCACAGAGCTGCTCTGATTGATAATATATTTACTAATAATATAGAAAACACTCATATGAGTGGACTCATGATATGTGACATAACTGATCATTTACCAGTTTTCACACTATTTGATATCAACGTGGCAACAAAGAAAATAATAAAAGAACCAGTTTACAAAAGGTTAAGAAATAAAAAAAACAATGACCTCCCTTAATAATGACTTCTCCAGACAGAACTGGAACTCCTTGTACAGAGAGAAAGATGTGGACACCGCTTAGGAATGTTTTTAGAAATATTTAGCTCACTCTATTACAAAAACTGTCCAATTCATCAATTCAAGAACAAATTTACAAAAATGTCCTTGGTTAACAACTGGTCTAAAAAATGCTTGTAAAAAGAAAAATAACCTCTAGAAAAAATTCTTGAAACAAAGGTCAAGAGAAAGCGAACAGAGATATTAGTCTTACAAAAATAAACTAACTGAAATAACACGGCACAGTAAAAAAGTGTACTACAATAATCTACTGAAGGAAAATAAAAACAGCGTGAAGCGAGTTTGGGAAATACTAAACAGTATCATTAAAAAAGGGACAAAAAAGCGAACATATCCAAATGGGCTTCATCCCATAGGAGTTGTGGAAACAGCTGGGGTTGCTGGAAGAGCCAAGGCGAGGTCACGGCCAAAGACAGGAGCACAGACGATCCACCTGGAATCAGAAATCTCTCCCACTCCCCTGTAAGGGTGTGGGAAAGAGGGACAGCATGTGAATCGCACTGCACCAAACAGAGGCATGATAAACCAAATAAAATGAAGCAATGGCAAGTGATGTAATGAAGATTGCAGGTGGAGGGAGGGGAATGGGAGAAGGATACAGAGCCTGGTTAGGGTAGGGTTGAGATGGGGGGTGGGAGAAGGATACAGAGTCCGGTTAGGGTAGGGTTGAGATGGGGGGTGGAAGAAGGACGGAGACCCGGGTTAGGGTAGGGTTTATTGTGAGATAGGTGGGGGGTTGGTAGAAAAGGAAAGAGAGAGATGAAGGAGAGGGGGTTGTGGACTTATGTATGTTCTGTAATGCAGATGGGACTTGGGGGTCCCTTGGAGTTTGAATGAGTGTAGTGGGATCCGGTGATCCCTGAAATAAAGGTGTTATGTAATGTTGTGCAGTTGGGATTTGGTGGTCCGTTGAAATTAAAGTGAGTGCCATAGGACATAGAGTCCCTTAAGGTGTATGTAGCGTGTGAGGGAGGGGAGGAGAGTTCGAGGAAGTCTTGAGGTGGAGGGAGATGGGAAGGGTTAGGGTAGGGGTGGAGGGAGAAGGATACAGACCCGGGTTAGGGTGGGGGGGGGGGGGGGGGGGGGGGGGGTGAGTAGGAGCGAGTAGAGCCAGTGGGGTAAACTTCATTACAGTAGATGAGGTAGAGAGTAAGTTAAATATTCTCTGATTGCTAGATATTCTGGTAATAATCCTGTTCAAAGAGGAATGTTTTAATTCTAACTTTGAATGTAGAAACTGTGTCAGCCTCTCTTACATGAGCTGGAAGTTTATTCCATAAAACAGGAGCTTGGTGGCTAAAGGCTCTACCTCCAACTGTGCTTTTAGAGATTCTAGGAACCACAAGCAGTCCTGCATTTAGTGAGTGAAGTGTTCTGTTTGGTTGGTAAGGCTCTATGAGATCTTTAATATAGGATGGGGTCATACCATTCAAGGCCTTATAGGTTAGCAGGAGGATTGTTCCTCCATGCTCCCTCCTCTCAGGTGTTTGAGCATCTAGAATCTACCCTTTTGGGGAGGGATACTGTTTGGCTTTTTTTATGTGCGGTCATGTTCTGAGTTGCCCTTGTCAGTCACAAAGTTTCAAGTTATTCACAGCATCCTCATTTAGTTATGGTAAATGGCGTATACTTGGATAGCGCCTTTCTACCTTCCTTGAAGGCCTAAAACGTTTTACAGTCACAGACCTATTCACTCATTCACTCACACATTGATACACAGATGGCGGCTCCGCTGCCCAACACTGATGCCAACCTTCCATCAGAGACAGTTAATCAATCTCGGTGTATTTAAATGTCTGATTTTCCACTCAATGTGTCAGGTCATCTGTTTTGTTTTCTCACTCCTTTGTTTTATTAATGGTTTTTGTCATGTTTCAACTTATTTATTAAATGTTTAATTTTCTGTCACAAACCTGGTGTCCTGCATTTTGGGTCCTACACCACCAGTGTCCCCAGAGAAAAACCCACACATGCAAACTCCATACAGAAAGATCCCAGCCAGGACTTGACCTTGCTGTAAGGGAAGAGCGATAATCGTCCCCTTGTATTTTAAAAGTAATAATGACAATAAAAACGAGTAATATTCAGCATGAAAACGTGTGATCTGCAGGGCGTGCACTCTGTGCTAAATGAACTCAAATTTTTGCATAATGTGGACAAAACTGAAAAAATAACTTCATACTGAAGCGCTCAGTTGGAGGAAATGAATCTGCATTTTCTTGCAGTGATTCTTTGTTATCTGTAATTTTACAGCCTTTACCAAAATGATCGCAATAAACGGACAGGAGTACCACCTTCAGCTTGTGGACACGGCAGGTCAGGTATGAGCTGCTGCTTTTGTCATTTACTAAGTGTCTTGTAGTTTATTATATTTGTGATTTTTTTGTTTTTACAAACGTTTTCAGGATGAGTACTCCATCTTCCCACAGACTTACTCCATAGATATCAATGGTTACATTTTGGTCTATTCCGTAACGTCTAATAAAAGGTACATGCTCTCCTGTCCTCTTTTATAGATGAATATTTCAGAATGATGATGTGTTTTTTTTGCTTCTTTCAGCTTTGAAGTTGTACAAGTTATCCATGAAAAACTGTTGGACATGGTGGGAAAAGTTCAGTAAGTACTGTCATTTTCCCATTGTTTTTAATAAATTGTCTTTTATCTGACTTTCTTCTTCCCGCAGAGTTCCCATCATGCTCGTTGGTAATAAGAATGACTTGCACATGGAACGGTACGTCCCAACTTGCACCACAGGAGGTTTAGCAGGGTTTGCTGTAGTCAGTACTTGCAAGGGCTTCTATATTTTATGGCATTTGTTAAGTATCTGGCTTCGCCAATTGTAAATATTAAGTTTGGCAATGGTTTGAAAATCCTCCTAATTAAAAAACAACTACAGAACCACAAAACACATGTGACCATTTTCTCTTCAGAGTCATCAGCTGTGAGGAGGGAAAAGCTCTTGCTGATTCCTGGAACGCCGCCTTCATGGAGTCCTCAGCTAAGGAGAACCAGGTGATGCATACTCACATCCAGAAGGTGCTGGTCCTGAAACAGGCTCTGGTTTGAGGATGCTCAGCAGAACTAGGCTACAAATATTTGGTCGGATTTTGGTTTTATTCTTGAGAGCAAGCCAAACTACCTGAAACTGTTACTCAATTATACGGGCAGAACATGAAAAACGGTCAGTTATCTGATTCTCATGCGTCAAGCAGCACTGCTACCTTCTTACATCAATCGTTTCTTCTTACTGGTCTGGTTCTCAGCAGCTGTTTCCCTCCCTCTAATGGTCCTGGTCAGTTCATCTGACCTTTAGAGTCTTGGTTCTGTGGGAATTTAGCTTGGAGAGATTTTCAAAAGTTCTGCACACAGCCTGAAGAAGAGGAGCTCCTGCCAAGTTTGGAAGTCCCCTTACTGAATGTGGAGTACTGAGGAGATGAAGCTGCTGATGAACCAGGGCATTCTTCTTCTTCATGCGTCAGAACTCAATACTACCCCCAAACCAGCAGCTCTGGAACTGCAAGGTTTTCGCTCTGAAGATTTTAGATTTTACCTGTTGGACTGTCCAAATGTGACAGAACACAACCAGAACTAATGTTGGAGAGATTTTACACTTTTTTTCCCAGATGAGAAAAGATGAAGTGGACTGTCAAGCTACGTTCTGCCACTGGTTTTCAAGCAATCAATAACAATGAAACGTCTATGTAAACTCCAGTGTTTTGGGTAACGGATTACAAAGTAACAAATTACTATAATTTAATTACTTTTGTCAGTAATGGAGTAATGTAACAAATTACAGTTCAAATTTCGGTAACTAATTACAGTTACTAGACTATAGAAACCCTCGTTACTTCATTACTTTGGTTTTGTAGGCTCTGACATTTTCTCTCAAATAAATTAAACGAAATGGAGATTTTTTTTTTTTTTTAAAGAGCAACTGGCGCATTCGTGCAGGCATGTACACGCAGAGTTGGGGATCAATCAAAGTACAGACATGTCCTCATTTATACAGTCACAGTACTTTCCAAACTGACTCAAAGATGAGACAAAAAAAGACTCTGCAGGGAGTCCTCTCAGGTAAACAGCAGAGCAGAAGTCGATTACGAATGAAACGCCTCTAAAGCCGCTCTTTGGTTGTGAGCGACAAGAGCCGGATCCTTCCTGAAACAGTTTTTTCCTATATTGAATTACTCGGTCTTACTTTATTTTTTCACTAAGCTGCACATGACTAGAGGTCAATATGAGTTGGTTTGAGCACAATGCGCTTCGTAGGGGCAGGGGTGGGGGTGCATAGTTCGGTAGACTTGCAGCCGTGCAGAACTGTGCACTAAGGACAGCTTCAGCTGCAACTGTCATTTGTCAAGCTGCTCAAATTAAAAATATATCTGCAAAACATTGTATCTTTATTATCATTAAAGAATACAAAAAGGTAGAAAAAAACATGGATCAAGTTATAAATAATCGATAACTTAAACAAAATCGTTTTTGTTTTTAAGCATACAATGTTCTTTCATGTACCAGCCTCACTCTTTATTTACTCTATTTATTTAGCTCTGGACCTTGGGGTGCCCAAACAGACACACAGCCCAATTCAGTTTGCTACAATATTTTATCTTATTTTTATACAATCCGCTGCAAAACAAAGCATTTTGTCAGAAGAAAATGTCAACACAATTAAAACAATTATAATTGATCGGTTCTTTTGGTGTTTGACATTTTCTCTGATAGACTGCTTTGTTTTGCTACGGATGCCTGGAGCTCAGTGAACGCACCAGACAGAGATGCTTGACTGTAAAAACAATCATCAATAATGTAATTTAATTTAATGTAAATATATGTGGTCTATGCACTCAGCGACCCGGGGTTTTGTCATTTTCAGTGACTGATTATTTAGGCTTAAACAGCTGACTGTGTTTTCCGGCCAGCTGTTTAACTGACATCAACTCACAACTGCATGATCCCCACTATTTGAGAAACACTGTTGTCATGGAAGACCTAAATTTAACCAGAATGAACATAGAGACATTTAATAGTTTTTTTGTGTTTTCTTTGGCTTAATTTCAGATTTGATAGACATGAATATAACGATAAATAAAGACATAACAGTATTTTCCACATCTGACTTTGAGCAGTCTTGTTTGTGCAAAGCTGTTCTTCTCTTGAGAATTTGTATGAGCGTAAAAAAAGTAAAGTAACAAGTAGTGAATTCCTTTTTCAAATGAGTAATGAGTAAAGTAATTTAACTACAATTTTGATCCAGTACCTAAGGAAAGTAATCAATTACTTTTTGGAAGGAACTTACACAACACTGGTAAACATCCGTAAACTCGCATTCCAGGCTTCTGCTTTCAAAACTCTTTCATCCACGTGTTGCTAAGAACTATTTTTTAATTTTGTATTTGGGCTTTATTTACAAACCTTGTGTTCCTTGAACACATGCTGAACTTTTGACTGCTCAATAGCATTGTCAAAAGATACTTTTGACGTATCAATAGCATCCTTTTTTTACCAACGAGAAAAAAGGGGTATGCAATGTAAAATGCAATGACTATAACAGCCAGGAATAACAGTCAGGAGGGTTTAAATACATAAATGTACATGTACATGTACATGCAAAGATTCACAAATATCAATAGTTTTGTAAGACTTTCTGTCAGTGGAATGTGATACTGATTTTATGTAAAGTTTGCATCTTTAAGGATTTGAAGACAATATGTTTTTTTTATGATTAACTTTACATTTATGAATAAAGAATTTCGCAAGACTTAATAAAATATGTATAATGTCTTATGATGTTTGTTTTTTTTTTGTTTCTGAAATAACAAATATGTAGTTTTTTCCTATTGAGGATGGTGTCCTTTTTAAAAAGCAAAAGTACCATCTGTTTGAAAATTGGTCATGAAGGAAAAAAGAATAGAATAAGATAAGATAAAGATACTTTATTGATCCCAGCCTTGGAAATGTAGTTGTTGAAACAAGAGTGTACAGACTCATTAACAAAACAAACAAACAAACAGAGAATAAAAGAAATTGGAGAAGCAGTCAGACTGAGAACTGCTTTCAGAGAAACAGACATCAAGTGAGTTTTTCTCTGGCACAAAGATGATGAGTTATGTAGTCCAATAGAGTGAGGCAGGAATGATCTCCTGTAGTGGTTGGTGCGGCAGGTCAGTTGCCTTAGCCTCTTGGAAAAGGCACTCCACTGTCCATCAAGTACAGGGTGGAAAGGGTGCTGAGGATTATCCATGATGTACATGAGTTTATTCAAAGTCCTCTCCATCACTGTTTCGAAAGTGTCTGTTTTGTGCCCGATTACAGAACCATTCTTTCTAATTAGCTGTTGAATAATTGCAGTGTCTGCTCATTCTGGAATTCTATGACACAGAGTCTTTCATATACCGGAATAGACCTGTCAAAGCAAAAGCCTGGAGCAAGATTCACCAGATTTGCACTGCTTCCAAATTTCACACCGAATTCTCCAACTGTTATGGTGGACAAGCACTAGTAGACCTTGTTAGTAACCCTAATCCATGCTAACTGTTATGTGTGGTCCAAACAGGTGACAAAAGGAGTCAGGCAAATCAAAGGAAACCAACCAGCTACTCCTGTTGCTGGGAAAAGCCATGTTTATTCGGCAATGCAGGAATCAGGGGAAGGCCTCCTGACCCATTTTCAGAACTTCCTTATATAATCAGGAACATTTCCTGCAAACATTTCTGCAGCCAACCAGAATAGAACATTTGGACATAAACACCTGAAAATGATGAGAAATCACTTACTCTGAAACAAAACAGGAAATACAAATATGTGAAGAAAAAGAATAACACTCCAGCAAAATAACTCCTTTAAATGTAAACATTTAAACTGAAGCAGTAATGAAAAGAAATAAACACAACCAAATGCAAAACATTTGGCGTCCTCATCACACTAACCCATACTAACCCATGCTAACCCGTATTAACCCATGCTAGTATGAGTTAGCGTGGATTCGCAGGTTAGCGTCCAGGGCTCAGTTTCAGACCTTCATTTATCCTCTCTTTACCTGCTGCCACTTCCATTTTTAGGAAATACAATGTATCATTCCACTGCTACGCAGATGACATCCAGTTCTACCTTCCCTTAAAATCTGGTGAAGCTAAGTGTCTTCACAGGCTTCAGCAGTGATTAGCAGTCATAAAATCTTGGATGGAGCTAAACATCCTCTGTCTGAAAAAAAAAAAAGACAGACGTTTTTGTTTTTGGAAAGACTGACCTGCTGACAGGCTGCTGTAGTGTTGTTGGCCCCCTGAACCCTTCAAACACTCCTTTTATTTGGAACTTTACCTAGATCGGCTTTTTAGATTTGACAAACAGGTCAGTGCAGTAGTCCAGTCAAGTTTTTCTCACTTGAGGCTAATACGAAAAAATCATATATAATCATATCATGCTCTGGAAAAAGTGAACCATGCTTTGATTTTTTTCCAGACTAGAGTAGAGTACTGCAACTCTTAGTACAATGGTATTGATCAGTCTCTGGTCTGCCATCTCCAGCTGGTCCAAAATTCAGCTGCCAGCCTGTTAACTTGGACCAGACGTAATGAGGATATCACTCTTACGCTCATTTCACTGGCTGCCAGTCTTTTAGAATTCTATAAAAGATTTCATCTCTGGTTTTTAAATGTTTGAATGGTCTGGTACCGCAATATCTTTTGGAACTTTTACACATTTGCTGTCAAACATGGAGTTCTGAGATCTGAAGATCAAATTCCTTTATTGGTTCTCAACGGAGTCGGCCTGTGACTTGGGAAGACAGAGCCTTTTCAGCTGGGTGTCAAACTATCGCATTCATCATGATTATTTTAATAACAGACATTGTAGCGCTTTTTTATCGCATTAATCTAATTTTTGCGTTGGATGATTACTTCCATGTTAATGCACACCCGTAAATAATTATTATCCCACTCATTGAATGAGCGGTATGAGCCTCATATCATGATCATTTGTAAGTGTTGAAAGGGTTTTTTCTTTACTGTCAAACTATATCAGCCTTCAACACAAAGTGTTTTAATTCCATTTATTTTCAAAAAGATTTACAGCACACTTGTTTTAAACAAAAATGCTTACGTTCATATTTAAAAATTTATGAAAATCCAAAAACCTAAACAAAAGAATTGCATGAGCATTCATAAGTACTTTCTAAAATAAATGTAAGCCATTATAATAAACAGAAACGTTCAAAAAATAAAACCTAATTTCACAAATAAAATGATTAATGTTATATTTTACAAGGTCTTCCACATCTCTCCTGCTTTGCCAATATAAAGGTGCCTGTCGTGGCCCTCTATGCTTATGGTCAGTCTGACACCAGGCCAGATTTTGGGTTGACCCACTGAACCATAGGGCGTCTGGTAGAGCAGCTTCGGGTTCCTCACGTTCTGGGTTGGGAACAGGACACAGGTCCTGGTGTTCCTTTCCTGGCTGGTCTCTGGCAGGAATATAATACACGATATATATTATTGTGTATTAGCCAGGACCTTTGACATGCCACGCTCCTCTGTGAGTTGAATATTATTATGTTAATGTTAATTAAATAGTCTAATATTAATGTTAACATGTCTAAATATTCTTATATTACGGTTAACATTACTAATTATGAAATAATATATTATTATTATATTAATATTAAAATGATCATGTTTAAATATTCTTATATTTTGGTTAACATCAATAATGTTTCGAAATTATTGCCAGCATCAGATCGGCCGGTTCCCTCTCCGACCACCAGAGGGAGCCATCCCGTTTTTGAAGCTTGCCTGTTCTTTCTTCTCCCGCCTTGCTTTCTATTTTGACCCTCACCTGTCTCAACCATGCCTTGGCTTGTCCTCCTGTTCTGTTCATTAAACTCTGTTTGCATAATGATCCACACACCTCACCTTAATCCTTACAATTATTATGTTAATGTTAACATTAGTGATGTGTAAATATTCTAATAATAATAATTAACATTACTAATGTTTAAATATTCTAATGTTAATGTTAAAATCTCTAATGTTTAAATATTCTAATAATAATAATGAACATTACTAATGTTTAAATATTCTAATGTTAATGTTAAAATCTCTAATGTTTAAATATTCTAATAATAATAATTAACATCACTAATATTTAAATATTCTAATGTTAATGTTAAAATCTCTAATGTTTAAATATTCTAATAATAATAATTTACATCACTAATGTTTAAATATTCTAATGTTAATGTTAAAATCTCTAATGTTTAAATATTCTAATAATGATAATTAACATCACTAATATTTAAATATTCTAATAATAATAATTTACATCACTAATGTTTAAATATTCTAATAATAATGTTAACGTTACTAATGTTTAAATATTCTAATGTTAATGTTATCTTTTTTTTACTAATATTAATGATAACAGTTCTGGCTCAATTATTTATTATAATAGGATTTTATATCTGACGACAGCTGTGACAAAGAGGCGACCTTCTCTAGGAGTGTTCAGGGTTCTGGATTATTTTGTCAGAAAACATCTCAAGTTTCAGCATAAAAATAAAGGATTTGTCCAATCTTCTTGTCTTTCAGTCGTGTTTCTTTGACTTTTTCCTGTCCCCCCACCCCCACCCCCCCCGTAGAGCTTTTCCTCTGTACCCTATGCTAGAAAGTCTCTTTTCTAGGGCCAAACCTTTAAAGTGACGGCGTTTTTCTTCTCTTCTCAGACGGCGGTGGAAGTTTTTCGAAGAATGATCCTGGAGGCAGAAAAGATGGACGGCAGCGCGCAACCAGGAAAAACCTCCTGTGCTGTGATGTAGAGCCATCCAGTCAACATACAGGACACTGCTCTGGGATATCCCATTACTTGAAGGCGAGCCGCCAGTCCTCCACCTCAGCTGACTCCACCCACAGGGTCCCAAATATCCAATAGTGTCTCTTAATCCACTGTTATTTATCAGTGTTCACTTCTGTCGTTGGGTCCGTTTGTTTGTTTCACTGTCAGACAGAAAATCCATTTTCCAAAGTTCAAAATGTTGTACAAACTGTTTTTGACTGTAATCATTAAAATACAAAGTGGTTTTGTAGGGGGGTGTTATTTTGTCGAGTGAAAGAGAGTCAGCCCCCCCCCATCCTGAAGCTTTTTATTGACAAACAGCAGACTTTTGAAAATCACAGCGTGTTGCACATGTCCTCACTGCAGCAGGTCATCTGGATGTACGCGTTCATCTGCAGCATGCGACAGTCGGATAGAGCCATGCATTTCTGGTACCGGCCGTCTGTGCGAGGAGGGGGACAGGTTCAGCCCATAAATGTCACCTTTTCAGCGTGAGCTGAGTCTGACTTGGAAAACTCACACGGCGCTCTGAGGAAGGAGGCAGCAGCGCAGGCGTCCTTCCCTGCCTTACATGTCTCCACAGACAGGTGACAGCTTTCCCCGGCCTTCGTGGGGGTGCAGCGGTGGCAGTTCAGAGCCTCACCTGTCCCTGTCCTCCCCCAGCAGATAAAGTCAAATGTTTGGTGCGCAATAAAAAGTGTCTCTGCAGGGACTCACCGGCTGCATACAGCAGGGCGACGGTTAAAACAACAATCAGCAGCTTCATTATTTCAGGCCCCTTTCAAACCTTTAAAAATAAAATAAACTTTTTTGATAAGACTCTTTTAATCACATTCATAGTACAAAGAAAACATGAAAACTACATGAAAACACAGCAAATAATGACATCAGACACATGAAGGAAACCTATTAAGAGAAGAACAAATGATTTGGGTTTTATCTGAAAGAGTAAAAGAAGCCGAGTTCGGGGGAGCAGGTTGAAATAATATTTTAGTTTGATGTTGAAGAAGATGAAACCTGCTGCTGTTTGACAGAAGAATGCAGACTTACCCGGCAAATGGTTTTCTTCTTATGTCCTTGTAGAGTTCTGTCTACTGAAATTTAGACTGCCTGGGTTCAGAGGTCAGTTTCCCTTCCCATCATCCTCAGCAGTTCACCCCTTAGACTGATACCAGATGGTTTCTGCCAGTGTTTACCCACGCATGTTTACTCTTTCTGGATTCTGACCCAACTCACATGATCACCTTTCCCTCTGAAGGCAGCGACTGCAATGAGACCAAATATTTGACTCACATCAGTTCAGGAGTCATTTAGATAAGTCCCCCCACCCCTCCAAAAAAAGTTTAGCTGATCATGCAGGGGGTGCAGCTTTGCAAAGATTTGAAAGTCATTAGAGCCTTTATCAGAATTCCTGCTCTTGTGCTTCAATGCAGAAACAGACAGATCCTTTTGAAGGTTTCTGAAGCTCCTCCTCCACAGATGCGCCAGACTGTTGCAGACTCTCCTCTTAAAACCTTTATTCACTGGTTTTTAAACAGTACAAGTTTTTTACATTCGTTTTAGGTTTTGGGGGCTTTCATTAGTTTTTGCTGCTCTCCAGCTCTTGAGGTGATCTTTAGTTTCTGTCAGTAAGTTCAAGCAAAAACACGAACGTTTTTCAAATAAAAGCAGGAGGCAGGAAGTTGATCATCTGTGGATGAAAGCAGACCACAAACCACAAACATGCCAGGAGGACCTGGCTCTTGCTGCTGCTTGACTGGCTCTTCCTGACCTCTGTTGTGTTTGTTTTCCACACCTGGACTCAGTTTTTACTCAACAGTAACGTCTGTTGTCCACGTGAACGCTCAATCAAAGCAGAATCTCTTCCATTGCTTTGTTGCAGTCAGAGACAAACTCCAATATCAGCACCAACACATCCAGGGGAATCTGCACATGTGGCAAAACGTCTAACCCCCTCATTGTGGCGCTTTTGTTATTCTCACCTCACCACTGCAGCTCTGTCTGTATAAATCTCCCAGTCCAAGTTTTCCCTCTTAAACTGTGAGGACTTTAGAGGAGTCACTGGTGTAAAATGTCTCAGTACTCAGGAAAGGTGAGTATGGGAGCAGGATTGTGTAGAATTGTTATGGTCTGTCAGCCAGAAGACCTGTTTCTCAGCTGGACTGACTGCTTCCTCTGTGCTACGATGAAAACAGATTGTACTCTATGAGGGGAAATGTTTCACGGGGAGGAAACTGGAGATCTGCAGCAAATGCAACAACTTTCAGGACCGCGGATCCATGAACAGGGTGAACTCCGCCCGTGTGGAGAGCGGTGCCTTCATCTGCTTTGACCACCCAGATTTCAAGGGCCAGCAGTATATCTTGGAGCATGGAGAGTACCCTGAATTCCAGCGCTGGAATGCCCACAATGATCACATGGGCTCCTGCAGACCAATCAGAATGGTAGGAGTCAGAGTGGGGAATCGAATGGTCAAAAACACAGTTTAGACATTACAGGAATGCAACAAACGCAGACATAACATTACAAACACATGTTCCAATACACACACACATGTTCATGTACACACATGCTCACCTAAATACATGTTCTCTTGCACTTGTTCACATACACACACATTTTCACATACACACACATGATCATATAAACACATGTTCCTTCACACACATGTTCACATGCAAACACATGTTCCAATACACACACGTTCATGCACACACATGTTCATACACACGCATGTTCAAATACTCTCACATGTTTACATACTCACATGTTCACATACCATATATCTTCCAATAATGTCCATCTCTAATAGACGCCGGTCTCTAATAGAAGCCAGTCTAACAGGTGGTAGTTGTAATAGACGTCGGTCTCTAATAGAAGCCGGTCTAACAGGTGTTAGTTGTAATACACGCCGGTCTCTAATAGAAGCCGGTCTAACAAGTGGTAGTTGTAATAGACGCTGGTCTCCAATAGAAGCCGGTCTAACACGTGGTAGTTGTAATAGACTCCGGTCTCCAATAGAAGCCGGTCTAACAGGTGGTAGTTGTAATAGACACCGGTCTCTAATTAAAGGCCGGTCTAACAGGTGGTAGTTGTAATAGACGTCGGTCTCTAATAGAAGCCGGTCTAACAGGTATTAGTTGTAATAGACGCAGTTCTCTAATAGAAGCCGGTCTAACAGGTGCTAGTTGTAATAGACGCCGGTCTCTAATAAAAGCCGGTCTAACAGGTGGTAGTTGTAATAGACGTCGGTCTCTAATAGAAGCCGGTCTAACAGGTGTTAGTTGTAATACACGCCGGTCTCTAATAGAAGCCGGTCTAACAAGTGGTAGTTGTAATAGACGCTGGTCTCCAATAGAAGCCGGTCTAACACGTGGTAGTTGTAATAGACGCCGGTCTCCAATAGAAGCCGGTCTAACAGGTGGTAGTTGTAATAGACGCCGGTCTCCAATAGAAGCCGGTCTAACAGGTGGTAGTTGTAATAGACGCCGGTCTCCAGTAGAAGCCGGTCTAACAGGTGGTGGTTGTAATAGACGCCGGTCTCTAATAGAAGCCGGTCTAACAGGTGGTAGTTGTAATAGACGCCGGTCTCTAATAGAAGCCGGTCTAACAGGTGGTAGTGGTAATAGACGCCGGTCTCTAATAGAAGCCAGTCTAACAGGTGGTAGTTGTAATAGACGCCGGTCTCCAATAGAAGCCGGTCTAACAGGTGGTAGTTGTAATAGACGCCGGTCTCTAATAGAAACCGGTCTAACAGGTGGTGGTTGTAATAGACGCCGGTCTCTAATAGAAGCCGGTCTAACAGGTGGTAGTTGTAATAGACGCTGGTCTCTAATAGAAGCCGGTCTAACAGGTGGTAGTTGTAATAGACGTTGGTCTCTAATAGAAGCCGGTCTAACAGGTGGTAGTTGTAATAGACCCTGGTCTCTAATAGAAGCCAGTCTAACAGGTGGTAGTTGTAATAGATGTCGGTCTCTAATAGAAGCCGGTCTAACAGGTGTTAGTTGTAATAGACGCCGGTCTCTAATAAAAGCCAGTCTAACACGTGGTAGTTGTAATAGACGATGGTCTCTAACAAAAGCCGGTCTAACAGGTGGTAGTTGTAATAGACGCCGGTCTCTAATAGAAGCCGGTCTAACAGGTGGTAGTTGTAATAGACGCCGGTCTCTAATAGAAGCCGGTCTAACAGGTGGTAGTTGTAATAGACGCAGTTCTCTAATAGAAGCCGGTCTAACAGGTGCTAGTTGTAATAGACGCCGGTCTCCAATAGAAGCCGGTCTAACAGGTGGTAGTTGTAATAGACGCCGGTCTCCAATAGAAGCCGGTCTAACAGGTGGTAGTTGTAATAGACGCCGGTCTCCAGTAGAAGCCGGTCTAACAGGTGGTGGTTGTAATAGACGCCGGTCTCTAATAGAAGCCGGTCTAACAGGTGGTAGTTGTAATAGACGCCGGTCTCTAATAGAAGCCGGTCTAACAGGTGGTAGTTGTAATAGACGCTGGTCTCTAATAGAAGCCAGTCTAACAGGTGGTAGTTGTAATAGACGCCGGTCTCCAATAGAAGCCGGTCTAACAGGTGGTAGTTGTAATAGACGCCGGTCTCTAATAGAAACCGGTCTAACAGGTGGTGGTTGTAATAGACGCCGGTCTCTAATAGAAGCCGGTCTAACAGGTGGTAGTTGTAATAGACGCTGGTCTCTAATAGAAGCCGGTCTAACAGGTGGTAGTTGTAATAGACGTTGGTCTCTAATAGAAGCCGGTCTAACAGGTGGTAGTTGTAATAGACGCCGGTCTCTAATAGAAGCCAGTCTAACAGGTGGTAGTTGTAATAGATGTCGGTCTCTAATAGAAGCCGGTCTAACAGGTGTTAGTTGTAATAGACGCCGGTCTCTAATAAAAGCCAGTCTAACACGTGGTAGTTGTAATAGACGATGGTCTCTAACAAAAGCCGGTCTAACAGGTGGTAGTTGTAATAGACGCCGGTCTCTAATAGAAGCCGGTCTAACAGGTGGTAGTTGTAATAGACGCCGGTCTCTAATAGAAGCCGGTCTAACAGGTGGTAGTTGTAATAGACGTCGGTCTCTAATAGAAGCCGGTCTAACAGGTGGTAGTTGTAATAGACGTCGGTCTCTAATAGAAGCCGGTCTAACAGGTGTTAGTTGTAATAGACGCCGGTCTCTAATAGAAGCCGGTCTGACAGGTGGTAGTTGTAATAGACGCCGGTCTCTAGTAAAAGCCGGTCCAACAGGTGGTAGTTGTAATAGACGCTGGTCTGTAATAAAAGCCGGTCTAACAGGTGGTTGTTGTAATAGACGCCGGTCCCTCAAAGAAGCCGGTAATAGACGCTGCTCTCTAATAGAAGCCGGTCTAACAGGTGGTAGTTGTAATAGACGCCGGTCTCTACTAGAAGCCGGTCTAACAGGTGGTAGTTGTAATAGACGCCGGTCTCTAATAGAAGCCGGTCTAACAGGTGGTAGTTGTAATAGACGCTGTTTTCTAATAGAAGCCGGTCTAACAGGTGGTAGTTGTAATAGACGCTGGTCTCCAATAGAAGCTGGTCTAACAGATGGTAGTTGTAATAGACGCCTGTCTCCAATAGAAGCCGGTCTAACAAGTGGTAGTTGTAACAGACGCTGGTCTCCAATAGAAGCCGGTCTAACACGTGGTAGTTGTAATAGACGCCGGTTTCTAATAGAAGCCGGTCTAACA
The DNA here is from genome assembly GCA_016861445.1 of Oryzias woworae. Classification (NCBI taxonomy): domain Eukaryota; kingdom Metazoa; phylum Chordata; class Actinopteri; order Beloniformes; family Adrianichthyidae; genus Oryzias; species Oryzias woworae. The sequence continues at coordinate 6,816,545 of BOLG01000688.1, read as the reverse complement.
GGTGGTAGTTGTAATAGACGCTGGTCTCTAACAAAAGCTGATCTAACAGGTGTTAGTTGTAATAGACACCGGTCTCTAATAGAAGCCGGTCTAACAGGTGGTAGTTGTAATAGACGCCGGTCTCTAATAAAAGCCGGTCTAACAGGTGGTAGTTGTAATAGACGTCGGTCTCTAATAGAAGCCGGTCTAACAGGTGGTAGTTGTAATAGACGTCGGTCTCTAATAGAAGCCGGTCTAACAGGTGTTAGTTGTAATAGACGCCGGTCTCTAATAGAAGCCAGTCTGACAGGTGGTAGTTGTAATAGACGCCGGTCTCTAGTAAAAGCCGGTCCAACAGGTGGTAGTTGTAATAGATGCCGGTCTGTAATAAAAGCCTGTCTAACAGGTGGTAGTTGTAATACACGCCGGTCTCTAACAGAAGCCGGTCTAACAGGTGGTAGTTGTAATAGACGCCGGTCCCTTAAAGAAGCCGGTAATAGACGCTGCTCTCTAATAGAAGCCGGTCTAACAGGTGGTAGTTGTAATAGACGCCGGTCTCTACTAGAAGCCAGTCTAACAGGTGGTAGTTGTAATAGACGCCGGTCTCTAATAGAAGCCGGTCTAACAGGTGGTAGTTGTAATAGACGCTGTTTTCTAATAGAAGCCGGTCTAACAGGTGGTAGTTGTAATAGACGCTGGTCTCCAATAGAAGCTGGTCTAACAGATGTTAGTTGTAATAGACGCCTGTCTCCAATAGAAGCCGGTCTAACAAGTGGTAGTTGTAATAGACGCCGGTCTCTAATAGAAGCCGGTCTAACAGGTGGTAGTTGTAATAGACACCGGTCTCTAATTAAAGGCCGGTCTAACAGGTGGTAGTTGTAATAGACGTCGGTCTCTAATAGAAGCCGGTCTAACAGGTATTAGTTGTAATAGACGCAGTTCTCTAATAGAAGCCGGTCTAACAGGTGGTAGTTGTAATAGACGCCGGTCTCTAATAAAAGCCGGTCTAACAGGTGGTAGTTGTAATAGACGCAGTTCTCTAATAGAAGCCGGTCTAACAGGTGGTAGTTGTAATAGACGCTGGTCTCTAATAGAAGCCGGTCTAACAGGTGGTAGTTGTAATAGACGTTGGTCTCTAATAGAAGCCGGTCTAACAGGTGGTAGTTGTAATAGACGCCGGTCTCTAATAGAAGCCAGTCTAACAGGTGGTAGTTGTAATAGATGTCGGTCTCTAATAGAAGCCGGTCTAACAGGTGTTAGTTGTAATAGACGCCGGTCTCTAATAAAAGCCAGTCTAACACGTGGTAGTTGTAATAGACGATGGTCTCTAACAAAAGCCGGTCTAACAGGTGGTAGTTGTAATAGACGCCGGTCTCTAATAGAAGCTGGTCTAACAGGTGGTAGTTGTAATAGACGCGGTCTCTAATAGAAGCCGGTCTAACAGGTGGTAGTTGTAATAGACGTCGGTCTCTAATAGAAGCCGGTCTAACAGGTGGTAGTTGTAATAGACGTCGGTCTCTAATAGAAGCCGGTCTAACACGTGGTAGTTGTAATAGACGATGGTCTCTAACAAAAGCCGGTCTAACAGGTGGTAGTTGTAATAGACGCCGGTCTCTAATAGAAGCCGGTCTAACAGGTGGTAGTTGTAATAGACGCCGGTCTCTAATAGAAGCCGGTCTAACAGGTGGTAGTTGTAATAGACGCAGTTCTCTAATAGAAGCCGGTCTAACAGGTGCTAGTTGTAATAGACGCCGGTCTCCAATAGAAGCTGGTCTAACAGGTGGTAGTTGTAATAGACGCCGGTCTCCAATAGAAGCCGGTCTAACAGGTGGTAGTTGTAATAGACGCCGGTCTCCAGTAGAAGCCGGTCTAACAGGTGGTGGTTGTAATAGACGCCGGTCTCTAATAGAAGCCGGTCTAACAGGTGGTAGTTGTAATAGACGCCGGTCTCTAATAGAAGCCGGTCTAACAGGTGGTAGTTGTAATAGACGCTGGTCTCTAATAGAAGCCAGTCTAACAGGTGGTAGTTGTAATAGACGCCGGTCTCCAATAGAAGCCGGTCTAACAGGTGGTAGTTGTAATAGACGCCGGTCTCTAATAGAAACCGGTCTAACAGGTGGTGGTTGTAATAGACGCCGGTCTCTAATAGAAGCCGGTCTAACAGGTGGTAGTTGTAATAGACGCTGGTCTCTAATAGAAGCCGGTCTAACAGGTGGTAGTTGTAATAGACGTTGGTCTCTAATAGAAGCCGGTCTAACAGGTGGTAGTTGTAATAGACGCCGGTCTCTAATAGAAGCCAGTCTAACAGGTGGTAGTTGTAATAGATGTCGGTCTCTAATAGAAGCCGGTCTAACAGGTGTTAGTTGTAATAGACGCCGGTCTCTAATAAAAGCCAGTCTAACACGTGGTAGTTGTAATAGACGATGGTCTCTAACAAAAGCCGGTCTAACAGGTGGTAGTTGTAATAGACGCCGGTCTCTAATAGAAGCCGGTCTAACAGGTGGTAGTTGTAATAGACGCCGGTCTCTAATAGAAGCCGGTCTAACAGGTGGTAGTTGTAATAGACGTCGGTCTCTAATAGAAGCCGGTCTAACAGGTGGTAGTTGTAATAGACGTCGGTCTCTAATAGAAGCCGGTCTAACAGGTGTTAGTTGTAATAGACGCCGGTCTCTAATAGAAGCCGGTCTGACAGGTGGTAGTTGTAATAGACGCCGGTCTCTAGTAAAAGCCGGTCCAACAGGTGGTAGTTGTAATAGACGCTGGTCTGTAATAAAAGCCGGTCTAACAGGTGGTTGTTGTAATAGACGCCGGTCCCTTAAAGAAGCCGGTAATAGACGCTGCTCTCTAATAGAAGCCGGTCTAACAGGTGGTAGTTGTAATAGACGCCGGTCTCTACTAGAAGCCGGTCTAACAGGTGGTAGTTGTAATAGACGCCGGTCTCTAATAGAAGCCGGTCTAACAGGTGGTAGTTGTAATAGACGCTGTTTTCTAATAGAAAGCCGGTCTAACAGGTGGTAGTTGTAATAGACGCTGGTCTCCAATAGAAGCTGGTCTAACAGATGGTAGTTGTAATAGACGCCTGTCTCCAATAGAAGCCGGTCTAACAAGTGGTAGTTGTAACAGACGCTGGTCTCCAATAGAAGCCGGTCTAACACGTGGTAGTTGTAATAGACGCCGGTTTCTAATAGAAGCCGGTCTAACAGGTGGTAGTTGTAATAGACGCTGGTCTCTAACAAAAGCTGATCTAACAGGTGTTAGTTGTAATAGACACCGGTCTCTAATAGAAGCCGGTCTAACAGGTGGTAGTTGTAATAGACGCCGGTCTCTAATAAAAGCCGGTCTAACAGGTGGTAGTTGTAATAGACGTCGGTCTCTAATAGAAGCCGGTCTAACAGGTGGTAGTTGTAATAGACGTCGGTCTCTAATAGAAGCCGGTCTAACAGGTGTTAGTTGTAATAGACGCCGGTCTCTAATAGAAGCCAGTCTGACAGGTGGTAGTTGTAATAGACGCCGGTCTCTAGTAAAAGCCAGTCTAACAGGTGGTAGTTGTAATAGATGCCGGTCTGTAATAAAAGCCGGTCTAACAGGTGTAGTTGTAATACACGCCGGTCTCTAACAAAAGCCGGTCTAACAGGTGGTAGTTGTAATAGACGCCGGTCTCTAAAAAAGCCGTCTAACGGTAGTTGTAATAGACGCCGGTCTCTAATAGAAGCCGGTCTAACAGGTGGTAGTTGTAATAGACGCCGGTCTCTACTAGAAGCCAGTCTAACAGGTGGTAGTTGTAATAGACGCCGGTCTCTAATAGAAGCCGGTCTAACAGGTGGTAGTTGTAATAGACGCTGTTTTCTAATAGAAGCCGGTCTAACAGGTGGTAGTTGTAATAGACGCTGGTCTCCAATAGAAGCCGGTCTAACAGGTGGTAGTTGTAATAGACGCCGGTCTCTAATAAAAGCCGGTCTAACAGGTGGTAGTTGTAATAGACGCGGTCTCTAATAGAAGCCGGTCTAACAGGTGTTGTTGTAATAGACGCCGGTCTTAATAGAAGCCGGTAATAGACGCGGTCTCTAATAGAAGCCGGTCTAACAGGTATTAGTTGTAATAGACGCCGGTCTCTAATAGAAGCCGGTCTAACAGGTGGTAGTTGTAATAGACGCCGGTCTCTAATAGAAGCCGGTCTAACAGGTGGTAGTTGTAATAGACGCTGGTTCTCTAATAGAAGCCGGTCTAACAGGTGGTAGTTGTAATAGACGCTGGTCTCTAATAGAAGCCGGTCTAACAGGTGGTAGTTGTAATAGACGCCGGTCTCTAATAGAAGCCGGTCTAACAGGTGGTAGTTGTAATAGACGCCGGTCTCTAATAGAAGCCGGTCTAACAGGTGGTAGTTGTAATAGACGTCGGTCTCTAATAGAAGCCGGTCTAACAGGTGGTAGTTGTAATAGACGCTGGTCTCTAATAGAAGCTGTCTAACAGATGGTAGTTGTAATAGACGCCTGTCTCTAATAGAAGCCGGTCTAACAGGTGGTAGTTGTAATAGACGCTGGTCTCTAATAGAAGCCGGTCTAACAGGTGGTAGTTGTAATAGACGCCGGTCTCTAATAGAAGCCGGTCTAACAGGTGGTAGTTGTAATAGACGCGGTCTCTAATAAAGCCGGTCTAACAGGTGGTAGTTGTAATAGACGCCGGTCTCTAATAGAAGCCGGTCTAACAGGTGGTAGTTGTAATAGACGCCGGTCTCTAATAGAAGCCGGTCTAACAGGTGGTAGTTGTAATAGACGCCGGTCTCTAATAGAAGCCGGTCTAACAGGTGGTAGTTTGTAATAGACGTCGGTCTCTAATAGAAGCCGGGTCTAACAGGTGTTAGTTGTAATAGACGCCGGTCTCTAATAGAAAGCCAGTCTGACAGGTGGTAGTTGTAATAGACGCCGGTCTCTAGTAAAAGCCGGTCCAACAGGTGGTAGTTGTAATAGATGCCGGTCTGTAATAAAAGCCTGTCTAACAGGTGGTAGTTGTAATACACGCCGGTCTCTAACAGAAGCCGGTCTAACAGGTGGTAGTTGTAATAGACGCCGGTCCCTTAAAGAAGCCGGGTAATAGACGCTGCTCTCTAATAGAAGCCGGTCTAACAGGTGGTAGTTGTAATAGACGCCGGTCTCTACTAGAAGCCAGTCTAACAGGTGGTAGTTGTAATAGACGCCGGTCTCTAATAGAAGCCGGGTCTAACAGGTGGTAGTTGTAATAGACGCTGTTTTCTAATAGAAGCCGGTTCTAACAGGTGGTAGTTGTAATAGACGCTGGTCTCCAATAGAAGCTGGTCTAACAGATGTTAGTTGTAATAGACGCCTGTCTCCAATAGAAGCCGGTCTAACAAGTGGTAGTTGTAATAGACGCCGGTCTCTAATAGAAGCCGGTCTAACAGGTGGTAGTTGTAATAGACACCGGTCTCTAATAGAAGCCGGTCTAACAGGTATTAGTTGTAATAGACGCAGTTCTCTAATAGAAGCCGGTCTAACAGGTGCTAGTTGTAATAGACGCCGGTCTCTAATAAAAGCCGGTCTAACAGGTGGGTAGTTGTAATAGACGCAGTTCTCTAATAGAAGCCGGTCTAACAGGTGCTAGTTGTAATAGACGCCAGTCTCCAATAGAAGCCGGTCTAACAGGTGGTAGTTGTAATAGACGCCGGTCTCCAATAGAAGCCGGTCTAACAGGTGGTAGTTTGTAATAGACGCCGGTCTCCAGTAGAAGCCGGGTCTAACAGGTGGTGGTTGTAATAGACGCCGGTCTCTAATAGAAGCCGGTCTAACAGGTGGTAGTTGTAATAGACGCCGGTCTCTAATAGAAGCGGTTTAACATGGTGGTAGTTGTAATAGACGCCGGTCTCCAATAGAAGCCGGTTCTAACAGGTGGTAGTTGTAATAGACGCCGGTCTCTAATAGAAACCGGTCTAACAGGTGGTGGTTGTAATAGACGCCGGTCTCTAATAGAAGCCGGTCTAACAGGTGGTAGTTGTAATAGACGCTGGTCTCTAATAGAAGCCGGTCTAACAGGTGGTAGTTGTAATAGACGTTGGTCTCTAATAGAAGCCGGTCTAACAGGTTGGTAGTTGTAATAGACGCCGGTCTCTAATAGAAGCCAGTCTAACAGGTGGTAGTTGTAATAGATGTCGGTCTCTAATAGAAGCCGGTTCTAACAGGTGTTAGTTGTAATAGACGCCGGTCTCTAATAAAAGCCAGTCTAACACGTGGTAGTTGTAATAGACGATGGTCTCTAACAAAAGCCGGTCTAACAGGTGGTAGTTGTAATAGACGCCGGTCTCTAATAGAAGCCGGTCTAACAGGTGGTAGTTGTAATAGACGCCGGTCTCTAATAGAAGCCGGTCTAACAGGTGGTAGTTGTAATAGACGTCGGTCTCTAATAGAAGCCGGTCTAACAGGTGGTAGTTTGTAATAGACGTCGGTCTCTAATAGAAGCCGGTCTAACAGGTGTTAGTTGTAATAGACGCCGGTCTCTAATAGAAGCCGGTCTGACAGGTGGTAGTTGTAATAGACGCCGGTCTCTAGTAAAAGCCGGTCCAACAGGTGGTAGTTGTAATAGACGCTGGTCTGTAATAAAAGCCGGTCTAACAGGTGGTTGTTGTAATAGACGCCGGTCCCTTAAAGAAGCCGGTAATAGACGCTGCTCTCTAATAGAAGCCGGTCTAACAGGTGGTAGTTGTAATAGACGCCGGTCTCTACTAGAAGCCGGTCTAACAGGTGGTAGTTGTAATAGACGCCGGTCTCTAATACAAGCCGGTCTAACAGGTGGTAGTTGTAATAGACGCTGTTTTCTAATAGAAGCCGGTCTAACAGGTGGTAGTTGTAATAGACGCTGGTCTCCAATAGAAGCTGGTCTAACAGATGGTAGTTGTAATAGACGCCTGTCTCCAATAGAAGCCGGTCTAACAAGTGGTAGTTGTAACAGACGCTGGTCTCCAATAGAAGCCGGTCTAACACATGGTAGTTGTAATAGACGCCGGTTTCTAATAGAAGCCGGTCTAACAGGTGGTAGTTGTAATAGACGCTGGTCTCTAACAAAAGCTGATCTAACAGGTGTTAGTTGTAATAGACACCGGTCTCTAATAGAAGCCGGTCTAACAGGTGGTAGTTGTAATAGACGCCGGTCTCTAATAAAAGCCGGTCTAACAGGTGGTAGTTGTAATAGACGTCGGTCTCTAATAGAAGCCGGTCTAACAGGTGGTAGTTGTAATAGACGTCGGTCTCTAATAGAAGCCGGTCTAACAGGTGGTAGTTGTAATAGACGCCGGTCTCTAATAGAAGCCAGTCTGACAGGTGGTAGTTGTAATAGATGCCGGTCTCTAGTAAAAGCCGTTCCAACAGGTGGTAGTTGTAATAGATGCCGGTCTGTAATAAAAGCCTGTCTAACAGGTGGTAGTTGTAATACACGCCGGTCTCTAACAGAAGCCGGTCTAACAGGTGGTAGTTGTAATAGACGCCGGTCCCTTAAAGAAGCCGGTAATAGACGCTGCTCTCTAATAGAAGCCGGTCTAACAGGTGGTAGTTGTAATAGACGCCGGTCTCTACTAGAAGCCAGTCTAACAGGTGGTAGTTGTAATAGACGCCGGTCTCTAATAGAAGCCGGTCTAACAGGTGGTAGTTGTAATAGACGCTGTTTTCTAATAGAAGCCGGTCTAACAGGTGGTAGTTGTAATAGACGCTGGTCTCCAATAGAAGCTGGTCTAACAGATGTTAGTTGTAATAGACGCCTGTCTCCAATAGAAGCCGGTCTAACAAGTGGTAGTTGTAATAGACGCCGGTCTCTAATAGAAGCCGGTCTAACAGGTGGTAGTTGTAATAGACACCGGTCTCTAATAGAAGCCGGTCTAACAGGTATTAGTTGTAATAGACGCAGTTCTCTAATAGAAGCCGGTCTAACAGGTGCTAGTTGTAATAGACGCCGGTCTCTAATAAAAGCCGGTCTAACAGGTGGTAGTTGTAATAGACGCAGTTCTCTAATAGAAGCCGGTCTAACAGGTGCTAGTTGTAATAGACGCCGGTCTCCAATAGAAGCCGGTCTAACAGGTGGTAGTTGTAATAGACGCCGGTCTCCAATAGAAGCCGGTCTAACAGGTGGTAGTTGTAATAGACGCCGGTCTCCAGTAGAAGCCGGTCTAACAGGTGGTGGTTGTAATAGACGCCGGTCTCTAATAGAAGCCGGTCTAACAGGTGGTAGTTGTAATAGACGCCGGTCTCTAATAGAAGCCGGTCTAACAGGTGGTAGTTGTAATAGACGCCGGTCTCTAATAGAAGCCAGTCTAACAGGTGGTAGTTGTAATAGACGCCGGTCTCCAATAGAAGCCGGTCTAACAGGTGGTAGTTGTAATAGACGCCGGTCTCTAATAGAAACCGGTCTAACAGGTGGTGGTTGTAATAGACGCCGGTCTCTAATAGAAGCCGGTCTAACAGGTGGTAGTTGTAATAGACGCTGGTCTCTAATAGAAGCCGGTCTAACAGGTGGTAGTTGTAATAGACGCCGGTCTCTAATAGAAGCCAGTCTAACAGGTGGTAGTTGTAATAGATGTCGGTCTCTAATAGAAGCCGGTCTAACAGGTGTTAGTTGTAATAGACGCCGGTCTCTAATAAAAGCCAGTCTAACACGTGGTAGTTGTAATAGACGATGGTCTCTAACAAAAGCCGGTCTAACAGGTGGTAGTTGTAATAGACGCCGGTCTCTAATAGAAGCCGGTCTAACAGGTGGTAGTTGTAATAGACGCCGGTCTCTAATAGAAGCCGGTCTAACAGGTGGTAGTTGTAATAGACGTCGGTCTCTAATAGAAGCCGGTCTAACAGGTGGTAGTTGTAATAGACGTCGGTCTCTAATAGAAGCCGGTCTAACAGGTGTTAGTTGTAATAGACGCCGGTCTCTAATAGAAGCCGGTCTGACAGGTGGTAGTTGTAATAGACGCCGGTCTCTAGTAAAAGCCGGTCCAACAGGTGGTAGTTGTAATAGACGCTGGTCTGTAATAAAAGCCGGTCTAACAGGTGGTTGTTTGTAATAGACGCCGGTCCCTTAAAGAAGCCGGTAATAGACGCTGCTCTCTAATAGAAGCCGGTCTAACAGGTGGTAGTTGTAATAGACGCCGGTCTCTACTAGAAGCCGGTCTAACAGGTGGTAGTTGTAATAGACGCCGGTCTCTAATACAAGCCGGTCTAACAGGTGGTAGTTGTAATAGACGCTGTTTTCTAATAGAAGCCGGTCTAACAGGTGGTAGTTGTAATAGACGCTGGTCTCCAATAGAAGCTGGTCTAACAGATGGTAGTTGTAATAGACGCCTGTCTCCAATAGAAGCCGGTCTAACAAGTGGTAGTTGTAACAGACGCTGGTCTCCAATAGAAGCCGGTCTAACACGTGGTAGTTGTAATATACGCCGGTTTCTAATAGAAGCCGGTCTAACAGGTGGTAGTTGTAATAGACGCTGGTCTCTAACAAAAGCTGATCTAACAGGTGTTAGTTGTAATAGACACCGGTCTCTAATAGAAGCCGGTCTAACAGGTGGTAGTTGTAATAGACGCCGGTCTCTAATAAAAGCCGGTCTAACAGGTGGTAGTTGTAATAGACGTCGGTCTCTAATAGAAGCCGGTCTAACAGGTGTTAGTTGTAATAGACGCCGGTCTCTAATAGAAGCCAGTCTGACAGGTGGTAGTTGTAATAGACGCCGGTCTCTAGTAAAAGCCGGTCCAACAGGTGGTAGTTGTAATAGACGCCGGTCCCTTAAAGAAGCCGGTAATAGACGCTGCTCTCTAATAGAAGCCGGTCTAACAGGTGGTAGTTGTAATAGACGCCGGTCTCTACTAGAAGCCAGTCTAACAGGTGGTAGTTGTAATAGACGCCGGTCTCTAATAGAAGCCGGTCTAACAGGTGGTAGTTGTAATAGACGCTGTTTTCTAATAGAAGCCGGTCTAACAGGTGGTAGTTGTAATAGACGCTGGTCTCCAATAGAAGCTGGTCTAACAGATGTTAGTTGTAATAGACGCCTGTCTCCAATAGAAGCCGGTCTAACAAGTGGTAGTTGTAATAGACGCCGGTCTCTAATAGAAGCCGGTCTAACAGGTGGTAGTTGTAATAGACGCCGGTCTCCAATAGAAGCCGGTCTAACAGGTGGTAGTTGTAATAGACGCCGGTCTCCAATAGAAGCCGGTCTAACAGGTGGTAGTTGTAATAGATGTCGGTCTCTAATAGAAGCCGGTCTAACAGGTGTTAGTTGTAATAGACGCCGGTCTCTAATAAAAGCCAGTCTAACACGTGGTAGTTGTAATAGACGATGGTCTCTAACAAAAGCCGGTCTAACAGGTGGTAGTTGTAATAGACGCCGGTCTCTAATAGAAGCCGGTCTAACAGGTGGTAGTTGTAATAGACGCCGGTCTCTAATAGAAGCCGGTCTAACAGGTGGTAGTTGTAATAGACGTCGGTCTCTAATAGAAGCCGGTCTAACAGGTGGTAGTTGTAATAGACGTCGGTCTCTAATAGAAGCCGGTCTAACAGGTGTTAGTTGTAATAGACGCCGGTCTCTAATAGAAGCCGGTCTGACAGGTGGTAGTTGTAATAGACGCCGGTCTCTAGTAAAAGGTGGTCCAACAGGTGGTAGTTGTAATAGACGCTGGTCTGTAATAAAAGCCGGTCTAACAGGTGGTTGTTGTAATAGACGCCGGTCCCTTAAAGAAGCCGGTAATAGACGCTGCTCTCTAATAGAAGCCGGTCTAACAGGTGGTAGTTGTAATAGACGCTGGTCTCTACTAGAAGCCGGTCTAACAGGTGGTAGTTGTAATAGACGCCGGTCTCTAATAGAAGCAGGTCTAACAGGTGGTAGTTGTAATAGACGCTGTTTTCTAATAGAAGCCGGTCTAACAGGTGGTAGTTGTAATAGACGCTGGTCTCCAATAGAATCTGGTCTAACAGATGGTAGTTGTAATAGACGCCTGTCTCCAATAGAAGCCGGTCTAACAAGTGGTAGTTGTAACAGACGCTGGTCTCCAATAGAAGCCGGTCTAACACGTGGTAGTTGTAATAGACGCCGGTTTCTAATAGAAGCCGGTCTAACAGGTGGTAGTTGTAATAGACGCTGGTCTCTAAAAAAGCTGATCTAACAGGTGTTAGTTGTAATAGACACCGGTCTCTAATAGAAGCCGGTCTAACAGGTGGTAGTTGTAATAGACGCCGGTCTCTAATAAAAGCCGGTCTAACAGGTGGTAGTTGTAATAGACGTCGGTCTCTAATAGAAGCCGGTCTAACAGGTGGTAGTTGTAATAGACGTCGGTCTCTAATAGAAGCCGGTCTAACAGGTGTTAGTTGTAATAGACGCCGGTCTCTAATAGAAGCCAGTCTGACAGGTGGTAGTTGTAATAGACGCCGGTCCTCTAGTAAAAGCCGGTCCAACAGGTGGTAGTTGTAATAGATGCCGGTCTGTAATAAAAGCCTGTCTAACAGGTGGTAGTTGTAATACACGCCGGTCTCTAACAGAAGCCGGTCTAACAGGTGGTAGTTGTAATAGACGCCGGTCCCTTAAAGAAGCCGGTAATAGACGCTGCTCTCTAATATAAGCCGGTCTAACAGGTGGTAGTTGTAATAGACGCCGGTCTCTACTAGAAGCCAGTCTAACAGGTGGTAGTTGTAATAGACGCCGGTCTCTAATAGAAGCCGGTCTAACACGTGGTAGTTGTAATAGACGCCGGTTTCTAATAGAAGCCGGTCTAACAGGTGGTAGTTGTAATAGACGCTGGTCTCCAATAGAAGCTGGTCTAACAGATGTTAGTTGTAATAGACGCCTGTCTCCAATAGAAGCCGGTCTAACAAGTGGTAGTTGTAATAGACGCCGGTCTCTAATAGAAGCCGGTCTAACAGGTGGTAGTTGTAATAGACGTCGGTCTCTAATAGAAGCCGGTCTAACAGGTATTAGTTGTAATAGACGCAGTTCTCTAATAGAAGCCGGTCTAACAAGTGGTAGTTGTAATAGACGCTGGTCTCCAATAGAAGCCGGTCTAACACGTGGTAGTTGTAATAGACGCCGGTCTCCAATAGAAGCCGGTCTAACAGGTGGTAGTTGTAATAGACGCCGGTCTCCAATAGAAGCCGGTCTAACAGGTGGTAGTTGTAATAGACGCCGGTCTCCAGTAGAAGCCGGTCTAACAGGTGGTAGTTGAAATAGACGTTGGTCTCTAATAGAAGCCGGTCTAACAGGTGGTAGTTGTAATAGACGCCGGTCTCTAATAGAAGCCAGTCTAACAGGTGGTAGTTGTAATAGATGTCGGTCTCTAATAGAAGCCGGTCTAACAGGTGTTAGTTGTAATAGACGCCGGTCTCTAATAAAAGCCAGTCTAACACGTGGTAGTTGTAATAGACGATGGTCTCTAACAAAAGCCGGTCTAACAGGTGGTAGTTGTAATAGACGCCGGTCTCTAATAGAAGCCGGTCTAACAAGTGGTAGTTGTAATAGATGCCGGTCTGTAATAAAAGGCCGGTCTAACAGGTGGTAGTTGTAATAGACGTCGGTCTCTAATAGAAGCCGGTCTAACAGGTATTAGTTGTAATAGACGCAGTTCTCTAATAGAAGCCGGTCTAACAGGTGGTAGTTGTAATAGACGCCGGTCTCTAATAGCAGCCGGTCTAACAGGTGGTAGTTGTAATAGACGCCGGTCTCCAATAGAAGCCGGTCTAACAGGTGGTAGTTGTAATAGACGCCGGTCTCCAATAGAAGCCGGTCTAACAGGTGGTAGTTGTAATAGACGCTGGTCTCTAGTAGAAGCCGGTCTAACAGGTGGTGGTTGTAATAGACGCTGTTTTCTAATAGAAGCCGGTCTAACAGGTGGTAGTTGTAATAGACGCTGGTCTCTAATAGAAGCCGGTCTAACAGGTGGTAGTTGTAATAGACGTCGGTCTCTAATAGAAGCCGGTCTAACAGGTGGTAGTTGTAATACACGCCGGTCTCTAATAGAAGCCAGTCTAACAGGCGGTAGTTGTAATAGATGTCGGTCTCTAATAGAAGCCGGTCTAACAGGTGGTAGTTGTAATAGACGCCGGTCTCTAATAGAAGCCAGTCTAACAGGTGGTAGTTGTAATAGACGCCGGTGTCCAATAGAAGCCGGTCTAACAGGTGGTAGTTGTAATAGACGCCGGTCTCTAGTAGAAGGCGGTCTAACAGGTGGTGGTTGTAATAGACGCCGGTCTCTAATAGAAGCCGGTCTAACAGGTGGTAGTTGTAATAGACGCTGGTCTCTAATAGAAGCCGGTCTAACAGGTGGTAGTTGTAATAGACGTCGGTCTCTAATAGAAGCCGGTCTAACAGGTGGTAGTTGTAATAGACGACGGTCTCTAATAGAAGCCAGTCTAACAGGTGATAGTTGTAATAGATGTCGGTCTCTAATAGAAGCCGGTCTAACAGGTGTTAGTTGTAATAGACGCCGGTCTCTAATAGAAGCCGGTCTAACAGGTGTTAGTTGTAATAGACGCCGGTCTCTAATAGAAGCCAGTCTAACAGGTGGTAGTTGTAATAGACGATGGTCTCTAACAAAAGCCGGTCTAACAGGTGGTAGTTGTAATAGACGCCGGTCTCTAATAGAAGCCGGTCTAACAGGTGGTAGTTGTAATAGACGCCGGTCTCTAATAGAAGCCGGTCTAACAGGTGGTAGTTGTAATAGACGTCGGTCTCTAATAGAAGCCGGTCTAACAGGTGGTAGTTGTAATAGACGTCGGTCTCTAATAGAAGCCGGTCTAACAGGTGTTAGTTGTAATAGACGCCGGTCTCTAATAGAAGCCGGTCTGACAGGTGGTAGTTGTAATAGACGCCGGTCTCTAGTAAAAGCCTGTCCAACAGGTGGTAGTTGTAATAGACGCCGGTCTGTAATAAAAGCCGGTCTAACAGGTGGTAGTTGTAATAGACGCCGGTCCCTTAAAGAAGCCGGTAATAGACGCTGCTCTCTAATAGAAGCCGGTCTAACAGGTGGTAGTTGTAATAGACGCCGGTCTCTACTAGAAGCCGGTCTAACAGGGGGTAGTTGTAATAGACGCCGGTCTCTAATAGAAGCCGGTCTAACAGGTGGTAGTTGTAATAGACGCTGTTTTCTAATAGAAGCCGGTCTAACAGGTGGTAGTTGTAATAGACGCTGGTCTCCAATAGAAGCTGGTCTAACAGATGTTAGTTGTAATAGACGCCTGTCTCCAATAGAAGCCGGTCTAACAAGTGGTAGTTGTAATAGACGCCGGTCTCTAATAGAAGCCGGTCTAACAGGTGGTAGCTGTAATAGACACCGGTCTCTAATTAAAGGCCGGTCTAACAGGTGGTAGTTGTAATAGACGTCGGTCTCTAATAGAAGCCGGTCTAACAGGTATTAGTTGTAATAGACGCAGTTCTCTAATAGAAGCCGGTCTAACAAGTGGTAGTTGTAATAGACGCTGGTCTCCAATAGAAGCCGGTCTAACACGTGGTAGTTGTAATAGACGCCGGTCTCCAATAGAAGCCGGTCTAACAGGTGGTAGTTGTAATAGACGCCGGTCTCCAATAGAAGCCGGTCTAACAGGTGGTAGTTGTAATAGACGCCGGTCTCCAGTAGAAGCCGGTCTAACAGGTGGTAGTTGTAATAGACGTTGGTCTCTAATAGAAGCCGGTCTAACAGGTGGTAGTTGTAATAGACGCCGGTCTCTAATAGAAGCCAGTCTAACAGGTGGTAGTTGTAATAGATGTCGGTCTCTAATAGAAGCCGGTCTAACAGGTGTTAGTTGTAATAGACGCCGGTCTCTAATAAAAGCCAGTCTAACACGTGGTAGTTGTAATAGACGATGGTCTCTAACAAAAGCCGGTCTAACAGGTGGTAGTTGTAATAGACGCCGGTCTCTAATAGAAGCCGGTCTAACAAGTGGTAGTTGTAATAGATGCCGGTCTGTAATAAAAGGCCGGTCTAACAGGTGGTAGTTGTAATAGACGTCGGTCTCTAATAGAAGCCGGTCTAACAGGTATTAGTTGTAATAGACGCAGTTCTCTAATAGAAGCCGGTCTAACAGGTGGTAGTTGTAATAGACGCCGGTCTCTAATAGCAGCCGGTCTAACAGGTGGTAGTTGTAATAGACGCCGGTCTCCAATAGAAGCCGGTCTAACAGGTGGTAGTTGTAATAGACGCCGGTCTCCAATAGAAGCCGGTCTAACAGGTGGTAGTTGTAATAGACGCCGGTCTCTAGTAGAAGCCGGTCTAACAGGTGGTGGTTGTAATAGACGCTGTTTTCTAATAGAAGCCGGTCTAACAGGTGGTAGTTGTAATAGACGCTGGTCTCTAATAGAAGCCGGTCTAACAGGTGGTAGTTGTAATAGACGTCGGTCTCTAATAGAAGCCGGTCTAACAGGTGGTAGTTGTAATACACGCCGGTCTCTAATAGAAGCCAGTCTAACAGGTGGTAGTTGTAATAGATGTCGGTCTCTAATAGAAGCCGGTCTAACAGGTGGTAGTTGTAATAGACGCCGGTCTCTAATAGAAGCCAGTCTAACAGGTGGTAGTTGTAATAGACGCCGGTCTCCAATAGAAGCCGGTCTAACAGGTGGTAGTTGTAATAGACGCCGGTCTCTAGTAGAAGGCGGTCTAACAGGTGGTGGTTGTAATAGACGCCGGTCTCTAATAGAAGCCGGTCTAACAGGTGGTAGTTGTAATAGACGCTGTTTTCTAATAGAAGCCGGTCTAACAGGTGGTAGTTGTAATAGACGTCGGTCTCTAATAGAAGCCGGTCTAACAGGTGGTAGTTGTAATAGACGACGGTCTCTAATAGAAGCCAGTCTAACAGGTGATAGTTGTAATAGATGTCGGTCTCTAATAGAAGCCGGTCTAACAGGTGTTAGTTGTAATAGACGCCGGTCTCTAATAGAAGCCGGTCTAACAGGTGTTAGTTGTAATAGACGCCGGTCTCTAATAGAAGCCAGTCTAACAGGTGGTAGTTGTAATAGACGATGGTCTCTAACAAAAGCCGGTCTAACAGGTGGTAGTTGTAATAGACGCCGGTCTCTAATAGAAGCCGGTCTAACAGGTGGTAGTTGTAATAGACGCCGGTCTCTAATAGAAGCCGGTCTAACAGGTGGTAGTTGTAATAGACGTCGGTCTCTAATAGAAGCCGGTCTAACAGGTGGTAGTTGTAATAGACGTCGGTCTCTAATAGAAGCCGGTCTAACACGTGGTAGTTGTAATAGACGATGGTCTCTAACAAAAGCCGGTCTAACAGGTGGTAGTTGTAATAGACGCCGGTCTCTAATAGAAGCCGGTCTAACAAGTGGTAGTTGTAATAGATGCCGGTCTGTAATAAAAGGCCGGTCTAACAGGTGGTAGTTGTAATAGACGTCGGTCTCTAATAGAAGCCGGTCTAACAGGTATTAGTTGTAATAGACGCAGTTCTCTAATAGAAGCCGGTCTAACAGGTGGTAGTTGTAATAGACGCCGGTCTCTAATAGCAGCCGGTCTAACAGGTGGTAGTTGTAATAGACGCCGGTCTCCAATAGAAGCCGGTCTAACAGGTGGTAGTTGTAATAGACGCCGGTCTCCAATAGAAGCCGGTCTAACAGGTGGTAGTTGTAATAGACGCCGGTCTCTAGTAGAAGCCGGTCTAACAGGTGGTGGTTGTAATAGACGCTGTTTTCTAATAGAAGCCGGTCTAACAGGTGGTAGTTGTAATAGACGCTGGTCTCTAATAGAAGCCGGTCTAACAGGTGGTAGTTGTAATAGACGTCGGTCTCTAATAGAAGCCGGTCTAACAGGTGGTAGTTGTAATACACGCCGGTCTCTAATAGAAGCCAGTCTAACAGGTGGTAGTTGTAATAGATGTCGGTCTCTAATAGAAGCCGGTCTAACAGGTGGTAGTTGTAATAGACGCCGGTCTCTAATAGAAGCCAGTCTAACAGGTGGTAGTTGTAATAGACGCCGGTCTCCAATAGAAGCCGGTCTAACAGGTGGTAGTTGTAATAGACGCCGGTCTCTAGTAGAAGGCGGTCTAACAGGTGGTGGTTGTAATAGACGCCGGTCTCTAATAGAAGCCGGTCTAACAGGTGGTAGTTGTAATAGACGCTGTTTTCTAATAGAAGCCGGTCTAACAGGTGGTAGTTGTAATAGACGTCGGTCTCTAATAGAAGCCGGTCTAACAGGTGGTAGTTGTAATAGACGACGGTCTCTAATAGAAGCCAGTCTAACAGGTGATAGTTGTAATAGATGTCGGTCTCTAATAGAAGCCGGTCTAACAGGTGTTAGTTGTAATAGACGCCGGTCTCTAATAGAAGCCGGTCTAACAGGTGTTAGTTGTAATAGACGCCGGTCTCTAATAGAAGCCAGTCTAACAGGTGGTAGTTGTAATAGACGATGGTCTCTAACAAAAGCCGGTCTAACAGGTGGTAGTTGTAATAGACGCCGGTCTCTAATAGAAGCCGGTCTAACAGGTGGTAGTTGTAATAGACGCCGGTCTCTAATAGAAGCCGGTCTAACAGGTGGTAGTTGTAATAGACGTCGGTCTCTAATAGAAGCCGGTCTAACAGGTGGTAGTTGTAATAGACGTCGGTCTCTAATAGAAGCCGGTCTAACAGGTGTTAGTTGTAATAGACGCCGGTCTCTAATAGAAGCCGGTCTGACAGGTGGTAGTTGTAATAGACGCCGGTCTCTAGTAAAAGCCTGTCCAACAGGTGGTAGTTGTAATAGACGCCGGTCTGTAATAAAAGCCGGTCTAACAGGTGGTAGTTGTAATAGACGCCGGTCCCTTAAAGAAGCCGGTAATAGACGCTGCTCTCTAATAGAAGCCGGTCTAACAGGTGGTAGTTGTAATAGACGCCGGTCTCTACTAGAAGCCGGTCTAACAGGGGGTAGTTGTAATAGACGCCGGTCTCTAATAGAAGCCAGTCTAACAGGTGGTAGTTGTAATAGACGCTGGTCTCCAATAGAAGCCGGTCTAACAGATGTTAGTTGTAATAGACGCCTGTCTCCAATAGAAGCCGGTCTAACAAGTGGTAGTTGTAATAGACGCTGGTCTCCAATAGAAGCCGGTCTAACAAGTGGTAGTTTTTAATAGACGCCGGTTTCTAATAGAAGCCGGTCTAACAGGTGGTAGTTGTAATAGACGCCGGTCTCTAGTAAAAGCCTGTCCAACAGGTGGTAGTTGTAATAGACGCCGGTCTGTAATAAAAGCCGGTCTAACAGGTGGTAGTTGTAATAGACGCCGGTCCCTTAAAGAAGCCGGTAATAGACGCTGCTCTCTAATAGAAGCCGGTCTAACAGGTGGTAGTTGTAATAGACGCCGGTCTCTACTAGAAGCCGGTCTAACAGGGGGTAGTTGTAATAGACGCCGGTCTCTAATAGAAGCCGGTCTAACAGGTGGTAGTTGTAATAGACGCTGGTCTCCAATAGAAGCCGGTCTAACAGATGTTAGTTGTAATAGACGCCTGTCTCCAATAGAAGCCGGTCTAACAAGTGGTAGTTGTAATAGACGCTGGTCTCCAATAGAAGCCGGTCTAACAAGTGGTAGTTGTAATAGACGCCGGTTTCTAATAGAAGTCGGTCTAACAGGTGGTAGTTGTAATAGACGCTGTTTTCTAATAGAAGCCGGTCTAACAGGTGGTAGTTGTAATAGACGTCGGTCTCTAATAGAAGCCGGTCTAACAGGTGGTAGTTGTAATAGACGACGGTCTCTAATAGAAGCCAGTCTAACAGGTGATAGTTGTAATAGATGTCGGTCTCTAATAGAAGCCGGTCTAACAGGTGTTAGTTGTAATAGACGCCGGTCTCTAATAGAAGCCGGTCTAACAGGTGTTAGTTGTAATAGACGCCGGTCTCTAATAGAAGCCAGTCTAACAGGTGGTAGTTGTAATAGACGATGGTCTCTAACAAAAGCCGGTCTAACAGGTGGTAGTTGTAATAGACGCCGGTCTCTAATAGAAGCCGGTCTAACAGGTGGTAGTTGTAATAGACGCCGGTCTCTAATAGAAGCCGGTCTAACAGGTGGTAGTTGTAATAGACGTCGGTCTCTAATAGAAGCCGGTCTAACAGGTGGTAGTTGTAATAGACGTCGGTCTCTAATAGAAGCCGGTCTAACAGGTGTTAGTTGTAATAGACGCCGGTCTCTAATAGAAGCCGGTCTGACAGGTGGTAGTTGTAATAGACGCCGGTCTCTAGTAAAAGCCTGTCCAACAGGTGGTAGTTGTAATAGACGCCGGTCTGTAATAAAAGCCGGTCTAACAGGTGGTAGTTGTAATAGACGCCGGTCCCTTAAAGAAGCCGGTAATAGACGCTGCTCTCTAATAGAAGCCGGTCTAACAGGTGGTAGTTGTAATAGACGCCGGTCTCTACTAGAAGCCGGTCTAACAGGGGGTAGTTGTAATAGACGCCGGTCTCTAATAGAAGCCGGTCTAACAGGTGGTAGTTGTAATAGACGCTGGTCTCCAATAGAAGCCGGTCTAACAGATGTTAGTTGTAATAGACGCCTGTCTCCAATAGAAGCCGGTCTAACAAGTGGTAGTTGTAATAGACGCTGGTCTCCAATAGAAGCCGGTCTAACAAGTGGTAGTTTTTAATAGACGCCGGTTTCTAATAGAAGCCGGTCTAACAGGTGGTAGTTGTAATAGACGCCGGTCTCTAGTAAAAGCCTGTCCAACAGGTGGTAGTTGTAATAGACGCCGGTCTGTAATAAAAGCCGGTCTAACAGGTGGTAGTTGTAATAGACGCCGGTCCCTTAAAGAAGCCGGTAATAGACGCTGCTCTCTAATAGAAGCCGGTCTAACAGGTGGTAGTTGTAATAGACGCCGGTCTCTACTAGAAGCCGGTCTAACAGGGGGTAGTTGTAATAGACGCCGGTCTCTAATAGAAGCCGGTCTAACAGGTGGTAGTTGTAATAGACGCTGGTCTCCAATAGAAGCCGGTCTAACAGATGTTAGTTGTAATAGACGCCTGTCTCCAATAGAAGCCGGTCTAACAAGTGGTAGTTGTAATAGACGCTGGTCTCCAATAGAAGCCGGTCTAACAAGTGGTAGTTGTAATAGACGCCGGTTTCTAATAGAAGCCGGTCTAACAGGTGGTAGTTGTAATAGACGCTGGTCTCTAACAAAAGCTGATCTAACAGGTGTTAGTTGTAATAGACGCCGGTCTCTAATAGAAGCCGGTCTAACAGGTGGTAGTTGTAATACACGCCGGTCTCTAATAGAAGCCAGTCTAACAGGTGGTAGTTGTAATAGATGTCGGTCTCTAATAGAAGCCGGTCTAACAGGTGGTAGTTGTAATAGACGCTGGTCTCTAATAGAAGCCGGTCTAACAGGTGGTAGTTGTAATAGACATCGGTCTCTAATAGAAGCCGGTCTAACAGGTGGTAGTTGTAAATGAGATAAACACAGACATCGCTCCATGCAGCTAACAGGCTAAAAACATTAGCTGCTAGTTCCATGTAGTTTACAGGCTAAAAACATTAGCTGTTAGCACTAAGTAGCTAACAGGGGAAAAACATGAGCTGCTAGCTCCATGAAGGTAACAGGCTAAAACATTAGCTGCTAGCTCCATGTAGCTAACAGACTAAAAACATTAACTGCTAGCTCTATGTAGCTAACAGGCTAAAAACATTAGCTGTTAGCTCCAGTTTCCTATTGACCAGAGAAAGCAGCAACAAATTAGAAGAACTGGTTTGAACATGGATTACTGAGCAAAGGAAAAGGTGTGCATGGCTCCAGGAAAATGGTCGGCATGAAAGCGAAACTGATTTTTGATACAGAGATTGACGTTCAGCCGTTGACAGCCAGAATAATAAATCAGAAAAATACAATGTTCTAATTATTTCTATAAATCCTGTTATCCATCTGTTATTTTCTGCATTTTGTGAATGAATTATATGCTAAATGAACCCATCAACCATCATAATTCTGTCTGTGATGGAATAAATGCGGGTCCCCAATAAATGCATGCCTCTAATAAACGCCGGGTCGGCTGACTTTTTTTTTTTTTTAATAAATGCCCCAGCTACTATTGGCAGATATATGGTACACACGTTCACAAAAACACACACATGTAAACATACACACACGTGTTCACAAACACACACGTTCACATACACACATGTTTACATACAAATCATATCACATACATACTTTCACACACGTATTCACACACACATGTTCACATGCAAACGTGTTTACATACACGTTCACATTCACAAATGTTCACATACACACACATGTTTACAAACACACACACATAGGGCAGTGGCTAGACTTTGCTTGGAGCCACTCTAGAATGGAGAAGTCAGACGACTCCTTCCCTCCACTAGTCTGAGGGTTTCACCTTAGGCAAGAGAAAGTACCCTCTAGCCTTCCTACCTGGTGTTACAGGTTCAGGCATTGGCAGTAGGTTGTCTGGCGGTGAAAACGGCAGAAGTGCCAATAGGCCAATGGCGTTAACACCTGATGGCATGCTGATGAGCCTCAAATAGCTGCGGCCAAAGGATGACATCAACTAGCAAGTATGTTTACTGCGGGACGACCTCTTCGTCAGCAATGTACGTTGCACACTTGTGTACCACATTGTACGTGATGTTTTTGAGGACCAGAGAGACAGTCTGGTGGAGGCACAACACCAACTGGCTTTGGTATTGTGCAAGGCGTTTTGTGTTTTGGAGTGTGTTTGGAGTGTTTAGACTTGTGGCGATAGAGTACATTTGTCGGCAACAGGCCTAAGTAGCTGGGAGCTGTTAGCAGAAGCTCTGCACGCAGGCGGCTCACATCTGATGGTCGCAACTTTAACTGACCTGTGAGTACCGGTTTGTTGAGGCAGCAATGTGAGTGACCAGGCAGCCCTTTTAGGGAAAGCACTGCCTGCCCAGGAATGGGGAGCCCCTAGAAAAGGTGGGGTAAAAAAAGCGTACTCAGATCTACACCTGGCTGGCTAGCCGCAGTCAGCGGGACTTCCTTTAAAGCGGCCGAACCTCAAAATCGAAGAAGATGACTATTGCAACATGGAACGTACGAACTATGCTAGATAATAACAACCGACCCGAACGTAGGACAGCTTTGATTGCACGAGAACTCAAGGCGCTCAGTATTGAGATTGCAGCCCTTCAGGAGACACGTCTTGAGGCCCAGGGACAGCTCCAAGAGGCAGAGTATACTTTCTTCTGGGTTGGTAAGACCACAGCACCTAGAGAAGCAGGAGTTGCCTTCGCAATCCACAACACAATTGCTAAGAAGTTAGTATCATTACCCACAGCAATTTCACCTAGACTTATGACCCTAAGAGTATCTATTGAGAAAGGACGCAATTTAACTCTAGTGAATGTGTATGCCCCAACTATGACTTACACCGATGACGAAAAGAAATATTCTACCAAGAACTTACTCATGTAATTCTCAAAGTTCCCAAAGAAGACAAGCTCCTGATATTAGGAGACTTCAATGCTTGAGTTGGAACAGACTGGGAAACATACTTGGGTGTCATTGGCAAATTTGGAAAGATGAAAAAGAACTCGAATGGAGGTCTTCTTCTAAACCTTTGCGCTCAACTTGACCTAAGCATCACCAACACATTCTTCTATCAACCTGATAAGAATTTCTTCACATGGAAGTACCCTCACTCAGGTCACTTCCACTTGCTTGACTATGTCATTACCAGAAAATCAGATTTAGCAGATGTGTTATGTACAAAGGCAATGCGTGGACCGGAGTGCTCTACTGACCACTATCTTGTGAGATGTCAACTTAGAATGAAAATTGTGTTACCTCGTAGGAAAACTTCTGCAAATACCAAGCCCAAGAAACTGGATACTAACAAGCTGCTAAACAAAACGTGTTGTGATGAGCTGTCAAAAGAGATTGATGCTGCTCTGGAGAATGTAAATTTGAATAGAGAGGTGGATATTGAACAGCACTGGAAAGCTTTGAAAGAAACAGTTCATGCTGCAAGTATGAACATCCTAGGTCCCAGTCATAGAAAGACTCAAGATTGTTTTTACGAACACAGTAGTGAAATCGAGGAACTCCTGGAGGAAAAGAAGCGTATACATCTTAAACACCTACATGAGAATTCTGAGAAGAGCAAGAGTGCATTTTCTGAAATCAAGGCTAAGGTACAGAAGGAGCTGAGACATTTAAAGAACAACTGGTGGCAAAAGAAAGCAGAAGAATTGTATGGCTGATAATTATAACTATCACGGTCTGTTTGCCGGTCTGAAGTCTATCTATGGCCCGAAAAGCACCGCTGTTGCTCCAGTAAGATCAGCGGATGGAAGTAAGCTATTCACAGATCTTCAAAACATCAGGACCAGATGGAAGGAGCACTTTCATAAGCTGCTAAACCAAAAAGGTTCAGCAAAGTCAAATGCATGCCAGATCCTGAAAAATAAACCCAAAAAGAATGAACTGTGTAGACAATTCAGTATGGAAGAACTCAAGTACGCTCTGAAATCAACAGCAAGTGGTAAAGCACCTGGTCTTGATGGCATCCCATCAGAGATTCTAAAATATGGTGGCGAGAAGCTGTGTGAATCTTTGTTAGATCTATTTAACAGATGTCTCATCTCTGGTACTGTGCCACAAGACTTCCGAGATGCTTTAATTGTCTGGCAAGATGCCATGACATCAGTACTAGTACTAAGGTGAAGGTATATGCAGCCGCAGTCGTCCCCTGTTTGCTATACTCCATCGAGTGTACCACTCTCTACCGCAGACCCATCAAGGCTCTAACAAGACTTCAGCTTCGCCACCTCCGCTTCATTCTCAACATCAAGTGGCAAGACCGTATCCCAGACGTTGAGGTTTTCAGACGTGCCAACATGGTTAGTGTTGATGCCCTAATAACATCGTCACAACTTCAATGGGCAGGTCATGTATGTCGGATGCCCAACAATAGATTACCCAAAGCAGTTTTCTACTCTGAACTTTCTCAAGGAAAAAGGAGCCGCAGTGGACAGAAATTACGTTATAAACATGTACTAAAACGACATATGAAGCGAGCAGGCATCCCACACCGCAACTGGGAAGAAGAAGCCCTTCAAAAATCCAAATGGCGTAAAACTTTAAAGGAAGTCATAACAACCATTGAAGACCAACGCGAACATGAATACAAACGGGCACATCACCGGCATAAAACCGTAGCAACCTCAACCAATTTTAAGTGCACGAGATCACGTGCTGGGCTAGCAGCCCACATGAGAGCCTGCCTCCAATAACTCACAAAAACTCAAGACAGTCAACTTTGGCACACGAAGGACAGCCATATATATAGACACACACATGTTCACATACACACACCTTCACAAACACACATGTTCACATACACACACTTACTATACACACATAATCACATACAAATCATATCATATACATGCTTTCACACACGTGTTCACACACAAACGTGTTTACATACACGTTCACATTCACACACATGTTCACATACACACACGTTTACATACACACACATGTTCAATAAACACTCATTAACATAGACACACACATTCACATAGACACACGTTTACAAACACACGTGTTCACATACAAATAATATCACATACATACTTTCACACAGTCACATATACATGTTCACATACAAACGTGTTTACATACACGTTCACATTCACAAATGTTCACATACACGCACATGTTCACATAAACACACACATGTTTACATACACACACATGTTCAATAAACATTCATTAACATGGACACACACATGTTCACATACACACACCTTCACATACACACATGTTCACATACAAACACTTACTATACACGCGTGCTCACATACAAATCATATCACATACATACTTTCACACACACACATGTTCACATACAAACGTGTTTACGTACACGTTCACATTTACACATGTTCACATACACACACATGTTCACATACACACACATGTTTACATACTGTAGGCTATAATTCGCCGATTATGCCTAAGTGTGTGTTCAAAAATCGAGGTCTGGAACGATTTTGAGGTTTTCCACCAAAAGATTTATTCCTGACACCAAAATATCTAATACATGAATTTAGGGTCTGCAGCTGTCCCTAGGAAAGCATCTAGTGGATGCTCTTCTCCGTGCACGAAGAATAGAGACACCCTTTTTCCCTTTGACCCAGAGTTTTATACACAATATGCAAAAAGAAGGTTGGATCAAAATAAGAGGTTGGATCTTCTCCCTGGAGATGCATTTTCCCACCGTCGGCCTTTTCCCATCCTTTCGCAGGTGTCTCTGCTCCTCGTTAACTCCTTATCAGCTCTTGTTTCACTCCCGCCTGCACACATTTGTTTCAAAGCAGCATACTCCCTATATGAAATAACCTTGTATGCTGTGAGAAACTATCCTATCATTCATTCACACAATCATAAAAATGTCTGCAAAGTTTAAACCATGAAAAACCCTTTTGTTTAAGTATTCAATATCTACCAGGTTTATCACTTTTAACACTAAATTTTCATACTGGTTAACACTGAATTATTATGACACACACATAAAAATTTGTTTATTTAGACTTCATTTCTTCAATACACACACATGTTCAATAAACACTCATTAACACGGACACACACATTCACATAGACACACACGTTTACATACACACGTGTTCACATACACACTTGTTCACATCCATGTACACACACGTTCACATACAAACATTCTCATAAACACACATTTTTACATACACACATTTACATAGACACAAATGTTCACATGCTCATGTGTTCACATAGACACAAATGTTCACATAGACACATTTGTTCACATGTTCACACACACACACATGTTGACATACTCACGTGTTCACATACACACATGTTCACATATACACGTGTTCACATACACACATGAATTCACTACACACACGTGCTACACATACATACTTTCACACAAACACACGCGTTCACACACACATTCACATACACACACATTCACATACACACACATGTTCACATACATGTTCACATACATGTTCACATACACATACATGTTTAAATACACATGCGATCACATACACACACACGTTACCACATACGTGTTCTCATTCACACCTTTTCACATACACACGTGTTCACATTAACACATGTTCACATACACGCTTACATACACACGTGTTCACACAGAAACACGTTTACATACACACACGTGTTCACACGCAAACATGTTCACATACAAACATGTTCACATTCACACGTTAACACATGTGCAAGTGTGCATACACACACACACTCATACAGAATAGGTCTGTTTTTCATACGCGCTGCTCTCCTCCCCAGCACGGACAGCACTACAGGCTGGAGCTGTATGAAGGGGACAAGTTCAGCGGTCAGTGTGTGGAGCTGTGCGACGACTGTCCGTTTCTGCAAGCAAGAGGCTTGACCAAAAACTGCATCAACTCCATCAGAGTTTATGGTGATGGAGCGTAAGTATCTAGCTGAATCTGCATAGAATCACCACACCCTCTAACTGTTAGCTGACAGGTCTAAGCTTCATTCAGTCTCTGTGAAAAAAAACAAGTTTAGGAAATGTAAAGAAAAAACACTTAAAATGAAGACCGTCTTCCTGCTCTTTAGTAAAGTGAAAATTACATTGTTTTTGTTTATAGCTCTTAGTCATACTGAATATTCTGAATGGAACCGTAAAAAGACAGTCCTCATTCAGTGCATGTATAGTTGTTTTTAATGGTTTCACTTTCTTTATGTCAAACTTATTTATATTTAAAAGCTATTTTCAAATAATGAGAAGATTTTTGAAGTTTTTTTTTTGTATTTTATGGATTGTAATAAGTCAAGATTAAACAACCAGTACCTATAAGAAAAAGGGACAGCTTGATCTCTGAAATTAAAATTTCATAAATGCATCCATATTAAAAGTCTTATGGGAATTCTGTCAGATCTGACAGCCTCTTAAAGGACTTTTACTCTCCTAAATTTCATCAGGATTTTTCTTGATCTTTACCTTTCAGGTGGGTGTTGTATGAGGAGCCAAACTATAGCGGTCGAATGTACATTGTTGAGCGAGGAGACTTCTGCTCGCCTCTGGACTGGCAGGCGGAGAACCCCAACATCCAGTCTGTGCGCAGGGTGGCAAACTACTTCTGAAGCTAGCTCCAATCCGCCTCATGCAGCTGACAATAAAAGATTCAGCAAATGTTGGAAGGTGTTTGGTTCACTTTCTCCTGAAAAGAAGGGTAGTGTACACACAGTTAAAACCTACAATCTGTTTCTCTGGATATTTTCATCAGTTTTGAGTGAGCAACTCCTGCTTAGTATCATATTTGTTAGCAGAAAAGCCTGCGGTACTTTTGTTCAGGTTACTGCTTAGAAGCAGAAAACCTTTCATTGACGTGCTTCATTCTCATGGAGCCATCACATTTTTTTAGAAAAGATGTTGTGAGCAGCCATTAACACAAGCGCCTTTATTTATTTGGGGCTAAGTTTAAATGTTCTAACAGTAAAATGTGAGCAAATAGAAAATGATTAATAAATAATCCAAAACAGTTGAGAGACTTTCAGTTCTATCAGAGACCACATCGTCCCCATTACACTCTGAAGCTCTGCTGCCCCCTATTGTCTTCACCCCAAATTTCAGGATTCACAAAATGTTTGCTTTTCATAAAACGTAAAAGTTGTTTTTTATTCAGACTTTTCGGCAGACTGTCCCAGCACTTCACATTTATATCAGCACATCTTTGTGGGTCATTGCTTCATTGGTTTTTACTTCTTTGCCTTCTGCGATTGTTTCAATAGCGCTGAAAAAACAGCCAAGGACAAAATACAAAAAAGGTTCCTGGACTTGACAAGTGTCAACAAGTTATATTAATGTCTGTTTTTAAATGTTTGCTGTAAAAAAAAAAGTATTTTAATCAATTTTTTTTCATTGTAGTTCGTGAATTTGCCTATTAAGGGGTTCAACTTGTTGGCAAAAAATGTTTAAAGAAATGAAAAGATAAAGCTTTTTTTAGCAAGTTAAAATTGAGTAAAAAGGGAAGCTGAGGAACCAAAGAATAACCACCTGCAGAACCAGTTGCATAACCACCTGAATAACCAGTTGGGGAACCAGATGAATAACCGGCTGAGAAACAAACTGGGGAACCAGCGTGAGAAGCCTTTGTATCAGTAGAAGCTGTCTGTTAGCCATGGGCGTCGCGCTGAATGCTTAAACTATACATGGCTGTCATTTGTGCAAGCGTAGGACTGCTGGTGAAGCGACTGAATCTATAAGCTTCTGCAGGTTTCTGAATCTCTGACTTAAAAACTGTGGTCCACTGCTGATGAAGAGCTCACAAGTTCCATGTCTGGAAAATTCTTCATGATGTCCTCAGATCTTGTTAGCAATCTCCACAATTTGGAATAGCCCAACTTGTTGGCAAAAAGTTGATGTTTAAGATGAAACAATAAGCTCCAACCTTCTGCTGTGGTCTTTCAGGAAGCCCGATAAAGGTGTTACGGGATCCACAGAATGAACCTGTTCTGTCAAACATATGACTTCAGTGGTTTGACTGCTCAGACCAGAACCCTGGCTCTTCAGATCAGTCTTTACATCTTGACATACCTTGATGTCCATCATGTCAGACAGGCAGAGTTGTGCGTATTGGCAGGAGTCTAGTCATGTTGTTGTCAAGTTCAAGTACAGTCAGTGTCTCTGTGTGGCCAGGCTAGTTTCACAGGACATGTGATATGATTCTTATCTTTTTGACAAAATGACCCAGCTTCTGAACACACTCTGTCTGTTTTAAGCTGTTCTGTTAATTGTGGCATGTGTCCAAATAACAGGTAGGCTTTTGATTCTTTCTGTCGTGACAGAAACCACAATGCCACAGCACAGTCCCTCTGACACAAATTAGAAAGAAATTGCCATTGTTAATCAAGAAACAAAGCTTTCGGGGCGGTGCTATTTAGTAGCGGTTAACACTCGCCTCGCAGCCAGAAGGTCCTGGTTTAAGTCCCAATTGGGTTCTGTCAGTGTGAAGTTTGCATGTTCTCCTGGTTTATGAGTGGGTTTTATCCAGGATATCCAATATATCCAGGATATTTATCCTGGATATTTATCCTGGCACTTCAATTTCCTCCCACAGTCCTGAAACATGCTTCAAAGGTTGACTGATTACTTTAAATTGTCCCTAAGTGTGAATATAAGTGTGTGTGGCTCTGTGACAGACTGGTGGAGCTGGTGACAGACTCCAGGATGAACCCAGCCTTCACCCAACAGTGCCTGGGATAGTGTACAGAAACCCCTTGACCCTGAAATGGATTCAACAAGTTCATAAAATGGATGGACTGAAATGATTATGTGAAAAAGTATGCTTTAATACAAATTATAGATTTAAGTGGGATCTACACTACATTCTCTCATTACTGTATGTGTGTGTTTACCGTCCTCTTTTGAACAGAAACCCTGATCTAAGTTGAACACTCAGCATATGTGTGAAGCCTTAGCCTGTTGTTGGTTCTTCGGCATGCCGTCATTAAGTGATGTGGACCATCAGAACACACAGGTCTGAAGCCAAGAAGTTTTCTGCATGAAATGTCCCCAACATGCCACCAGTCCTGACCCCAGGAAAGAGAAGAAGCTGTGTATGAGAGGCTGTATGAGACTTAATACGTACTTTCTTTCACACATACTATCAAACTCTTTCATACACAGTGTTGGGGTAACAGATTAGAAAGTAACGAATTACTGTAATTTAATCACTTTTATAAGTAATATAACAAATCACAGTTCAAATTTGGATAATTCATTACAGTTACTGGATTATAAAAACCCTCATTACTTTGTTACTTAGGTTTTGTAGGTTCTGACATTTTCTCTCGGTTAAATGAAACAAAACCAGATTAATTTTAAACAAAATTGAGGAAATGGCAGAGTTGGGGATCGGTCAAAGTACAGAAGACATGCACTCATTGTTGCAGTTAAGGTGATTTTCAAACTGGTTTAAAAATGAGACAAGAAGAGATGCTGTTCTACAAGAAGTCCTGTCTTCTCCCTGGAGCAGCAGGTGAGCAACAGAGCAAAGATCTGCCCCGTGAACTGATGTGTCAATTACAAATTAAACGACTTAAAAGCCACTGTTTGATGTGAAAGACAAGAGTCCACCCGTGGTGGTGGGGTGCATAGTTTTTCTAGACTTGCAGCCGTGCAGAACTGTGTACAAAATGCAGATGTAGACAGAGAGACAAAGAGAGATTGGGTGCAAATCATTGACATGGAATACATAAAGTCAGCCAAAATGAACATGGAGGCATTTAATAGTTCTTTGTGTTTTTAAAAACTGTCTTGGTTACAGATTTGATAGAGATGAATATGAATATAACAGTATTTTCCACATCTGATTCTGAGCTGCAGCACAGACCACATATGTTGTAACAGGAACTTGTTTTTAATGTCATTTTTCACACTGTTGTCTGAATTCAAATGAAGCAGGTTATATCTTGAACCTTGTGCATACATTGCACAAGGTTTTTCCTCTAAAA
Organism: Oryzias woworae; assembly: GCA_016861445.1. Lineage (NCBI taxonomy): Eukaryota > Metazoa > Chordata > Actinopteri > Beloniformes > Adrianichthyidae > Oryzias > Oryzias woworae. The sequence continues at coordinate 6,786,106 of BOLG01000688.1, read as the reverse complement.
TGTAGTTTTTTAGTATTTAGTTTTTTTAATTTATTTACCTTTATTTAACCACAGACGTCCTATGAGATGAAAAATCTATTTTTCAAAGGAGCGCTGTTAAATGACAGACAAGAGGATCTTGTTTGTGTCAATCTGTTTTTCCCTTGAGAATTTGTATGAGTGGAAAAAAGTAAAGTAGCGTAAAGCAGTGAATTACTTTTTCAAATTGGTAATGAGTAAAGTAATTTGATTACAATTTTGATCCAGTAACTAAGAATCTAGTAGTTTCTACCGGCTCACAAAATGAAATAAGGATTTTATTGCTGATTTTTCTGATGTCTTTTGACTCACTTTTCCACATTTTTAACCAACCTATTAATTTTAGGTTCTTTTAATATTCACATGGACAAACACCCCCACTAAAGATTTTATCTCCTGTCTGGACAGCTTTGCTCTTCACCAACATATGAACTTCCCCACCCATAAGAAAGGACATGTACTTGATTTTATTTAAGGTGTCCCCCCCTCTGGACTGCAAACCGGATAGCATCCCTTTTTCAGATCACATGCTGTTATCTTTTAAAGTCAATCTCTTTCTCTTTGCAAATCCAACATTCCACGTACTACCACCTTCCGTAAAATTAATGACATCAACCTGGACCATTTATCCTCACACATCAATACACATCAAAACACACACACACACTGTCTGTCTTTCCACTATGGACGAATTACTTTCACATTATAATTCCAGCCTCCACGGTTTCATCTCATTTCCACGGGGGTCAGAGCACTCTGCACCTTAAGTTCTCCAAACATCTTAAAAGTTGCGTCTTTCAGTGTGCATGACACACTGACATTTTAACTGTTAAAGTTATTGTTGTGTTTTTGTGCTTTTTGTGTGTTACCGTTCCTCACGCAGCAGCACATGACTATAGTATGATAAAGAAAGCGTCAGGTGCAACTAAAACTAGAAACAACATCAACACACAAACATAGAGAACATGAGTGAGACTGAAAAAGAAGAACAATCCGAAACCCTTTCACTTTCTAATGACAACATGAAGGCAGAATTTAAAATCTGCAAGAAAAGATTTTCAAACAGAACGGACTCGACAACCAACCTGTCCAGACACCTGAGAACAACCTTCTGCAGAACAAAACAGATTATCATTGACAGAAGAAACCAGATCAGCTTCACAAAGCTGAGACATTTGCTATTTCTAAACCTTTACCATGATTAAACATTTTTACTTTGGTTTGCACATTTTAATTTGTGTTGCTGCATCTTAAAAGTTGAATTGTATTTTTTTTTTTGTGTGTCTACATTTTACCAAATTAAACTATATGTATAAAAAGCGCTTCTCATACTTGGTGTAACTCAAAGTGCTTTACATTTAAAAACAAAGCCCTCCCCCTCCCAACCAATAACGCATACAACCCATGACCCCAAACACAATGAGGATACTAATAAAATAGTTTCTAAAAGAAACTTCATGCTTGGCTCTGCTGTGAGGAAACGGTCTTTGGGAATCTATTCATGCCAAGAGCAGCTCAGTCACAGGAACTGAGCTGAGCTTATCTGGAAGGAAAAATAAAAGCATTTAGATATTTTACATTTATAAGTACTAAAACATCTTTTCCACTAGTTTTTCACTTTGTGCATAATTTTACATCGTTATTGATAATAAATAAAACAACAAAATGACCTGAAGAGTCTCTTGGGAGCCAAAAGAGTCAGATCACTAAGAAGAGCCAGAATTCTCATCACTATTGTGAGCTTATCACAGACTGAGATGTGTGAGGAGCTGCAGCCCAGAGTCTATTTCTTGTTTTCATTTTTGAAATGTTTTAGTATTATTTTCTCTGTGAAGATTACAGAAAGGGATTGTTAAAATGTGTTTACGTGTGGCTTTCTGGAAAACCATAAATGTTTACGTTTACACCTTTTCTGTTGGCCAACAACTGACACGGCCCCTCATCAGAAAAGAAATTCAAGTTATGTGGCCCTCTCAAGAGAAGGTTTGGGGACCCCTGATTTAAAAGACTGTGGCACATAACCAGTTTCTAGAGAGGTATTTCTTATAGTTATAATGGATTCATTAATCTCATTATTTTTTAATCGATTGACAGCACTAATAAAAATGTATCACTGGTATTTGGTTTTTACAATTTATGATACTAGCTAAAATTCATATTTACAAATATCTATTTTCACCCAAAATAGCCCTATTCAGCCTTATTTTATGAATTAAAATAAAAACTATACTGAATCTGTGAAATTATCTTTGGCTCCTAAAACTGTTGATACTTTATTACTTGTTTTATATTATTTTGAAGTTTTCTGGGCTTGTAGATCTATAATTAATGCTTTGCTTTATAAATTTTTTAATGTTTTATGTGTTTTTTAATATAATTTTGAATCTATATTGCTTTTACATGTCGTACATTCTTCTGGCATTAATGTCTGTCTGATGTGGTCATGTATGTTAGAACATTGCCAATATATACCAAAAAAAGCATGGCGGGCGGGGCTACCAGGAGAGACCCTCCCGCGCGCGCGCCACCCTCCATTTTGCGGCCTCAGCCAGCCGCGCGTCCCAGCGTGCGCGTGTCCGCGGTGAGGTCACCCCCCTCCCCCCTCGTGTTTACACATCCGGGTCTGCAGCCCCTTCCCCATTTCGGAGCCATTTTGGACGCAGATCAGTGACCCCCCCCCGCCGCTGCAGCCTCCATCCCGGTGAACCGAATCCCCGAGCAACCAGCGCCCGGTTCTTCCCCAGCTTGAGTTTGGTTTCTTGACCCAGTTCGGATCCGGAAGTCTCCCCTGAACCTTTGGCGGTCCTCGTCGATCCATGCTCAGCATTGTTACGCCGTCGCGGCCGTGGACGCGCTGCGGTGGGGGCTAGGCTGCTGGAGGGACCGCAGGCCTGGTTGGACCCCGCACCGATGTTCGGTCCGAACTGACTTTAATGTCCGCGGACGGACGGGGAGCCTCGAACGGAACATGTCTTCTTCATGGCTGACCTGCTCGCTGCTCCTGGGAACTTTGTGCGCAGGTGAGCGGCGCGTGCCCGTTTGCAGCTCTGCGGCGCGTTTTGGTTTGTTGTGGTTGAAGTGTTGTTTCGGTGAAAGACTCTTTCGTGACCGGCAGCGCCTTATCTTCGTTACCCTCCTCCCGGTTCTGTCTGTGAGTTTGGCTGCTGAGCGTCCAGCTTTCTTCCCTCCCCAAGACTGAAAGTGACGGCAGGAGCTGAACCAAGAGCCTGAAACCGAATAGCCACCCCCCACAAAAAAAGACGCCAAGGGAGAAAAACTCGCGTGATTCTGTAAATGCTGTGGAATGGACATCTTCGTGATTTTATCCTAAATATCCAAGTTTATGAAAACCCAAGTAAAAAAAAACAAACAACAAAAATAATAATAATAACCAATTATTATTAATAATTATTAATTCCAATTGAATATGGAAAAACATTAACATCTACATTTGAACATCATAACATTAACATCTACATTTGAACATCATAACATTAACATCTACATTTGAACATGTAACATTAACATCTACATTTGAACATGTAACATTATTATCTACATGCAACATTAACATCTACATTTGAACATTATAACATTAACATCTACATTTGAACATTATAACATTAACATCTACATTTGAACATGTAACATTACCATCTACATGCAACATTAACATCTACATTTGAACATGTAACATTACCATCTACATTTGAACATGCAACATTATTATCTACATTTGAACATGCAACATTAACATCTACATTTGAACATGCAACATTAACATCTACATTTGAACATGCAACATTAACATCTACATTTGAACATGCAACATTAACATCTACATTTGAACATGCAACATTAACATCTACATTTGAACATGCAACATTAACATCTACATTTGAACATGCAACATTAACATCTACATTTGAACATGCAACATTAACATCTACATTTGAACATCATAACATTAACATCTACATTTGAACATGCAACATTAACATCTACATTTGAACATGCAACATTAACATCTACATTTGAACATGCAACATTAACATCTACATTTGAACATGCAACATTAACATCTACATTTGAACATGCAACATTAACATCTACATTTGAACATGCAACATTAACATCTACATTTGAACATGTAACATTAACATCTACATTTGAACATGTAACATTAACATCTACATTTAAACATGTAACATTAACATCTACATTTGAACATCATAACATTAACATTTACATTTGAACATGTAACATTACCATCTACATGCAACATTAACATCTACATTTGAACATGCAACATTAACATCTACATTTGAACATGCAACATTAACATCTACATGCAACATTAACATCTACATTTGAACATGTATCATTAACATCTACATTTGAACATGTAACATTATTATCTACTTTTGAACATGCAACATTAACATCTACATTTGAACATGTAACATCTACATTTGAACATGTAACATTAACATCTACATTTGAACATGTAACATTAACATCTACATTTAAACATGTAACATTAACATCTACATTTGAACATGTAACATTACCATCTACATGCAACATTAACATCTACATTTGAACATGTAACATTATTATCTACATGTAACATTAACATCTACATTTGAACATGCAACATTAACATCTACATTTGAACATCATAACATTAACATCTACATTTGAACATGCAACATTAACATCTACATTTGAACATGCAACATTAACATCTACATTTGAACATGCAACATTAACATCTACATTTGAACATCATAACATTAACATCTACATTTGAACATGTAACATTACCATCTACATTTGAACATGCAACATTATTATCTACATTTGAACATGCAACATTAACATCTACATTTGAACATGCAACATTAACATCTACATTGACATGCAACATTAACATTAACATCTACATTTGAACATGCAACATTAACATCTACATTTGAACATGCAACATTAACATCTACATTTGAACATGCAACATTAACATCTACATTTGAACATGCAACATTAACATCTACATTTGAACATGCAACATTAACATCTACATTTGAACATCATAACATTAACATCTACATTTGAACATGCAACATTAACATCTACATTTGAACATGCAACATTAACATCTACATTTGAACATGCAAACATTAACATCTACATTTGAACATGCAACATTAACATCTACATTTGAACATGCAACATTAACATCTACATTTGAACATGCAACATTAACATCTACATTTGAACATGTAACATTAACATCTACATTTGAACATCATAACATTAACATCTACATTTGAACATGTAACATTAACATCTACATTTGAACATGCAACATTAACATCTACATTTAAAACATGTAACATTAACATCTACATTTGAACATCATAACATTAACATTTACATTTGAACATGTAACATTACCATCTACATGCAACATTAACATCTACATTTGAACATGCAACATTAACATCTACATTTGAACATGCAACATTAACATCTACATGCAACATTAACATCTACATTTGAACATGTATCATTAACATCTACATTTGAACATGTAACATTAACATCTACATTTGAACATGTAACATTAACATCTACATTTGAACATGTAACATTAACATCTACATTTGAACATGTAACATTATTATCTACTTTTGAACATGCAACATTAACATCTACATTTGAACATGTAACATCTACATTTGAACATGTAACATTAACATCTACATTTGAACATGTAACATTAACATCTACATTTAAACATGTAACATTAACATCTACATTTGAACATGTAACATCTACATTTGAACATGTAACATTATTATCTACTTTTGAACATGCAACATTAACATCTACATTTGAACATGTAACATCTACATTTGAACATGTAACATTAACATCTACATTTGAACATGTAACATTATTATCTACTTTTGAACATGCAACATTAACATCTACATTTGAACATGTAACATCTACATTTGAACATGTAACATTAACATCTACATTTGAACATGTAACATTAACATCTACATTTGAACATCATAACATTAACATCTACATTTGAACATCATAACATTAACATCTACATTTGAACATCATAACATTAACATCTACATTTGAACATGTAACATTACCATCTACATGCAACATTAATATCTACATTTGAACATGCAACATTAACATCTACATTTGAACATTCTAACATTAACATCTACATTTGAACATGTAACATTACCATCTACATGCAACATTAACATCTACATTTGAACGTGTAACATTAACATCTACATTTGAACATGTAACATTAACATCTACATTTGAACATGCAACATTAACATCTACATTTGAACATGTAACATTAACTTCTACATTTGAACATGCAACATTAACTTCTACATGCAACATTAACATCTACATTTGAACATGTAACATTAACATCTACATTTGAACATGTAACATTAACATCTACATTTGAACATGTAACATTAACATCTACATTTGAACATGTAACATTAACATCTACATTTGAACATCATAACATTAACATCTACATTTGAACATCATAACATTAACGTCTACATTTGAACATGTAACATTATTATCTACATGCAACATTAACATCTACATTTGAACATGTAACATTAACATCCACATGTAACATTAACATCTACATTTAAACATGTAACATTAACATCTACATTTGAACATCATAACATTAACATCTACATTTGAACATGTAACATTACCATCTACATGCAACATTAACATCTACATTTGAACATTATAACATTAACATCTACATTTGAACATGTAACATTACCATCTACATGCAACATTAATATCTACATTTGAACATGCAACATTAACATCTACATTTGAACATTATAACATTAACATCTACATTTGAACATGTAACATTACCATCTACATGCAACATTAACATCTACATTTGAACATTATAACATTAACATCTACATTTGAACATGTAACATTACCATCTACATGCAACATTAACATCTACATTTGAACATGTAACATTACCATCTACATTTGAACATCATAACATTAACATCTACATTTGAACATCATAACATTAACATCTACATTTGAACATGCAACATTAACATCTACATTTGAACATGTAACATTAACTTCTACATTTGAACATGCAACATTAACTTCTACATGCAACATTAACATCTACATTTGAACATGTAACATTAACATCTACATTTGAACATGTAACATTAACATCTACATTTGAACATGTAACATTAACATCTACATTTGAACGTGTAACATTAACATCTACATTTGAACATGTAACATTAACATCTACATTTGAACATGCAACATTAACATCTACATTTGAACATGTAACATTAACTTCTACATTTGAACATGCAACATTAACTTCTACATGCAACATTAACATCTACATTTGAACATGTAACATTAACATCTACATTTGAACATGTAACATTAACATCTACATTTGAACATGTAACATTAACATCTACATTTGAACATGTAACATTAACATCTACATTTGAACATCATAACATTAACATCTACATTTGAACATCATAACATTAACGTCTACATTTGAACATGTAACATTATTATCTACATGCAACATTAACATCTACATTTGAACATGTAACATTAACATCCACATGTAACATTAACATCTACATTCGAACATGTAACATTAACATCTACATTTGAACATCATAACATAACATCTACATTTGAAACATGTAACATTACCATCTACATGCAACATTAACATCTACATTTGAACATTATAACATTAACATCTACATTTGAACATGTAACATTAACCATCTACATGCAACATTAATATCTACATTTGAACATGCAACATTAACATCTACATTTGAACATTATAACATTAACATCTACATTTGAACATGTAACATTACCATCTACATGCAACATTAACATCTACATTTGAACATTATAACATTAACATCTACATTTGAACATGTAACATTACCATCTACATGCAACATTAACATCTACATTTGAACATGTAACATTACCATCTACATTTGAACATCATAACATTAACATCTACATTTGAACATCATAACATTAACATCTACATTTGAACATGCAACATTAACATCTACATTTGAACATGCAACATTAACATCTACATTTGAACATGCAACATTAACATCTACATTTGAACATGCAACATTAACATCTACATTTGAACATGCAACATTAACATCTACATTTGAACATGCAACATTAACATCTACATTTGAACATGTAACATTAACATCTACATTTGAACATCATAACATTAACATCTACATTTGAACATGTAACATTAACATCTACATTTGAACATGTAACATTAACATCTACATTTAAACATGTAACATTAACATCTACATTTGAACATCATAACATTAACATTTACATTTGAACATGTAACATTACCATCTACATGCAACATTAACATCTACATTTGAACATGCAACATTAACATCTACATTTGAACATGCAACATTAACATCTACATGCAACATTAACATCTACATTTGAACATGTATCATTAACATCTACATTTGAACATGTAACATTAACATCTACATTTGAACATGTAACATTAACATCTACATTTGAACATGTAACATTAACATCTACATTTGAACATGTAACATTATTATCTACATTTGAACATGTAACATTAACATCTACATTTGAACATGTAACATTAACATCTACATTTGAACATGTAACATTATCTACTTTTGAACATGCAACATTAACATCTACATTTGAACATGTAACATCTACATTTGAACATGTAACATTAACATCTACATTTGAACATGTAACATTAACATCTACATTTGAACATGTAACATTAACATCTACATTTGAACATGTAACATTAACATCTACATTTAAACATGTAACATTAACATCTACATTTAAACATGTAACATTAACATCTACATTTGAACATGTAACATCTACATTTGAACATGTAACATTATTATCTACTTTTGAACATGCAACATTAACATCTACATTTGAACATGTAACATCTACATTTGAACATGTAACATTAACATCTACATTTGAACATGTAACATTAACATCTACATTTGAACATGTAACATCTACATTTGAACATGTAACATTAACATCTACATTTGAACATGTAACATTATTATCTACATGCAACATTAACATCTACATTTGAACATGTAACATTAACATCCACATGTAACATTAACATCTACATTTGAACATGTAACATTAACATCTACATTTGAACATGTAACATTAACTTCTACATTTGAACATGCAACATTAACATCTACATTTAAACATGTAACATTAACATCTACATTTGAACATCATAACATTAACATCTACATTTGAACATGTAACATTACCATCTACATGCAACATTAATATCTACATTTGAACATGCAACATTAACATCTACATTTGAACATTATACCATTAACATCTACATTTGAACATGTAACATTATTATCTACATGTAACATTAACATCTACATTTGAACATGTAACATTAACATCTACATGCAACATTAACATCTACATTTGAACATGCAACATTAACATCTACATTTGAACATGTAACATTAACATCTACATTTGAACATGTAACATTAACATCTACATTTGAACATGTAACATTAACATTTACATTTGAACATGTAACATTAACATCTACATTTGAACATGCAACATTAACATCTACATTTGAACATGCAACATTAACTTCTACATTTGAACATGCAACATTAACTTCTACATGCAACATTAACATCTACATTTGAACATGTAACATTAACATCTACATTTGAACATGTAACATTATTATCTACATGCAACATTAACATCTACATTTGAACATGTAACATTAACATCTACATTTGAACATGTAACATTAACTTCTACATTTGAACATGTAACATTACCATCTACATTTGAACATGTAACATTAACATCTACATTTGAACATCATAACATTAACATCTACATTTGAACATGTAACATTACCATCTACATTTGAACATTATAACATTAACATCTACATTTGAACATGTAACATTAACATCTACATTTGAACATGTAACATTAACATCTACATTTGAACATCATAACATTAACATCTACATTTGAACATGTAACATTACCATCTACATTTGAACATTATAACATTAACATCTACATTTGAACATGTAACATTAACATCTACATTTGAACATGTAACATTATTATCTACATGCAACATTAATATCTACATTTGAACATGCAACATTAACATCTACATTTGAACATTATAACATTAACATCTACATTTGAACATGTAACATTATTATCTACATGTAACATTAACATCTACATTTGAACATGTAACATTAACATCTACATGCAACATTAACATCTACATTTGAACATGCAACATTACCATCTACATTTGAACATGTAACATTAACATCTACATTTGAACATGTAACATTAACATTTACATTTGAACATGCAACATTAACATCTACATTTGAACATGCAACATTAACATCTACATTTGAACATGCAACATTAACTTCTACATTTGAACATGCAACAATAACATCTACATTTGAACATGTAACATTAACATCTACATTTGAACATGTAACATTATTATCTACATGCAACATTAACATCTACATTTGAACATGTAACATTAACATCTACATTTGAACATGTAACATTATTATCTACATGCAACATTAACATCTACATTTGAACATGTAACATTAACATCTACATTTGAACATGTAACATTAACTTCTACATTTGAACATCATAACATTAACATCTACATTTGAACATGTAACATTACCATCTACATTTGAACATTATAACATTAACATCTACATTTGAACATGTAACATTAACATCTACATTTGAACATGTAACATTATTATCTACATGCAACATTAATATCTACATTTGAACATGCAACATTAACATCTACATTTGAACATTATAACATTAACATCTACATTTGAACATGTAACATTATTATCTACATGTAACATTAACATCTACATTTGAACATGTAACATTAACATCTACATGCAACATTAACATCTACATTTGAACATGCAACATTACCATCTACATTTGAACATGTAACATTAACATCTACATTTGAACATGTAACATTAACATTTACATTTGAACATGCAACATTAACATCTACATTTGAACATGCAACATTAACATCTACATTTGAACATGCAACATTAACTTCTACATTTGAACATGCAACATTAACATCTACATTTGAACATGTAACATTAACATCTACATTTGAACATGTAACATTATTATCTACATGCAACATTAACATCTACATTTGAACATGTAACATTAACATCTACATTTGAACATGTAACATTATTATCTACATGCAACATTAACATCTACATTTGAACATGTAACATTAACATCTACATTTGAACATGTAACATTAACTTCTACATTTGAACATGCAACATTAACATCTACATTTAAACATGTAACATTAACATCTACATTTGAACATCATAACATTAACATCTACATTTGAACATGTAACATTATTATCTACATGCAACATTAACATCTACATTTGAACATGTAACATTAACATCTACATTTGAACATGTAACATTATTATCTACATGCAACATTAACATCTACATTTGAACATGTAACATTAACATCCACATGTAACATTAACATCTACATTTGAACATGTAACATTAACATCTACATTTGAACATGTAACATTAACTTCTACATTTGAACATGCAACATTAACATCTACATTTAAACATGTAACATTAACATCTACATTTGAACATCATAACATTAACATCTACATTTGAACATGTAACATTACCATCTACATGCAACATTAATATCTACATTTGAACATGCAACATTAACATCTACATTTGAACATTATACCATTAACATCTACATTTGAACATGTAACATTATTATCTACATGTAACATTAACATCTACATTTGAACATGTAACATTAACATCTACATGCAACATTAACATCTACATTTGAACATGCAACATTAACATCTACATTTGAACATGTAACATTAACATCTACATTTGAACATGTAACATTAACATCTACATTTGAACATGTAACATTAACATTTACATTTGAACATGTAACATTAACATCTACATTTGAACATGCAACATTAACATCTACATTTGAACATGCAACATTAACTTCTACATTTGAACATGCAACATTAACTTCTACATGCAACATTAACATCTACATTTGAACATGTAACATTAACATCTACATTTGAACATGTAACATTATTATCTACATGCAACATTAACATCTACATTTGAACATGTAACATTACCATCTACATTTGAACATGTAACATTAACTTCTACATTTGAACATGTAACATTAACTTCTACATTTGAACATGTAACATTAACTTCTACATTTGAACATGCAACATTAACATCTACATTTAAACATGTAACATTAACATCTACATTTGAACATCATAACATTAACATCTACATTTGAACATGTAACATTACCATCTACATTTGAACATTATAACATTAACATCTACATTTGAACATGTAACATTAACATCTACATTTGAACATGTAACATTAACATCTACATTTGAACATCATAACATTAACATCTACATTTGAACATGTAACATTACCATCTACATTTGAACATTATAACATTAACATCTACATTTGAACATGTAACATTAACATCTACATTTGAACATGTAACATTATTATCTACATGCAACATTAATATCTACATTTGAACATGCAACATTAACATCTACATTTGAACATTATAACATTAACATCTACATTTGAACATGTAACATTATTATCTACATGTAACATTAACATCTACATTTGAACATGTAACATTAACATCTACATGCAACATTAACATCTACATTTGAACATGCAACATTACCATCTACATTTGAACATGTAACATTAACATCTACATTTGAACATGTAACATTAACATTTACATTTGAACATGCAACATTAACATCTACATTTGAACATGCAACATTAACATCTACATTTGAACATGCAACATTAACATCTACATTTGAACATGCAACATTAACTTCTACATTTGAACATGCAACATTAACTTCTACATGCAACATTAACATCTACATTTGAACATGTAACATTAACATCTACATTTGAACATGTAACATTATTATCTACATGCAACATTAACATCTACATTTGAACATGTAACATTAACATCTACATTTGAACATGTAACATTATTATCTACATGCAACATTAACATCTACATTTGAACATGTAACATTAACATCCACATGTAACATTAACATCTACATTTGAACATGTAACATTAACATCTACATTTGAACATGTAACATTAACTTCTACATTTGAACATGCAACATTAACATCTACATTTAAACATGTAACATTAACATCTACATTTGAACATCATAACATTAACATCTACATTTGAACATGTAACATTACCATCTACATGCAACATTAATATCTACATTTGAACATGCAACATTAACATCTACATTTGAACATTATACCATTAACATCTACATTTGAACATGTAACATTATTATCTACATGTAACATTAACATCTACATTTGAACATGTAACATTAACATCTACATGCAACATTAACATCTACATTTGAACATGCAACATTAACATCTACATTTGAACATGTAACATTAACATCTACATTTGAACATGTAACATTAACATCTACATTTGAACATATAACATTAACATTTACATTTGAACATGTAACATTAACATCTACATTTGAACATGCAACATTAACATCTACATTTGAACATGCAACATTAACTTCTACATTTGAACATGCAACATTAACTTCTACATGCAACATTAACATCTACATTTGAACATGTAACATTAACATCTACATTTGAACATGTAACATTATTATCTACATGCAACATTAACATCTACATTTGAACATGTAACATTAACATCTACATTTGAACATGTAACATTAACTTCTACATTTGAACATGTAACATTACCATCTACATTTGAACATGTAACATTAACATCTACATTTGAACATCATAACATTAACATCTACATTTGAACATGTAACATTACCATCTACATTTGAACATTATAACATTAACATCTACATTTGAACATGTAACATTAACATCTACATTTGAACATGTAACATTAACATCTACATTTGAACATCATAACATTAACATCTACATTTGAACATGTAACATTACCATCTACATTTGAACATTATAACATTAACATCTACATTTGAACATGTAACATTAACATCTACATTTGAACATGTAACATTATTATCTACATGCAACATTAATATCTACATTTGAACATGCAACATTAACATCTACATTTGAACATTATAACATTAACATCTACATTTGAACATGTAACATTATTATCTACATGTAACATTAACATCTACATTTGAACATGTAACATTAACATCTACATGCAACATTAACATCTACATTTGAACATGCAACATTACCATCTACATTTGAACATGTAACATTAACATCTACATTTGAACATGTAACATTAACATTTACATTTGAACATGCAACATTAACATCTACATTTGAACATGCAACATTAACATCTACATTTGAACATGCAACATTAACATCTACATTTGAACATGCAACATTAACTTCTACATTTGAACATGCAACATTAACTTCTACATGCAACATTAACATCTACATTTGAACATGTAACATTAACATCTACATTTGAACATGTAACATTATTATCTACATGCAACATTAACATCTACATTTGAACATGTAACATTAACATCTACATTTGAACATGTAACATTATTATCTACATGCAACATTAACATCTACATTTGAACATGTAACATTAACATCCACATGTAACATTAACATCTACATTTGAACATGTAACATTAACATCTACATTTGAACATGTAACATTAACTTCTACATTTGAACATGCAACATTAACATCTACATTTAAACATGTAACATTAACATCTACATTTGAACATCATAACATTAACATCTACATTTGAACATGTAACATTACCATCTACATGCAACATTAATATCTACATTTGAACATGCAACATTAACATCTACATTTGAACATTATACCATTAACATCTACATTTGAACATGTAACATTATTATCTACATGTAACATTAACATCTACATTTGAACATGTAACATTAACATCTACATGCAACATTAACATCTACATTTGAACATGCAACATTAACATCTACATTTGAACATGTAACATTAACATCTACATTTGAACATGTAACATTAACATCTACATTTGAACATGTAACATTAACATTTACATTTGAACATATAACATTAACATCTACATTTGAACATGCAACATTAACATCTACATTTGAACATGCAACATTAACTTCTACATTTGAACATGCAACATTAACTTCTACATGCAACATTAACATCTACATTTGAACATGTAACATTAACATCTACATTTGAACATGTAACATTATTATCTACATGCAACATTAACATCTACATTTGAACATGTAACATTAACATCTACATTTGAACATGTAACATTATTATCTACATGCAACATTAACATCTACATTTGAACATGTAACATTAACATCCACATGTAACATTAACATCTACATTTGAACATGCAACATTAACTTCTACATTTGAACATGCAACATTAACTTCTACATGCAACATTAACATCTACATTTGAACATGTAACATTAACATCTACATTTGAACATGTAACATTATTATCTACATGCAACATTAACATCTACATTTGAACATGTAACATTAACATCTACATTTGAACATGTAACATTATTATCTACATGCAACATTAACATCTACATTTGAACATGTAACATTAACATCCACATGTAACATTAACATCTACATTTGAACATGTAACATTAACATCTACATTTGAACATGTAACATTAACATCTACATTTGAACATGTAACATTAACATCTACATTTGAACATGTAACATTAACATCTACATTTGAACATGTAACATTAACATTTACATTTGAACATGTAACATTAACATCTACATTTGAACATGTAACATTAACTTCTACATTTGAACATGCAACATTAACATCTACATTTAAACATGTAACATTAACATCTACATTTGAACATCATAACATTAACATCTACATTTGAACATGTAACATTACCATCTACATTTGAACATTATAACATTAACATCTACATTTGAACATGTAACATTAACATCTACATTTGAACATGTAACATTAACATCTACATTTGAACATTAGTATCTACATTTGAACATGCAACATTAACATCTACATTTGAACATTATAACATTAACATCTACATTTGAACATGTAACATTATTATCTACATGTAACATTAACATCTACATTTGAACATGTAACATTACCATCTACATTTGAACATGTAACATTAACATCTACATTTGAACATGCAACATTACCATCTACATTTGAACATGTAACATTAACATCTACATTTGAACATGTAACATTATTATCTACATGCAACATTAACATCTACATTTGAACATGTAACATTAACATCCACATGTGACATTAACATCTACATTTGAACATGTAACATTAACATCTACATTTGAACATGTAACATTAACATCTACATTTGAACATGTATGTAACATTAACATCTACATTTGAACATGTAACATTAACATCTACATTTGAACATGTAACATTAACATCTACATTTGAACATGTAACATTAACATCTACATTTGAACATGTAACATTAACATCTACATTTGAACATCATAACATTAACATCTACATTTGAACATGCAACATTAACTTCTACATTTGAACATGCAACATTAACATCTACATTTGAACATGTAACATTAACATCTACATTTGAACATGTAACATTAACATCTACATTTGAACATCATAACATTAACATCTACATTTAAACATGTAACATTAACATCTACATTTGAACATGTAACATTACCATCTACTTGCAACATTAATATCTACATTTGAACATGCAACATTAACATCTACATTTGAACATGCAACATTAACATCTACATTTGAACATTATAACATTAACATCTACATTTGAACATGTAACATTATTAGCTACATGTAACATTAACATCTACATTTGAACATCATAACATTAACATCTACATTTGAACATGTAACATTATTAGCTACATGTAACATTAACATCCACATTTGAACATCATAACATTAACATCTACATTTGAACATGTAACATTAACATCTACATTTGAACATGTAACATTAACATCTACATTTGAACATGCAACATTAACATCTACATGCAACATTAACATCTACATTTGAACATGTAACATTAACATCTACATTTGAACATGTAACATTAACATCTACATTTGAACATGTAACATTAACATCTACATTTAAACATGTAACATTAACATCTACATTTGAACATGTAACATTAACATCTACATTTGAACATGTAACATTAACATCTACATTTGAACATGTAACATTAACATCTACATTTGAACATGCAACATTAACATCTACATTTGAACATGTAACATTAACATCTACATTTGATCATGCAACATTAACTTTTACATTTGAACATCATAACATTAACATCTACATTTGAACATGCAACATTACCATCTACATGCAACATTAACATCTACATTTGAACATGTAACATTATTATCTACATGCAACATTAACATCTACATTTGAACATGTAACATTAACATCCACATGTAACATTAACATTTACATTTGAACATGTAACATTAACATCCACATGTAACATTAACATTTACATTTGAACATGCAACATTAACATCTACATTTGAACATTATAACATTAACATCTACATTTGAACATGTAACATTATTATCTACATGTAACATTAACATCTACATTTGAACATGCAACATTAACATCTACATTTGAACATTATAACATTAACATCTACATTTGAACATGTAACATTATTATCTACATGTAACATTAACATCTACATTTGAACATGCAACATTAACATCTACATTTGAACATCATAACATTAACATCTACATTTGAACATGCAACATTAACATCTACATTTGAACATGCAACATTAACATCTACATTTGAACATGCAACATTAACATCTACATTTGAACATCATAACATTAACATCTACATTTGAACATTCAACATTAACTTCTACATTTGAACATCATAACATTAACATCTACATTTGAACATGCAACATTAACATCTACATGCAACATTAACATCTACATTTGAACATGTAACATTAACATCTACATTTGAACATGTAACATTAACATCTACATTTGAACATGTAACATTAACATCTACATTTGAACATGTAACATTATTATCTACATGCAACATTAACATCTACATTTGAACATTATAACATTAACATCTACATTTGAACATGTAACATTAACATCTACATTTGAACATTATAACATTAACATCTACATTTGAACATCATAACATTAACTTCTACATTTGAACATGTAACTTATTCAATTATATTTTTATATCCATAGCCCAATATCATAGCTCTAGCCGTCTCGTTGATCTCAGACAGCTTGTCAAAGTGCTGGAAATTGCTCGGGATCCACTCCCAACACCTAGTCAGTAATGCTTTCAAGCTGGACTGATTTGCACCCCCTTTCAGTTTGGCTTTTTGTTTAATTTCTTTTAGTTGTCTTTCAGTTTATACAATAAAGTTTTGTCAACTACTTTATTTTCAGCGTGCTTATTTCTAGTGAAATGGAGTAATGTTTATGCACTCGGCATATTTGGGGTTATCTGTTATGTCAAAATGTGACTTCTAAGTGTGAAGTTTTTAGACGTTGAGATTTAAATGAGTTCATAACACACGCAGACTCCCAGGTTTTCCTGCATTCACACATTCCAGCGCTTTAATTGGAATGTGTGACCCATCAATAGCACCCACACACTGAGGAAGGCCCCACTTGTTTAGAAAATATTCAGCCATGTCCTTTGATTTTTTTTGGGCCAGGAAAACTAATTAATTCTGGAACTTAAATTGCGCAGACAGCATCACAGAAGTCCTGGACACAGCGGCACACAGACGATTTACTGACACCAAAAACATGTCCGAAGCTCCGGCATTCACTGTTGGTCGCCAGCTTCCACAGTGCAATTGCAACTCTTTTCCGCAGTGGCAAGCAGGTTCTGAAGTTTGTGTTTTATTTCTGCATCGCTGGACGTAGCTTTGAACCCAAGTAAGAAAACTAGAGATCGACCGAAATGGGTTTTTCAGGACAGATACCGATTATTAGTAATTAGAGGAGGCTGATAACCGATATTTGGAGCCGATATTCATTTGCAGTAAAAGTGTAAAAATTGGCATAAAAAATGAATAATGCAATCACTGAACTTCATTGAAATGCTTAAAGCATGTTTATTAATTACACAAATAGAAAATAATAGCTCCAGAAGTGCCTGAATTTCCTAGACTTATTAACATTTCTTATAAAGTTGAATAAAAGGTTAAATAAATAACTGACATTTTTCCACAGAAAATACAGTAAAATTTATGACTTGTCTTTGTTTTAAGTTCAATCACAACAAAAATACAGGGAGTTATCAGTCTCAGCAGCACCTCTTGTAAAGTTAAATAAAAATGTAGATAATAGCTCCCTGAATTTTTTTCACAATAAATAAAATAAAGTTTCATTATAACTGAAATAATTTAACTTTGTTTTAATTCATTCATTTTCCAAAGCGGTTTATCCCTTTTGGGGTCACGGGGTTGCCGGAGCCTAACCCGCCTACTCATGGGCGAAGTTAGGGGACACCCCTGGACAGGTCACCAGTCTGTCGCAGGGGCCACCGTCACACACTCATGCACACTCACATCCACACCTAGAGACAATTTAGAGTGACCAATGAACCTATGAAGCATGTTTTTGGATGGTGGGAGGGAAGCCGGAGTCCCCGGAGAAAACCCACGCAAGCACAGGGAGAACATGCACACTCCACACAGAAAGGTCGCCCATTGGTGACTCTGTTTCAGGTCCCCCAGCCAGGATTTGAACTAGAGGCCTTCTTGCTGTGAGGCAAGAGCGCTAACCACTGGCTGCACGGTGGTGTTTTTTTAGCCTACATTGTTTTAACTTCAAACAAAAACAAAAATTGCAGGAGTTCTCAGGCTCAGCATTATCTCCAGTAAATGCTAATTGAATCTGAATATAAGGATCCGAACGTTCAAATCTCAAAATAAATGTGTGCAGTAGCTCTGTTTACTCCTTTGGCCGACAGATACATTACCTTTAATTTGAAAGCTAAAGCATATGCATTCCTTCGTGTGTTTTCCATGATGAGGGTGTGTGCATGAAGCTCAAATTGACTGATCTGAAGAATTTAGTGTGAGTTCGTTTGATTTAATTCGAACAGTTTCATTGGTCCACTGTGACCGGTTTGGTAATTTCATTCTGACGAGGATAAACAGGTTGATGGTATGAAGCTGGCCCATAGAAATCTATACATCAGCCACATTGTTGTATAAAGTGTAGGTTTGAAACGTGAGAAAAAGTAGCTGCTTATTGTCTGGAAAGTACAGTGCATTTTCCCCATTGCCAATACATAGTCTGCAGAGTGTTTAGAGCCAGATCGATGAACACATTTTAAGGTAAAAGTGAACTGAATTACTGATGCACTCTCATAATCACACACACATGCTTTTCTATTATGGGCTGTTTCCATCTTGATATTATCAGCAGTTTTTTTTAAATAATTCACAAACATGCTGGGACGTAATACGAGTTAGGCTAAGCTCACACTGCACGCGGAAGCGACGCGGAACGAAGTGCGTGCGGTCTCCGTTTTCACTTGCATATCAGACCAGGCTCGTATTTTTCCGCGATGGCCGACAGGCACTTCTGCTCTGCTGTGGTTATTTAGAACATTGCAGAACGTGTGCTGGGCTGTACTTCTCCACTTCTAGAATTATTTTGACCTGTCCATCCTGACTTGTTGCCAACTTCTCTTTGCCTCTCTTCCGTTGATTGTGTTTTTACACCCCAAACCACACCCCCGCTTTGTATATTGCCCATTACGTTGATTTGTGTGCATGTCTGTTTGTGTATTTTTCCGCGATGGTCGACAGGCGCTTCTGCTAGAGCTTATTTTTTGCGTGCGTGACTGTGTGTCTGTTTGTTTTGTGTATGTTGTGTTTGTGCTTATTTTCAACTCTACTGTCTGTTTAGATACAAAAATATGATCGCATTTGACAATCGCTGTGTTTTATTGTGAACATTTGTTTATAAATTGACCTGATTTTCTCGTGTGTCTTGACGTAACTTCCTGCCAGTATTGACGCGGCTCATTCATAGCCGGGACAGGAAATAAATGCCCAGAACAAGATGCTGGAGTTAGGATTTGTCCCTGGTCCTCCACTTCCGCCTTCCGTCCTCCACTCGCCGGTTCTCTTGATTACTGTGTGGTTTCTGCTGTGTGCTCCTGCGTATATTAGGGTGGTGTGTTTATTCATTCAGTTCGTTGTTTTCTCAACTCAGGTCTATGCCACACTCTGGCTCAAGCTATCATTGCCGCTCACGCACGGAGGCTGCTGCGCGCCACTCCTCCACACACGAAAACTGCAGCACCCATCATCTCCATGTCACTCGCTCCACTGAGCATTGGCTCAGCAAGAGGACCTGTGAACTTTATAAATAAGCTTTCTTCTCACCCTGTGCGTGCCTTAACTCGGGTCGTCACTCATCCTTAACAGTTTTTGCATTTATTCAGGGCTTTACGCCCATGTGGTTTTTCACCGATATTCAACACTTAACTAATATTAAGGGTTGCTAAAACCACTTTTCTTCATGATAATATTAGCCGATTTACGATGATCACTTTAAGAGTTGAAAAGTTACAGTAGTCCAAGGAATGTAAACACAGAAGCTAGTTACACTGTAAACAAGTGTAGTTTTTTTAATATTAACTTTGAAAGAAAAACCCTAACCCTTTCTGTCCCATTTTAAGCTCATCTTGCTCATTAAAACTACATAGTGCAAGACTCCTTGAGTTACTCTTGATTCACATTTAAAAGCTTTAATAAAAGTTGCTACACTACACTGTAAACATGTAGGGCCCCTTGGTGAGAGGTTGATTGGACATCCCTGAACGCAATCAGGAGATGTCGTCAGGGCCCTGCTTACCCATTTTAACTGCACCCTTTATTACACACACCCTTTAGACCTCAAGCAACCCACCCCAACACACACACACGGACATTCCACGGCCATCTTATGTGCACATACAGATCACATGCACGTCACATGCGTAAAGCATTTGCATGCCGGCATGGACACAGTGCGCTTCGTGATAGATTTACCACAGGCACGACAATCACCTGTTTTAGTTTCATGACGTCCCTTGAAGTGGTCATACAGCCTGTTTGCCGTGGTTTTCTGGCTACGAGCATATTTAAATCTCCAGTTCTTCATAATCTGAGCTGAGATTTTGTGTCCTGATCAGGGTACAGTCTGGGTGAAGTGGAGACACGTGAGTGCATGTACTACAACGACAACTGGCGCACCGAGAGGACCAACCAGAGTGGCTTTGAGCGATGTGAAGGGGAGAAGGACAAGCGGCTGCACTGTTACGCCTCCTGGCTTAACTCCTCAGGGACCATCAGACTGGTGAAGAAAGGCTGCTGGCTGGATGACTTCAACTGCTACGACAGGTTGGTCTATCAGACTTATGAGTCTTTACATCCAAAATGTTACCAGATGCTCATTAGACTGGTCGTGGTCTGCCCTAAGACACTGAAATAATGGGTTTGAGTCATTGACTGTGTACAGAGAACTGGACAGAGTACGGTGTGACCCTCCCTAAAGAAAATGCCTTACCTCCAGCTCTAGCCAAATGAAGCCAATTGAATCACAATTTTTACACAATGCAGACATCACTATGTAGGTCAGACGACACTGATTGGTCCAAGCCAGCCTGAGTCACGTTTGTATGGCAACTGCTATCGCCAATCAGGACAAAGCTAATTCGAAGTCCACACCCTTTCCATTGAAAGCGCCTCTGGAGAATCAGTTAATCAAGCCTTCAAGGTGGGGCTAGTGGGCACCACATTCTTTTACTGAGGCATTTTATTGGTCAGTTTATAACTTGAATAACTTGAACTACAGAAAAAATATCCTGAAAAAATTTAGGATTATCAAGAAGATTTTTCAAAAAGCAGTAGAGCAAGAATGGCCATTCTGACAAATAGAATGACTGAGTAATAGTTATGGAGATTTAGAAAGGACAATATTAAAAAAATATATAAATGCCAAGAAAAGTGTCATTAATTATTTAAAAATGGCATTAAATATTTAACATTGGAAATCAATAAATAAAATTGGAAAACAATAAAGAAATGTTTAATTATATGTGGCATTAAATATTAGAATTGCCATTAAAAAATACTTTTAAACATTTAATGACATTTATTTATTTCATTGTCCAATGTAGGTTAAAATAGACAAATTGAAATAAATATATTTAATATGAAAACAATAAAGGTGTCATTAATTATTTAAAATTGGTATTAAATAATTAAAAGTGTCATTAAATGTGTCAATATTTTTTTAAAATTCATTTTTTAATGATTTAATGACACATTTATTGATTTCATGATTTAATGACACATTTCATGATCTGGGTCACACCATTTCATTACGTTATCTGTCAAACTGTCCCATCAAATTCAGTGGGTGTGACTAAGTCAGATCACATGTGCTCCATTTCTCTGGCCTGGTCTAAACCTTATCATGGAGGCTTCAGTGACGGGAACTTGTGTGATTTTTTTTTTTAGTGGAATACAGAGAATGTGAAAGCAGGACTCCTCATCTCATAAATCTCAGGAATTTATTAAAGTTTTGAAGGTTTTGTCTGGCACTTGACTCATATTTCCTTCTTCGCAACTCCACAATGCAGCCTACTTCTTCGTGGAGAATTAGTGGTTTTCTGGCCCTGACGCAGGACTCTCCAATTCTTCCTGACTGCAGTGTACGTTTTTAGGGAGAAACTCTGTGTGGAGGAGCTAACGTCTCGCTTCGCTTCCTGGTTATTGTATCGAAGTTATAGTTTGGTAGACCTGCAGCCGTGCAGAACTGAGAGAGAGGCTGATGCATTGGGAGCAACTCATTGTCATGGAATACATAAAGTCATCCAAAATAAACATGGAGGCATTTAATAGTTCTTTGCGTTTTCAAAAAAACTGTCTTGGTTGCAGATTTGATAGAGTTGAATATGAATATAACAGTATTTTCCACATCTGACTCTGAGCTGCAGCACAGACCACATATGTTGTAACAGGAACTTGTTTTGTGTCATTTTTTACACTTGTCTGAATTCAAATGAAGCAGGTTATGTCTTGAACCATGTTCATACTTTGCACGAGGATATTCCTTTAAAAATGTAGTTTTTTATTTTATGTATGCACCTTTATTTAACCATTTAGGTCCTATTGAGATTAAATATCTCTTTTTCAAAGGAGCTCTGTTAAATGAAAGACAAAAGGATCTTGTTTGTGCGAAGCTGTTTTTCCCTTAAGAATTTGTATGAGTGGAAAAAAAGTAAGTGAAGTAACAAGTAGTGAATTACTTTTTCAAATGAGTAATGAGTAAAGTAATTTAATTTCCATTTTGATCCAGTAACTAAGTAAAGTAATTAATTATTTTTTGGAAGTAACTTACCCAACACTAGTGACAACTGATGGGACTTTAACTTTTCATGTGATGTTGGTCAATAAATGTATCAAATTTGGTGTTAATTTTTTTTCTGATTTTTGAAAATTGTGAAAGAGAAACAAGTCTATATTTTGTAAATCAGTGTTTGTCTCTGTTTTTTTAAAATGGGAAACACTTTAGCAATTTTCATTTGGTTTAGAAATCTCCAGTTTGTAAAATGCATATTCGAGGCTTAGAAGTTCCATTTATTCACTTTTTGACCACCGTCATGTTTATATCATCTGTAGATGTAGTCTCACATCCCAACTAGTTGAGTTTTGTCTGATTTATTTACATCTGATGTCAGCTCACTTTTATCAGAGAGAAGGACTGACTTTGGGAGTTTTGGGATGTTTTTTAGTTGTTTTTGTTGCCAAATCTGGACCCATATTTACTAAATAGTTATTAAAGACGTTTGGTGCCTGATTAATATAGTTTTGACCCTTTTCATAGCAAAAAAAATCTGGCTATGTCAACTCTTTTATCCACTAAACAAGAGAAAAGCAGCAGATAAAGCAGGAAATAGAAAAGTCAATTAGAACAAGCACAGTAAAATCAAATAACAAATATAACACCAACATTTAACAGTAGAAACATCAAACAGGACTTGTAATTGATGGTGTTGACAGACATTTGTGTGTTAATCTACATAGAATGAATAGTAACCCACAAAGGAAAGCCTAAAAGTAGCCCTCTGTCTACAGAAGCTTCAAACGTCTGTCTTTGCTTTACTTTCAGTTGCAGTTGACATTACAAGTGCAAAATGTAGAATGAAACTTCTTCTAACCGTGTTTGTCATGTGCTGTTTAAGGCAAGAGTGTGTCTCCATGGAGGAAAACCCTCAGGTGTTTTTTTGCTGCTGTGAGGGAAACTACTGCAATGAGAGGTTCACTCACCTCCCTGACATGATGGGCAGCGGGAATCGAGGTGAGCAGTAACCCTGCGCCCCACCCTTCACGTTGATGGTGTCCTAACTCAGTTTTAGGCGTCACATTTAGATAAGAAATAATCTCTGACTTCTTTTGTTTGGTAGCTTGATTATTTGTTTTGATGACAGCTTCCTGCACTGTTGACAACTAATTCCACAAAAAAAGAAGGATGGCAGCTTCTTTAGCTACTCTTTCACATGTACAGTAATACTGAAAGATCCCATAGAAAATTACCCAAATTACCCATTGCTACAAAATTACATAAAAAAGAAAAATCAAAGCAAAGAAAAGCAGTTCCCCTTAAATAACAAGATTTAGGATAAAAAAAATAAGATCAAGACAAAGGAATAAAGGGAATTAGATTAATTTTGCAGCTGCAGATTTATGAGTATGGATCATACTCATAAAAGGTGTGTGAAAAGGTCGAACTATTGAAGTTGACATGTTGTAAATATTCTTCTCTAATAGTGAAAATTCAACCCCCTCCTCGAGTGCCGTCTGTACTCAGTGTGCTGGTGTACTCTCTACTGCCACTGTGTGTGCTCTCGCTGGCCCTGGTTCTGGCCTTATGGATGTACAGACACCGCAAGCCTCCCTATGGCCATGTGGACCTAAGCGAGGTCATTTTCTGTTTTTCTCTGATGACGATGTCTAATAAAGAAGTCTGTATTGCTGTGTGAATTCCTAAAAGTTTTTCTTGCTTTTGCAGGATCCTGGACCTGTTCCCCCATCCCCTTTTGTTGGTCTGAAGCCCCTGAAGCTGCTGGAGATCAAAGCCAGAGGGCGCTTTGGTTGTGTTTGGAAAGCCCAGCTAATGAATGAATATGTTGCTGTAAAGATTTTTCCTGTTCAGGTATTTTCTGCAGTTTTATGTCTGAAATGCTGCTTTATATGAACAGTTCACAGGGATTTTGATCTTAAAGACCCGAGTCTCTGCTGTGATTACAGGATAAGCAGTCGTGGCAAAATGAGCGGGACATTTATTTGACTCCAGGAATGAGGCATGAAAACATTTTACACTACATCGCAGCAGAAAAACATGGAAGCAGCCTGGAAACAGAACTGTGGCTCATTACAGAGTTTCATGAGAGGGTAAGGGGACACGCTCACTTCAGCAACCACTGCACATGTGAAGTTATATTCTGGTTTGATGGTTTTGGAGAGCAGAATTCCATGTCAGTCCTCTTTCCCTTGTACGTTGGCAGGGCTCTCTGACTGATCATCTGAAGGGTAACACTGTGACCTGGGCTGAGCTGTGTCACATAGCAGAGACCATGTCCCGGGGTTTGGCCTACCTCCATGAAGACATTTCCAGCTTCAAGGGGGAGGGTCCTAAACCCACCATTGCACACAGGTAAAAAAGCCAGAGCTTTTAAGCGTATCCTTAAGGTTTCACATGAACTGCTGCAAACGTTGAAGAAATCCTTCAGTGTTTGAGATTCGGTCTGGCCGTCACAGTACTCCAAAATTTTTTTAATGTCTTCTGTCTGTCCCGCCGTCATCTGGATCAAGATGACAACTGGACAAACAGCATGCAGATATCCAAAGGAATCTATCAGGGTTACTTTGTCTCACTGCTCTTTTTATTTTTTTTTAACTTGTCCTGCCCAACAGCTGAGCAAACATATGAGCTGAGAGTCTCTTGTGTTAGACAGATTTTGCTGTTACAGTCGGGGTTATAAATCATTGGACACACAAAGTGTAGACTCGTATAAAACCCTTTTGTAATTTTAACTAAACTTTATTTATAATAATTATGTTTGTATCCTTTTTTTTGTTGGACCGGATGGAAAAGAAAGAGGGGGAAGAAGAGAGAGGGCTGTCACAGAAAGACACAAAAGACAGATACAAGCACTGCAAAAATGATGACTTCTTTGTGTTTGACATTCTGACAAGCTGCTTTCCAAGATGTGCTCTCTTGACAGTCCTGGCTTGCTCTCTCACGGTTGTCATGACAATCTTCAGTTGTGTTCAGAAGTTGAAATGATTAATTCTATCTTATTTTTCAGAGGATATGAATGACAACACAAAACTTTTTTCACTCATAGTTACTGGTTGGATGAAGCCATTTCTTACGCAACAACAGTTTTTCATTTTTTAAATTATAATGACAACAAAAACTTCCCAAATTACCCTGTTCAAAAGTTTCAAGTCCCCATGTCCTTAATACCTAAGGGCCCGGTCACAGCACCCAAACTTTGCATGTAATTGTCAGGTAAATTACTATCACAATGCTCACAAATGTCTGAGTTTTTGAGACCCATCTTGAACATCCTCTGTCCAGTATAGTAAATTCTGTGAAGAGTTTTCAATTGGATTAGTTGTAGGTTTGGACTTTTTGTTAGTTTGAAGGTATTTAGACAAATTTCTGACCAGAAGCTTGTGTCTGTACTTCTGCCTAAGTCTACATCCCATTTAGTTGTTGGGATTGAGACTTCTTTATCTAAGTTGCATAAGAGTTTGTATATTTTGGAGAGAGTTTTATTCAATGAAAAATTAATCACAGAGGTAACTAGTTCTGGTAATTTTAAGTCATTGTCACTGGATTTAAATGTTTTAGTGATTACAGATTTAAGTTGCTGATATTCCAAGAATTTATTTATTCCATGTTTTTCTTGTAGTTCTTGGTGTGTTATGAATCTTCTGTCGATTATTAAGTGCTCAAGTAGTCTTACACCCCCTGCTTCCTAAGCAGGGAAGTGCAACATTTTCTTATTTATCAGGATGTCTGGATTGTTCCAGATGGGTGTCATTTTGCATGGTAGTAGTGAAGAGTTTGACGTTTTAAGAAATTCCCACCAGGTTGTTAAAGTAGTACTTATATTACTACTTTTGTAGCAGTCAAGTTTTTTATTGTTGGGCTTATAAAAGGTAGATCTGACAAGTTAATCTTTCCACAAAATGCCTGTTCCAGATCCATCCATGGGTTGGTTTCTGGATTGTTTTTTAACCATCTTAAAATGTATTGCAATCTGTTGGCAAGAAAGTAGTTGTGGAAATTAGGTAATTCTAAGCCTCCACAGCTTTTTCCAGATTTTAAAGTTTTTAGACTAATTCTTGCAGGTTTATTGTTCCATAAGAAGCTGGATATGGCTGAGTCTAATGTTTTGAACCAATGTGTTAATTTTTTAAGATTGATCGCTTGTATTAACGCATTAACACTGACAGCCCTAAAAAAAAAAAGAATTTTGGTAAAAAATTGAGAAACCTCACGGGTGACTATATGAAGGAGGGATCCTTTCACAGGACATGGAGGCGATGTACTAGAACTGTTCAAAAATAATTAGCGTATGTAACTCTACAGCTACATGTTTGAATAGTGTAGCAGATGGACTAAAAGCAGTCCAGGGGAGTGCAACACAAGAACAGTTGTATGTGTGGAACCTTTCTTTGTAAATGAGATAAGTGCAGGAACAGACAGAAGAACAGGATACAACTTCAAGACATAAGATTTTATGTTCAAGACATAAAACCTCAAATTAGCTCATCCATTCAGATGCATTTCACGTAAGTTGTGAACATCCAATTAATAAAAGAACCTCCATAAAAAAAGAAAAGATGAGCAGTGCTGCAGTGGGTGCGACGGGGTGGGGGGAAAGAAGAAGAGAAAGGGGGAGCTGCACTGCGTTTGGAAGGGGGCGGGGCTGCTCAGGCTTGTTTTTGAGTTGTAGTCATGAATTTGAGTTGTTCTGAAATGTTTGTGTTTTTGTTTCACCAGAAGCTTTTGCATAGAGCTTCAAAGTAATCTGATTTGTTTCTTATTGAGTATAAATGATAGATTTGTTGGTTACATTTTGTTACTGTATTTACGTTTTTTTAATGAGATGATCTTATAATAGTGAAATAAACCACTCCTGACACGACACCAAAATAATAAAACAAAATTATGTTTATGTTCTTTATGTTTTTTGTCAATCCTCGAAAATTCACATGTCAGATGACTGAGTGAACTTGTTATTAATAAGTTGAAAGCACATGTTCTTAGTCAAGTATACGGTTTCTTTGTCATTGGATTGTCATCCACGACTTTACATCTAAAATACAATGTAAAAGAGTGTTAATAGGTTCAAGGTCATCAGGAGATACAGCGATGTAAAGCTGTGTATCATCGTAGCTATGAAAGTCAAGACCGTACCTCCTGATGACATCCCCAAGAGACAACAAAAAAATTAAAAAGAATAGGACCTACAATTGACCTTTGGGGAACTCCACAGCTTATTTCATGGATTCTAAAAGAGCATGAATCCATACTTGCATAAAAGTGTCGATCTGTAAGGTAGGAATAAAACCACTTCGGAACATTTCCAGAGAGACCCACTAGACTCCAAAGTCTGTCCCATAAAATCTGGTGATCTACTGTATCAAAAGCGGCAATACGATCCAGAAGCATCAGAACAGAAAGTTTCGGAGTCCAAATTAATTCTAAGATCATTAATTATCTCTAAAAGAGACGCTGTACTGTGGTTCATCCTAAAACTAGATTGATATATTTTTTTAATGTTTTGGTTATTTAGAAACTCGTGTAGTTGAGTAACGACACCTTTCCATATTATTTTACTTAAAAACGGTAAGTTGGATCCAGGTCTGTAGTTATCCACAGTATCAGGATCTAAATGATTCTTCTTCAGAAGGGGCCTAACCACTGCTGTTTTACCGGCAGAAGGGAAGACACACGTCTGAAGAGAGCAGTTTACTATGTTTAAAAGCTCTGACTCAAAGAATCCATCAAATTTTTGAAAAAGTGAAGTAGGAATGGGATCTAAAAGGCAGGTTGAAGTGTTTACTTGGGATAAAATTCGACCAAGCATCTCTGCATCAACCAGGACAAAACTTCCCAGTATTTTCTCTAGTAAAATCAATAGTGGTGATCTGTTAAAACCAGAGTATGGTACAGATAAAATATTAGATCTTATTGCATTGATTTCACCCACGAAGTGGTCTGCAAAGTCCTCACATGCAGCAATAGATGATGGCATGGAAGACTCGTTAAAATCTCTGTTTATTAAAACATTAATAGTTTTAAAAAGAAATCTGGGATTGTTTTTATTTTTTGAAATAATTTTTGAAAAGTATAAAGTTATGACCGTTCTTTTAAAATTTCTTGATTAATTATTAATTTTGTCTTCCTTTATTTCCTCTCTGCTCTCCTCTCTGCTCTCCTGCAGCTCCATTTCAGACTCTTAATGATATCAGTCTTCCATGGCATTTTATTAGGGGTTCTTGATAGTTTAGTTTTGAATGGAGCCATTGCATGTATAGAAGAGTGAAGACTGATTTTAATATCATCAACTATTTAATCACTGGGTGCAGGTATAATCTGAGCAGGAGTTTGTTTAAAAATATCAATTAAATATGAGCACTGGCTGCTGAACATGTTCAGGTCTTCCCGCGGGGGAAGCTGGGGGGCAAGACTCCGCTCCAGCGGGCTCAGATGAGGAGATGGGAGCACCAGAGCGATGTTTCCTGGTGGACAGCGATCCAATGTGAAGATCCGGTTTTGTTGGAGAAAGTGGATCCCTTGAAGCAGGTGAAATGGAGGACGTGTCGCGCGAGCCCCGGGATACCCTGCCCAAACGTAGGCCCACATCCTCATGCAGCAGCTGGCAGTGTTTCCTTCTCATTACGGGCACTTGTGGACCAGCGGAGGCCGGAGGGCCAGCGCTGGACGGCAGCCACAGACGGCGGTGGACCCGAGGAGGAGGAAGTGGGAGTCATCGCTTGGCTATGACCAGCAGCGGAGCCTGTCCTCCTTGGAGGTCTTGTGGACTCATGGTCTTCTGCAGAGCTGATGTTGGTGGTGCCTTTAGCCCCGTCTGTCCGGTCCCACCCGTTGTTATCATGGCCACATATTTGGACGATGTTGCTGTTAGTGGCAGAGGAATTGGCTTCAGGGGGACGTTTGCCAAACCACAGAAGTGTTTGGGAGATTGAGCTACCGGGGTTGACGTGAGACTGAAGTTGTTGAAAATACTTAGTCTGAGAGACTGATAAAGAGAGGATTTTCTTTCTATCAGATTTTTCTTTTCTCTGAGCTCCAGTCTAAGCTTTTGAAAGTTTCCAAAAGTTGGCTTTGTTCTGGGTTGCAGTTGTCACACACTGGAGTGCAGGAAACTCCGTTTGGTGGAACGGCGGCCATCTTGCATGGTTCATACTTTTTCCAGCTAATAACTTCTAGCAGCCTACTTGCAACTAACTGGTATTAAAATTAAATTCAAACATGTTAATGGTAAGTTGTATGTAATATGGCACAAATAGCAGATTGTAATAATACTAAAAAATAATAGAGAATATGCAGTTTCAGCATGTCAAAATAAAAATGTTATAATCTAATCTAAGCCAGCGTAAAACCACTAAAATGGGGGAATAGGCCGCCATGGCCCAGTTTATCAAACCATCGTTCCTCTGCTTAGTTCCGCGGAGAAGTATGTATAATGGATGTAATGAAAATAATAATTATTCCCCCAAACATTCATTGACAAAGGTGGCGCCGGTGGGTGTGGCCTGCCGTCTGTCCCTGCTTGTGTCTGTATGATTTTGCTGTTATTGCTAATTATGACACATAATACAACTTATTTGTTTTATGTGTAATAATTAGCAATAACAGCCTGATAATATGTTACGACCCCAACATGGCTCTGGCCTAGGGGTAGACATGATGGTGTCGCAACATAAAGAATGATAGACACAAGAGAACTAAAATGAACACAGTTTATAAAAATAAACAAAAACTCTGTGTCCTGAAAAACAAAAAGCAAAATAATTTGAGTGCTGGTTTAAAACAAAATGACGAACCAAAGGGAACTGGAACCTTGGTCAAACATAACAAAAGGTCAGGGAGACAGCTGACCCAGCCATGCTGGCCGTCGGAGTCAGCAGCTCCCTGCTAAGGGCTGCCTAATCAAAACTACCTATAACAAAAACAGAAACAAAGCCCGCAAACTAAGACTACCAAGGTCCCAAACCCAAATTCAAATAACAAAACCCAACAGTATAAGACTGTTGAGGAACCAAAAGAGACACAAACCAGCACAAACCAAACCCACTGCTCTCAACCTCCTGCTCTGCCCTCTGCCTTCCTTTGGTGTGGCCTCCTCGGCCTTAAATACCTGGCAGGTGCTGATCAGGAAAATTGGCTTCACCTGCCGGGTGAGGCAGCGTGACACGATGTGGGGGCAGCAGCAGGAGGACGTAACACCTCCTTCCATAAAAAGTGAGGGCATGAGGGCAAATCCCTGCAAAAAGAAAAGAAAACAAACATGTTCACAAATAAAAACAAACAAGAGGTGTACTCTGCACAACAGCAATAAATTAAAAAAAAAAAAAAAAAAAAACAGGCAGAGGCTTACAGAGCAAAGAAACGAAAAAGTGAGGCAGGAGCAAAAAATGACAAAAACCCAAAAACAGCTTCCACAGGGCGCTCTGGCCACAGCACATGACCAGAACACGCTGGCTGCACACACAGGACGCGCTAGCCACCACACCACAGGACGAGGGCGTGCTAGCCACCACACCACAGGACGAGGGCGTGCTAGCCACCACACCACAGGACGAGGGCGTGCTAGCCACCACACCACAGGACGAGGGCGTGCTAGCCACCACACCACAGGACGTGGGCGTGCTAGCCACCACACCACAGGACGAGGGCGTGCTAGCCACCACACCACAGGACGAGGGCGTGCTATCCACCACACCACAGGACGAGGGCGTGCTAGCCACCACACCACAGGACGAGGGCGTGCTAGCCACCACACCACAGGACGAGGGCGTGCTATCCACCACACCACAGGACGAGGGCGTGCTATCCACCACACCACAGGACGAGGGCGGCTAGCCATCACACCACAGGACGAGGGCGCGCTAGCCACCACACCACAGGACGAGGGCGCGCTAGCCACCACACCACAGGACGAGAGCGCGCTAGCCACCACACCACAGGACGAGAGTGCGCTAGCCACCACACACAGGACGAGGGCGTGCTAGCCACCGTGCTAGCCGCCCTCAAAACAAAAGAGCTAGCCGCCCTCAAAACAAAAGTGCGCTAACCGCCCACCAACGAAACTTGCTAACCGCCCACCAACAAAATTTGCAAGTCGTCCTCAACACTAGTGGGCCGCAATCCCGGACGAGCCCCCATATGTTACGACTCCAACATGGCTCAGGTCTAGGGGTATTATACATAATACAACCTGGGCTGCACGGTGTTAAACTGTCAAACTCCTTCAGACCCTGCTCGCCATGCCTGCCTGAAATCTATGGGATCCCGGCAGTCTGGACCATCTTGGCATACCACTTATATGCTCCGATTTGCGCTGCTGAACGCAGTCTATTTCTAATAAATCATTTTGTCTGACTGACACCTTTTCATCAGAAACTCTGGATTTCCTGTGCCTGACGGAGACATGGCGGTGGGGGACGGACCCCATCCATCTGAACGAACTATTCCCCCCAGACTTCCCCATGCTCAGCACCCCCCCACTCATCTGGATGGGCTGGGCTGGCTTTCATCCTTCGGCACCTTTTCCGCAGCACCAATCTGAACTCTGACTATTTTGGCTCATTTGAACTCCAGATGGTCAAGGTTGGATCAAACCTTGTATTTTACTGCATTATCATTTACCGGCCTCCTGGCCCTGCACGAGTCTTCTTGGATGAGTTTGCTGAGTTTTAGTCTTGTATTATTGAACTGGATAAAGTGCTTTTAGTGGGCGATATTAATTTTCACATTGATAATTCTTCTTGTGTTTTTACGTCAGGTCCCATCCATGACAAAGGCCATACTTTGGACCTGTTTTTTTTCTCTTGGCCTAGATATCAATCAGCTTTATGTGAAAGACAGCCATGTGAGGGATCATAGCTGGATCTCCTTTAATGTGACATTCCCTCTTTCACCCTCTCAGTCTCTTGTTGTGTTTCAGTGGTATTCTTGGTCAGAATGTTTCTGATGGTTTATTTACCTGTTTGACATGAGTTCTTTTAAGAGCTTCTATTGATTCTTTTATGCAATCCTTTAACAGTCATTGTGAAACCATTCTGAACATGCTGTCGAAGTGAAAACTGCCTCTCCTAAAATGCCTTCTCCATGGATAAATGAAATCCGTTGCTCCAGAAGGTTGTGTCGTAAAGTGGAGCGTTTATGGAAGTCAAGTAATTTGGAAGTGCACAGGTTGCATCTTAAAGATCTGATCTTTTCTCTAAATGATCAAACAAGCCAGGTCAGCTTTCTTTTGTAAACTTATTGCTACAAATAGAGAAACCCCAAGATTATTTTCAACACTCTTGATTCTCTTGTTTCTCTGTATGACTCTTAACTCCCAAAACTTTCTCAGCCCGACTGTAGTTTATTTCTTCAGGGTTTTTTAGCTAAGGTTTTGGGTGTTGGAGCAGACATCCCTCCTTTAGCCAGTGTTTGGCTCTCTAAGAGCCTACACTGTTCACAGTTTTGGTCTGTTTTCTCTCCTGGGACAGTGGAGGACGTTCATTCTCTGCTGAAAAAGATCAAACCCTCATACTGCCCTTTGGACATAATTCTACCTCTGTCTTCCTGAAAGTGTTCCAGAATATAGGTTCCACCTTTACTCTGGAACTGTTCCACTGTTCCACTCTTCAATCTGTCCTTGAAGTCAGGATCAGTCCCCAGCTTCTTAAAGCATGCATTAATAAATCCCACTCTTAAAAAGTCTAATTTGGACCTGTTAGAACCAAACAACTTTAGACCAGTCTCAAAGCTTCCTTTCATTTCTAAAATCCTAGAGAAAGTGATCGCTGACCGGTTAAATCTGTACCTGGAAAAACTCATTGTTTCTGATACTTTTCAGTCGAGCTATGAGAAGAACCTTTCCACTGAGACACCTCTCTTAAGAGTTTCTAATGATGTGCTTATGGCGGCTGATTCGGGCCAGTACAGTGTCTTAGTGCTTTTAGACTTGAAATCTGCTTTTGACACTGTAGATCATTACCTTTTAATTGAACATCTTCACAATGACTATGGTCTCTCTGGGCCAGTTTTCTGGGCCAGTTTTAAGTTGATTTATTTCTTATCTTAGTGGGATAACTTTCAATGTAGCTGTTGGTTCCTCAACTTGCTATAGAAAAAATATCTTGTGACATTCACGAGGGTACTGTACTTGGCCCTATTTTATTCATCCTAAATGTGATTCCTCGTGGGAGACTTTTAGGTCAGTTCAAACACATTTCATATTATTTCTATGCAGATTATATCCAGCTTTACTGTTCTTTCTCAGAAAATGATTATAATATTACAAAAATATATTATAGTACAAGAGGAAAATTGATGACAAATTGAAGAGACGGATCGTTGGAATTGTATCCAAAGAGCCCAGAACAACCTCCAAAGAAATGAAAGGTGAACTCCAAGGCCAATGTACATCAGTGTCAGATCGCACCATTCGTCGTTGTTTGAGCCAAAGTCGACTTCATTGGACTATTCTAAAGTGGCCTTCCATGAGCCCAGATCTGAATCCCATTGAACATCTGTGGAAGGAGCTGAAACATGCCATTTGGAGAAGACACCCATCAAACCTGAGACAACTGGAGCAGTTTGCTCATGAGGAGTGGGCCAAAATACCTGTTGACAGCTGCAGAACGCTCATTGACAAATACAGAAATCGCTTCATTGCAGTGATTGCCTCAAAAGGTTGTGCAACAAAATATGAAGTTATGGGTACCATCATTTTTGTCCAGGCCTGTTTCATTAGTTTGTTTTTTTAAATAATTATGTTAATCAGCAATTCAAAAGTGATGGCTGATTTTGATTATTTAATTTTCAATAAATTTTTATTTATTGTTACTTTTGTAAGTTTCAAGTAATTTCAGTGAGAATTGTGGGTTTTTCCTTCTTTAACTGAGGGGTGCCAACAATTTTATTCACGTGTGTAAGTGTTCCAAAAACCCGCTTTAAGACTAGAGGAGATGTCTCCTTTCAAGCCGATTCTCCTCGTCTTTGGAACTTCCTCCCATTATCACTGCGTCAATTAATAATTGACGTCAATTAACGCAGATAATTTGTATTATCATAATTATGATTTTATTACCTCTTTGTGTTATGATTTTATTTTATGATTTTTTTGTAAAGCACTTTGTAGTAGGTGAGGTAGAGGAGCAGTAAGTTAAATATTATCTGATTACTAGCTAGCCTGGCAATAAACCTGTCCAAAGAGAAAGTTTTTAAGCTTAACTTTGAATGTAGAAACTGTGTCAGCCTCTCTTATTTGAGCCGGATGCTTATTCCATAAAACAGGAGCTTGGTGGCTAAAGGCTCTACCTCCAACTGTGCTTTTAGAGATTCTAGGAACCACAAGCAGTCCTGCATTTAGTGAGTGAAGTGTTCTGTTTGGTTGGTAAGGCTCTATGAGATCTTTAATATAGGATGGGGTCATACCATTCAATTCCTTATAGGTTAGCAGGAGGATTTTGAACTTGATTCTAGATTGAACTGGGAGCCAGTGAAGTGAAGCCAACACAGGAGTAATGTGTTCTCTTCTGCTGGTTCCTGCTAACAATCTAGCTGCTGCATTTTGAACAAGCTGAAGACTTTTTAGAGAGCTTTTAGGAGATCCTGCTAGTGAAAAGTTACAGTAATTCTGGTCAGGGTTAATGGATAAATACAACTGTGTATCATCTGCATAACATTGAAAATTAATTGTTTCCTGATTATGTTCCCTAGAGGCAGCATGTAAAGCATAAATAGAATTAGTCCCTTTTCTGTGGCCAGTAACAAGTCATTAGTGACTCTAATGCAGTTTCAGTGCTATGGTGAGGTCTGAACCCTGACTGGAAATCTTCAAAGAGGCTATTGTCCTGTAGGTGGCAGTATAGCTGTTTAACTACAACTCTTTCTAATATCTTTGAGATAAAGGGGAGATTTGATATTGGTCTATAGTTGGCCAGAATGCCAGGATCTAAACTGGGCTTTTTCAGAAGAGGCTTAACAACTGCATATTTAAAAGACTGTGGCACATAACCTGTTTCTATGGAAGTATTTATAATAGTTAAAATGCATTCATTAATTAAGGGGAAGGTTTCTTTAAAAAGCTTTGTGGGGATTGGGTCTAAAAGACAAGTTGAGGTTTTGGAGGATGTAATAAGTGATGTTAATTCTGCTAGATCTACAGCAGTGAAGCAGTCTAATGTTCCAGAGGTTTCTATAGATGCCTTTGTTTCTACTGTTTTAGCCTGCTCTGGGCTGATAGTAGGGATAACTTTGTTCAACTTATGTCTCATTGGAGATTTTACTATCAAAGAATGAAAGACAATCTTCAGAGCTGAGAGTAG
The DNA here is from genome assembly GCA_016861445.1 of Oryzias woworae. Taxonomy (NCBI): domain Eukaryota; kingdom Metazoa; phylum Chordata; class Actinopteri; order Beloniformes; family Adrianichthyidae; genus Oryzias; species Oryzias woworae. Next base: position 6,747,826 of record BOLG01000688.1, on the reverse strand, counting down.
CAGAAATATGTGGTTCTACTGGGCCGTGACTGCTCAGATTTTTTTTTATCATTTAAGAGGCTATATTTCCAGTTATTCAGAGACTGCTCTGAGCCGGGGCAGCGCCATTTTCTTTGTAACTTACGGGTTGCTTGTTTAATGGAACCTATTTCAACGTTAAACCACTGTGCTACTTGGTTTTGACTAACAAGCTTAGCTTAGCTTTCAAAGGAGCAACAACATCAAGTGTTCTCCTGAAGGCCTCCATGGAGTCATTAACAAATTGATCATTTTTTTCTGGGACTGAAACTGTGGGAGCTGCTCTCAGAGTGTTTGCTCAGCATGTTACTAAATATTGGTTGGACTGTAAGTTTAAATTCAGATACAGAACGGTCAGTCAATGTTCTTCTGAGCTGTTCTTTATTTATTGGAGCGGTGGAATTCTCTAGAACAAACTGAAAGGTGATTAGAAAGGGATCTGAGAGTGTAGGGTTATGAGGGAGCACACTCAGCTGATCTCTATACCATGAGTTAAAACAAGGTCCAGGCTGAGCTTGTGGCAGTGAGTGGGTTCATTTAGGTTTTGTGTGAAACCAACATTGTCAAATAAAGCTACAATTGCATTTCCTAGACAGTCAGTCATCAACGGAAATATGAAAATTTCCTACTATTATCATTTTATCAGAATGAAAAACAACAGTTGAAAAAGTTCCTTCCCATCGGTAAAAACCCATCCTGCGTATTCCCCTGCTGCTGCCTGGCTGAGTCTGGGGTGCTAGCTAAGTTAGCTCTGGTAGTGCAGCCCGCACTACGCGTAACAACCTGGCTAGCAGGCTTAGCATCCACTGTGCTGAGCCGCGCTTCAAACTGTTCTAGTCTGGCCTCCAAATCTAAAATAAGGACACACTTAACACATCTACCACTATCTTCACTAAAGGAGGCAGGATCTTCACTGAACATATGGCACATAGAGCAGGATAGAGGAGTGAAGGTAGAAGAGGGAGAGAACATGCTAACCACTAAGGGTAGCTGTGTTTAGCTAAGAGGAAGTAACTACGTCACAGGCTGCTTGAGCAAATGGTTAACGCAGTAGTTTACTCACTAGAATGCTATAGAAGATATTTTGAGGTTTTTAAATACTAAACCAGATAACACTAAGTTAGATATTAGCGAATCAGGCAATCGAATAACATGAGAAACAGAAGCAATGACCGAGCACTGGTTAACATTCAGCTGGAAATTACGTCACAGGAACAGGAACATAGGAGATGAAATTTTTGCTCTGTCATGCTTGAACTGCCCATTCGAGATCTCAATAATGCTGGGGTCAGTAGACTGAGACGGTTACTCCAGAACCTTCTTCTTATCCCATTGGAACCAATGACAGGTGAACTTGGCCTTGTGTTTTGGATCTTTGTCACGTTAAAATGTCCAGATGTGTCCCATGGTTACAGCTGAATTTATTTGTTGGTTTTTCTTTGCATTCTTGAAAATTTTCTGGAAGTTGTGGCAGAAATTTTTGTGACCGTGGTTTGGTTTAAATAGAAACCCCCAACTTTACACTTCTGTGCACACATATTGATCACAGGCAAACAAGTCACAGGTGAGGATGGTTACCTTTAGCTGCCATTCAAACCCTTTTGTATCAGCTTGTGTGCATGTTTTCAGAACCAAGTCTTCAGAGCATGTAAACTTTTCAACATGGTCAAGTTTCTGTTGTCATTGTAATTTTAAAAGGGTCCACATCATTTGTCAACATTGAATGGCTTCACCCGATCGCTAACAATAAGTGAAAAAAAGTGTCTGTTATCATTCATATTTTATGAAAAATTACCAAGAAATCATAATTTCTTCCACGGAACTTAAACTTCCGTTCATGAACCGCCACCTTCACGTGGTGGAGGGGTTTAAGTGCTCAAGTGATCTCAGGAGCTATTCTGTCTGGGGCTTCAGCCCCTGGTAGGGTCTCCCATGGCAGACAGGTCCTGAGTGACGAGCCACACAAAGAGCAGTTCAGAACCCCTTATGGCACGTCCCACTGGGCGGAGGCCCCGGGGAGACCCAGGACACACTGGAGAGACTATGTCTCTCGACTGGCCTGGGAACGCCACCAGAGGAGCTGGAGGAAGTGGTCAGGGAGAGGGAAGTCTGGGCATCTTTGCTTAGACTGCTGCCCCCGCGACCCGGTCCCGGATGAGCGGAAGAAAATAGATGGATGGATGGATGGATGGATGGTACTTAAACTTATTAGTACTGCTGTAGCTGTGCTTTCTCATGACGCTGCAGACATGGTTTCATGACAAGCCAGCTGTGCTCTTATCGCTTTTATGAAGTCCTGGCTGTGAAATTTTATGAGACTCCAAAGGTGCTCTAAAGATTCTTTTGTTTCCAAATTGCTCTTGTTGGATTTGAATTGGTGGGTTCATCCTGAAGATCCCTCTGCAGGGACTAAATCCCTCTACGAGAAGACAGATCTGACATCCTGAATTGACTCCTCAGGGATTTCAAGAGCAAGAATGTGATGCTCCGTGATGATCTGAGTGCTGTCATTGGAGACTTTGGACTTGCAGTGTGCTTTGAACCTGGAAAACCTCCTGGGGACACACATGGACAGGTAGAAGTTTCCTTTAGTCAGATCTGCCACTTCTGACATATATGTTGTGATTTTGAAAATGGCTGTAATTAAACTTTATGATAATAATATTAATGATGCCTTAAAGTCATGTTGGAAGTTCACATTCAAGTCTATTGGTAACATTCAGAAACTGAATTGTGACCCAAATTTCAGGCAAAAAGTGCTGCTTCAATTTGACTGCAGAACTGGACTTTCAGGGTGGATTAAAGTCTCTGGGCTCCTGCTTAAAATGTATACCTCTAAGTGGCTTTGAAGGAGTGTTCTTTGGTCATTGTTTATGTGCAAACTGAACTGTCTGCAGGTTGGTACCAGGCGCTATATGGCTCCAGAGGTGCTAGAGGGAGCCATTAACTTTCAGCGAGACTCCTTCCTGAGGATCGACATGTATGCCATGGGTCTGGTGCTGTGGGAGCTGGTGTCTCGCTGCTCAGAGAGGGAGGGTAAGCTTAACTGTACAGGGATGCTGGTCTCTGTTACATCAGTGCTAACCTTTGTTTCCGAAAAATGATCACGATTGGTCCACAGAAGCAAAGAAAAGGTGTTAAACTACTTTCAGTCTTTTTCTCTAAAACCTGCAAGTCAACCTAGGAACCAGCTGTAATATCCTGGACACAGAAGCAAAGTTAACTGTCACATGAAGTAGCAGGAATAAAGTTGACCATAGGGTAGACTTCTGAATCCAAAGGTAACTGCAGCTGAATGACACCACCACCTACGAGACTCTGAGAGAAGATCCAACCAGGTTTACAGAAGCTGGAGAGCCATCAAGACACCAACAAACAACTGTAGTACTGAGTTTACCTGTTTAGCAGGTTAGGTCGCTGTAACCATCTGCTCTCTGGATTCGGTAAAGGTTCTGTAAGCAGCTGCAGTTCATCCAGAACACTGCTGCACAGACCTTGAATAAAACCATCTAGTCCAACCACATCTGTCCTGTGCCCAGACAACACACTTTAAAACAGATCTGCTTGTTTTGGAGTCTCTCTGTGGTTTAGCACCAAAGTCCGTCTCTCCATGCTGGACCCACATGTACCAGCTGGGACTCTTAGCAGCTCAGGGACAGACCTTCTGCTAGTACCCAGACTTAGGACTAGGAAGTTTCAGGTTCATGGAGCTGAAATCTAGAGCATTTTTCCTTGATGATGTCAAATAAGCTTCCAATAATGTTCAGGCTTAGAACAAAAACTATGACAGCTAAGTCTTTGATCTGCACTCCTTTATTCTTGTTTTATAGAGGTTTTTGTAGTGTATGATTTTATGGTTTTATTCGTATTGGTTGTCTGCATTTTCATTGTGCTTGTAAAGCACTTTGAGGTGCTTTAAATTCTTCTGTACATAGACGCCTACCATTTGTACCCAGGTACAGCTGGCGAGTACATGCTGCCATTTGAAGATGAAATAGGTCAGCATCCATCCCTGGAGGATCTGCAGGATGTTGTTGTGCATAAGAAGATGCGTCCTGTCATTAAGGATTGCTGGCTCAAACATCCGGTAAGTAGTTGTGGGAGATGGTGGTCTGCAGGACTTTTACTTCCGTTTGGCCGTTGGATTTATAAACCCAACTTCCTTAGGTAGAAGTTCTCAGACTTAAATATAGTTTTGCTTTTTGTCAACGCTTCATAGACAAATAACAGAATAATGCAAGAGTGTCTTTGTGTTCCTGCAGGGTCTGAGCCAAATCTGCGAGACCATGGAGGAATGCTGGGACCACGATGCAGAGGCGCGACTGTCAGCTGGCTGTGTAGAGGAGCGCATCGGTCAGATCGCCAGGACAACCAGCAGCACTACCTCAGACAACCCTGTCTCTATAGTAACGTCTCTCATCAATGAAGACCTTCCTCCCAAAGAGTACAGCTCCTGAACGGGCGACACTAGCCTCCCCGCGAGCTCCCAACTGTCAGTTTTCCAATCCATTTCAGAAAGTCCCTGTGAAAAACTGACTGAAATGCAGCTGCTATTTTACCCAGTTCTTTATTAGAATGAGCATTTGGAGTCAGACCGTACTAACACATCCGTCTGCTGTAGTTGAAGTAGTAATAAGCTATGCCACAGGCACATCCCACTACAAGCACGTGTCAAACCTCTGTCATTACCTCATCCGTTTTTAGCATAGTCCGTTTTTATTACCTCTTGAGGTGTTTGTTGTTGCTTTTCCCATCCTCATCTCAGACGACTTGCTGCAACCTCGGAGGAACCGGTTTGAGACTGTTAACAAAATGTATTCATCTTCCTCAGGGGTCAAAGCTTCTCTTTTTAAAGCCTGAGTGAGCTCTCATTGGAAAGCTGGTTCCTGAGGCGGAGAACCAGCACCCAGCTTTTGACAGAAGGTTGGAGCTCAGCAGTTTTAGTGGACGCTTTGGACTGCTCAAAGATTTGGGACAAGTGTCTTGTCCTGGGAACTACCTCTCAGGTATCCAGCAGAATTCTCTACACTGAGATCCAATCCAGCTATCTTGGACATTTTCCTGGACGTCTTTCTTTTCTAATGTCCGAGTGACTCCTGTTCCAGAGGCGCCGGTGCTGGCTGGAGCTGCAATGTTACATTCTCAACTTTCATTGTGTTTGTGTGTGTGTTTATGTATATGTGCACGTGTGTATGAGTTTGTGCATATGTTGTTGTTAATCCCTGTGTGAATGAATGTGATGACTGAGTGATGTCCAGACACACACACGGTGGGTTGTTCTGAATCACGAAGGATTGATCCCTGACTGGGTCGTTCCGTAGCGGTGTCAGGCGGACCCGGCTGGACCCAGATACCTCAGTCGCTGCATGTCGGGCACAGAGAGCTGGAATGGTTGCCTTTGTCTCAAATGCAATGCCATAGTTGTACCATAACATGAGATCATACATGAATGTTTGTTCTGCTGCTGTGACTATTCCAGGTTACTCAAGGATTTGTAGATGTACATGCATTCTTTGTGAACAGAACACCAATATTGAAGAATTTCTCTGTGACGTAATGTGAGGCTAATTTCTTGTTTGTGTTTTTTGGACTCAGTAAGCCTTCAGCTGCTTACTCCACCAGACTGACCTCAGATGTTCTGACAAGTACCTCAGGCTTTTTTCTAAATATATATCAAGTTGTGTTAAATATTTGATTGTGTTTTAGTATTTGATATTTTATTGCTGGTTGGGCCTCAGACTGTGGAGATTGTTTTTCACGTTTTAGCTGAGCCGGCCCAGTTTTGCTGGTGTCGATGCTCTGAAAACCTAGAAGAGTCCAAGCAGATTCTTGTAAATGTTAGTGTTCACTAAGAGGCTGAACTACGTTGATATTTTCCTTCAATACAAAATCAGGGCATTGCTGTTTCTATTCTACAGTTCTGGGAAGGGTTCCCCAGATCCCCATCTTTGTATTTATTTGGACACTAGGCCCTTTGATTTTGGTTTAGGATGAACACTGGTAAGGGTCTGCGAGGCTCCTAGCGCACAGACTGTATGGCTGGCATTAAAAAAAACTGTGTGAAATATTACGAGCAAACCCGAGGTCCTCATTATGGTTTGGTTCTGGCGGCGTCTGATGGCCGTCTGAACCGTATCGGCTGAATGTTAACCTGCTGATGTGACGTTCTGACCTGTGTTGTAGTAGTTTAGTCGCGTGGGACAACACAAGCTCATCTGTGCTTTGACCGTGGTGATTTAACAGTAACTAGCTCTATGCTGACGTGCAGTTTTGATAACCGTTTGTATGCAGGATGGTGTTTTGTGTTTGAAAGTCGCTGTTGTTTGTAACACCACCACCGACCGATGCAGCGCCATCAAGGTTCCCATCAACGGTCCAGGGCTCCAGCAATAGTTCTAATACAGCAATAGTTCTTTCAAAGCCCAGCTGAGACGGCGCAGTCTCAGGCGCAGGTCAACACAGGGCATCTCATCACACCCGGATCAGACTCTCATGGAGAAACGCAGGGGGTTGAACGTGCACGCTCGGCGTGGCCCAGGTGCTTTCACGAATTGTGCCAGAGAAACAACGGTCCTGTGACCGCTTGTTGCCTCGAAATGCTGTCTTACACCCAGCTCTTCTGAACCGAAAACCCTGTTACCTCATGCAGTACCTCTTACAGTGACACTAACATAGAGTCGGTCTCATCTTCAGCAAAAACATGACGTTTTTATGTACATATTTACCCGAGACATGTAAAGGTTTCTTCCTTTTGACGCGTGGGAGCAGTTTCTCTGCTCAGCGTTCTGTTTCATGGTGTAAATGTGTGATCTTTCCCGTTTACCTGACCTGTGTGACTGTAAACCAGTACGAATGATAACTGTGCATTGAAATGCTTAGAAAATATAAACTAGAGAAATATACATTCATCCTTTTGTAAATGACAATAAAAAGACATCCTGATTAACCATGTACACACTCACGTTCTGTTTCAGCTACTTACAGCTGATCACCTGGATCAGATGTGTTCAGTCAAGTTGAAGGTGCCAAAGCAGGGTTTGTTTGTCCCCACCCCCTGACCTGTGAAATGACCCTCCCTAACGCCCACAGCAGTCTGCTGTTGTGCACAATGTAGGCACTAGATGGCAGTATGGATCAGGATACTTTTGCTGTTAGGTTCGGATACAGTTCTAGTGATGGATCAGAGAACTGTCCAGGTGGGTCCTGCCTTCGCCCTCAGTAGCTGGGTGGGACACAGGTCTCCGAACGGGAGTGTGGATGGATGGATGCAGGGCTCTAAATTGCTTGTAAAACTTTTATTTGGTGTGTAGAACATCACTACAGACACATTGGCAGCTGAGACATTCATCATCTCTGACACGGGACTCAAACTCACAACCAGGACTTTTAGACGTCTGCCTTCCCTCCCCACTTGGCCACCACAAACATCCATCCCAGAGTTTGTTCAAACATTTCATTCTGACTTTATTGCACACATTTAATCCTCACATTCATACAGCAGGAGGTGCATTCAGGGGCTGCATGGAATTTCCGCACTTATGCGCTTTCATGAAGAGCTCTCTGATGCTGCATTCAGGTGTGCTGGGAATTTCTAGCATTTGCTCACACCGATCCCAGCCAACACAAACGCATACTTGTTGCTCCATGTCATTGTTACTTTTTGAAATGACCAAGACTCACAACTATAACACACTGATGAGTAAGAACACACAATAAGGCAAAACGTTATACAATTGTCAATCTATGCATGTGTTTCTGTACATGACATTAAAAAATGTAAGTAATTATTTTATTGTTTCTCACTAGTTTTAATCTTTATGGAGTGGTGTTGCATTACATTTTTAAAGCGTGGTCTTTTTTAATGCAATATGCCTCCAAATGCATTCATGAACAAATCATTTAAAAATGTTTTTAATGGGTGGATGGATGAGTTTCTAACAACGACACAGATGCCTTTAGTAGAAACAAACATCGATCATGTGTAAAGTCGGTGGTGCGTTTAGGGTTCGTTCGTTCTTCTCAGCATCAGGAAACCGGGCGCCATGACATCGTGACTTTTCCATTTGAAAAGCAAAACTTCGACCTTTTCCCGGTTTTCTGGGAGCACCGGGTCCCGCTGAATGAATCTAGAGACTTTCAACGGAAACTTTAGAAGCGACAGCAGCGGAACGAACGGGAGCACGTGAAGCTATCAAAATGCGATCGTTCCACAGTCTGACCAATGAAACAGCGGAGGATCTGTCACGTGACGGTCGATTTAGTGAATCAGGATTAACTGCAGTTGCTGAAAGTCTTTTCTCATCGCGCACAGAAGAAATCTTCTGTCCGGTTCTTCTGGGGATGTTCCTGAACCGGTACCTAAACTGGTAACCGTGTGAGATTTGTCCGGCTCTTCCAGCGCTTCTACGCCATGGACGGTAAGTTCGAACCCGTAAAGCTGCGGTTCCGGTCCAATCAGCATCACATTTAAGTAGAGCTGACCCGGTCTCTGTGTGTTTCCCGTTTGTGTTATATATGTTACCTGTGTGTTAACTGTATGTTATGTGTGTTATTCAAGTGTTACCTGTGTTTTATCTGTGTGTTACCTGCGTGTCATCTGTGTGTTACCTGTGTGTTACCTGTGTGTCACCTGTGTGTCATCTGTGTGTTACCTGTGTTTTATATGAGTTTTATCTGTGTGTTACCTGTGTTTTATCTTTGTTACATGTGTGCCATCTGTGTGTTACCTGTGTTTTATCTTTGTTACATGTGTGTCATCTGTGTGTTACCTGTGTGTTACCTGTGTGTCACCTGTGTGTCATCTGTGTGTTACCTGTGTTTTATATGAGTTTTATCTGTGTGTTACCTGTGTTTTACCTGTGTTTTATCTTTGTTACATGTGTGTCATCTGTGTGTTACCTGTGTGTCATCTGTGTGTCAACTGTGTGTTACATGTGTGTCACCTGTGTGTCACCTGTGTGTCATCTGTGTGTTACCTGCGTGTCATCTGTATGTTATCTGTGTGTTACTTGTGTTTTATATTATTGTTACCTGTGTGTTACCTGCGTGTCATCTGTATGTTATCTGTGTGTTACTTGTGTTTTATATGATTGTTACCTGTGTGTTACCTGTGTGTCACCTGTGTGTTACCTGTGTGTCATCTGTGTGTTACATATGTGTCATCTGTGTGTTACCTGCGTGTCATCTGTATGTTATCTGTGTGTTACTTGTGTTTTATATGATTGTTACCTGTGTGTCACCTGTGTGTCACCTGTGTGTCATCTGTGTGTTACATATGTGTCATCTGTGTGTCACCTGTGTGTCATCTGTGTGTTACCTGTGTGTCATCTGTGTGTTACTTGTGTGTCACCTGTGTGTCATCTGTGTGTTACCTGTGTGTCATCTGTGTGTTACTTGTGTGTCATCTGTGTGTCATCTGTGTGTTACCTGTGTGTCATCTGTATGTCACCTGTGTGTCACCTGTGTGTCACCTGTGTGTCATCTGTGTGTTACATATGTGTCATCTGTGTGTCACCTGTGTGTCACCTGTGTGTCACCTGTGTATCATCTGTGTGTTACATATGTGTCATCTGTGTGTCACCTGTGTGTCATCTGTGTGTTACCTGTGTGTCATCTGTGTGTTACTTGTGTGTCATCTGTGTGTCATCTGTGTGTTACCTGTGTGTCATCTGTATGTCACATGTGTGTCATCTGTGTGTCACCTGTGTGTCATCTGTGTGTTACATGTGTGTTACCTGTGTGTCATCTGTGTGTTACCTGTGTGTCATCTGTGTGTTACCTGTGTGTCATCTGTGTGTTACCTGTGTGTCATCTGTGTGTTACATATGTGTCACCTGTGTGTCATCTGTGTGTTACTTGTGTGTCATCTGTGTGTCATCTGTGTGTTACCTGTGTGTCATCTGTATGTCACCTGTGTGTCATCTGTGTGTCACCTGTGTGTCATCTGTGTGTTACATGTGTGTTACCTGTGTGTCATCTGTGTGTCACCTGTGTGTCATCTGTATGTCACCTGTGTGTCATCTGTGTGTTACTTGTGTGTCATCTGTGTGTCATCTGTGTGTTACCTGTGTGTCATCTGTGTGTCATCTGTGTGTCACCTGTGTGTCATCTGTGTGTTACATGTGTGTTACCTGTGTGTCATCTGTGTGTTACCTGTGTGTCATCTGTGTGTCATCTGTGTGTCACCTGTGTGTCATCTGTGTGTTACATGTGTGTTACCTGTGTGTCATCTGTGTGTTACCTGTGTGTCATCTGTGTGTTACCTGTGTGTCAGCTGTGTGTTACCTGTGTGTCATCTGTGTGTTACCTGTGTTTTATCTGTGTGTCACCTGTGTGTCATCTGTGTGTTACCTGTGTTTTATCTGTGTGTTACCTGTGTTTTATCTGTGTTATCTGTGTGTCATCTGTGTGTTACCTGTGTGTCATCAGGGTGTTACCTGTGTGTCATCTGTGTGTTACCTGTGTGTCATCTGTGTGTTACCTGTGTGTCATCTGTGTGTTACCTGTGTTTTATCTGTGTGTTACCTGAGTTTTTTCTGTGTTACCTGTGTTTTATCTGTGTTATCTGTGTGTTATGTGTGTGTTACCTGAGTTTTATCTGTGTGTTACCTGTGTTTTATCTTTGTTACATGTGTGTCATCTGTGTGTTACCTGTGTGTTACCTGTGTGTCATCTGTGTGTTACCTGTGTGTCATCTGTGTGTTACCTGTGTGTCATCTGTGTGTTACCTGTGTGGTACCTGTGTGTCATCTGTGTGTTACCTGTGTGTTACCTGTGTGTCATCTGTGTGTCATCTGTGTGTTACCTGTGTGTTACCTGTGTGTTACCTGTGTGTCATCTGTGTGTTACCTGTGTGTTACCTGTGTGGTACCTGTGTATTATCTGTGTGTTACCTGTGTGTCATCTGTGTGTTACCTGTGTGTTACCTGTGTTTTATCTGTGTTACCTGTGTTTTATCTGTGTTACCTGTGTGTTACCTGTGTGTCATCTGTGTGTTACCTGTGTTTTATCTGTGTATTACCTGCGTGTTACCACATGCAGATCTGTCATCGTTTACTGTGGTTGAGAAGCGAAAGAAAACATCAAAGTTAGAGATGAACTCTAGTTTCCCAGTTTACTGTTTCAATGACGCTGTGACGTAAACAAACAAGCAAACAAATAAACAAACAACTGAGTAATTATGTCGGGTTTTTTAATGCGTCAAAGGAATTAAAAAATGCAGAGAGTTGGTGTCATGGAGGACCAGCAACTAAATGTAAATCACAAACAGAACTTTTAACCCAGATCAGACTTGGCCCGGATCCAAGACCACTGGTACTGGATGCATCAGAACCTGGAGGAGGAAGACAGGAGCAAAAGACTTGGAAGGAGAACTGTGACTATAGGAAAAGTCAGAAAAGAGAAGAAGACAGAACATTCAATTTTTTTGCAAATATCATTAGAAGCAGATCAAGACTTTCAAAATGAGGATGAGGAGGGTGAAACTAGGGAGCTACAGAAAGTGGTGTGAGGATGACTGATAGTGAGGAAGATGAAGAGACCAAAACAGGAGGAACATCTAGACAGGTGGAGGAACATCTAGACAGGTGGAGGAACATCTAGAGAGGTGGAGGAACATCTAGAGAGGTGGAGGAACATCTAGACAAGTGGAGGAACATCTAGACAGGTGGAGGAACATCTAGAGAGGTGGAGGAACATCTAGAGAGGTGGAGGAACATCTAGACAGGTGGAGGAACATCTAGACAGGTGGAGGAACATCTAGAGAGGTGGAGGAACATCTAGAGAGGTGGAGGAACATCTAGACAAGTGGAGGAACATCTAGACAGGTGGAGGAACATCTAGAGAGGTGGAGGAACATCTAGAGAGGTGGAGGAACATCTAGACAGGTGGAGGAACATCTAGACAGGTGGAGGACCTGAAAGTAGCAAAGATGCAGTTCTCAGGTCTGGCTTCTGAAGTAATAGCCCACCTATTGTGTTTTTCAGCTGAGGGGGCGCAGCTGCAGTCTGGGATCTAACTGCTGCATCACTACACCGGTAAAGCTGGCAGCTCTCCAAGCATGTCAGATGCTCCCGAGGAGCAGGAGCATCCGCAGCGTTGGGGGGTCACCCCAGCACCTGTCCAGTAGCACCTCTGAGCCTCTATCTGTGGGATCCACCAGGACCTGGGCTGTGGGGTGCAGAGGGAGGAACCCCAACTCTCAGAACAGCATAGGGGCTTCATCCCTCCCGGTGGGGGCTCCAGGGCTGGATCCAGACTATGTCATGCAGCTGGTCAGTGACGTGCGGGGGTTTGCTGCAATGCTCCTCAGTCTGAAGGAGGCTTTCCAGCGTGAGGGTGAGTATTGGTTGAAGCACATGTGAAGGTTCTGTTGGGTGGAGGTTGGGGAGCCGCGAGGGGAAAACGTCTCCTCGGCTTCTCCTGTTGCACACCACCAGATTAAAAGCAGATTTCCATCAGATGTTTGAGGTTAGTTTGTGGAATGTTTGGAGCGGCGTACATGCTGGTCTTCCTGCTGATGCTGCAGAGCTTTGAAAAGAACGGCTTCTCCTAGAACCCAGTTCCTCTGTTCTTTCTCAATCGCATCTGTGTTTCCCAGAACAACATTTGTGACGAGGCTTGAATCCAAACAGACCGATTTCTCTCTTGGAGTCAGTACCGTTTATTAGATGTTTATCTTGAAAAGGGAGGGGTCCATTTCTGCTGAATGCCTGAAGCCCATCCGGCTGTGGGGGCGAGTTTTTTGAATTCCTCTGGCTGGAGGAGGCGGTCTCTCCGAGCGCTTTGGCCTCCAGCGTGAAGGCTCCTGCTCTTGGCTTCACAGAACCGTGCACAGTTTCCCCCCTCGTTACCTGTCAGGTTTGCCCACCAGGACGGGGTGGGGGACAATGCTGTTGACATAGAATTTTGTCAGAAAGGTTTGAAAACCAGAAGGTCAGTGAGGAACCCACCATCAGGACAGATGTTCACAGCTGTGAATCATAAAGGCGGATCTGTAACGTTGGTGGGATGGGCGTGGTTCTCCCTGACAGACCTGAACCTCATTTTAGCCACGTTTCGTTTGTGGTTCTTTCTTTGGAGCCAAATAAAGATTTGACTTTTCAAACCTGTAGAAATGGCTGTGAGAGGTCCAGTTTAAACATGTAAACAGTGCAACAATTCCATGGTGGGGGCGTGTTGACGCTGGCATGTCTCGGGGGCGTCAGCATTTTCTCAGTCTCTACTAAAGTTTGGGTTTTCATTTCCAAACTGGTTTGAAGGCATGAGGTTTCAGTTTCTGACAGGATGTATGGACAGAGATGTTTTCCCATTCTGTACATCAGATAGAAAGTATAACAGTATTAACAGAATAAAGACATTTTTACAACAAACTTCAAAGCTTAGCTGAAGATCACGGTAATGGTTAGAAAGAGAATAAACAAATGCTGACGTTAATCTCCATTAGATTAAAAGAATCAAGAACATTTTACTTAGACAAAGATCTTCTAGACTTCCTTTCTAACCTGGGAAGTTCCAGACGGGTTCCTTTCAGTTTGGTCATTTTGGTTGTTGGTGATCAGATAATGCAACAGTTTTAAAATTCTGCAGCCTCACAGTGAGTGAAGCTCATAAATCTGCAGATCATCTTCAGTTCTTGTTTAGCAAATAGCTTTCATTTAAAGGAATGTGCTTGTCTTGCCAATAAATGTGTGGCGTTGAGGTCTTCAGTTCCTCATATTTTAAAGATCACACTGAAACCTGCTCATGACGTTCTCCCACTGCTTTTAACTCCACACAGAATAACATTGTATTTTGAAAACCTACCAGAAGCTCTAAACTTGACTCAAACGCAGTGCTCATGCCCAAAGCTTTACAGACGCATTCATGTGGTGTTTGTGTTCCTGTTGTTTAAGCCAAGCTCCTACTGCCTCATTCTGGCTGTCTTTTCAGCACTATCAGCTTCAATAACAAGAAAACCAAAAATGTAACGCTAGTGTCAATGCAAAGGTCATCAGACCCCAAAGCACAGCTCCAGGGTTCTTAGGAAGAAGAAAGGACTGAACTGCGAAGTCTTCAGAGAACATTCTGGTGTTTGGAACAGCCATCAGCAGTCCAAAAGCTAGTTTACCAACAGAAACAGAAATGCACAGCAATGCAAAAGCAGGAAGCTGCAATGCAAACCTGCATCAGCACAATTCCCCGAAAGTTGTCCAGCTGCATAAACTGCTGCTGCTGTTGCTGTTGCTGCTATGGCTGCTGCTTCTGTGTCTGCTGAGGCTGCATCTAAAAGGCAGAAATGAAGTTAAACGGTTTGGTTTTTTTCCCTTTTATGACTGTTTTAACTGAAATAAACATGAGCCATTTTAAGAATTACTATTTTATCAGAAAGGACCACCTGACTGTCCTTTAAGGAATCTTCCTGGTTTCTTTTGTCAGATCTGTCTTACGGTGCAGACGTTTGGGAGTAAAACGATAAAACTGCATCACCTCTGTTTACTGTATTACTAACCAAAAACAGGAAGCAAGAACCCCAGCAACGTTTTGGGGGAAATTGTGGTTACAAACATTACACCTGTACAAAGCTAAAACTGAATTAAAACGACAAACTAAAAAGGAAACTTCCCAAGAGAACTGTTAGGAGGCATTGTCTACACCCTCACATCTGGAACACACCCAACCAGATACTTTAAGTTCATATGTTAATTTATCTGTCCAAAATTTCAATAACAAACTCACACCAATATTGGACAAAGTTGCTCCTTTTAAAAATAATAACAGTTAAAACCAAAGCACCTCTTCCTTGGAGAACATAGGAAACCAAGATACTTAAGAGAAACTCCAGGAATGCAGAATGGCATTGGTGAAAAACAAACTTAACAGTACATTACCAAATCTTCAGGGACAAATCAATTCAATATAACAATTCTATCAAACATGCAAAATAGGAAAACTATTCAAAATTAATAGCAGATAATTATTCAAAACATAAGATTGTTTTCTCCACCATTGACCGGTTAATCAATCCAATCTCTCTTAGTTCATGTTCTATTCTCAGTAGTACAAAATGTTTGGAGTTTGCAGACCATTTTACTGATAAAATAAATAACTTTAGATTTAAAATCACCCAACGACCACTAACAGTTCATTCCGTTAAATGCCCCTTGGCTTGTGAAAACGCACTAAAGTCTTTGCCTTGATTGATGCTGCAAAGCTTCGGAAAGTGATTTCCCAGCTTAAAACGAAAGCCTGTTCTCTCGATCCCATCCCCACCTCACTTTTTAAGTCAATGTGTACATCCTGTGAGGAGGGGCTCCTGAACATTGTTAGCCACTCTCTTCAGTCTGGGATCTTCCCTACGTCCTTAAAGACTGTCATGGTGAGACCCACTCTGAAGAAGAGCAGTTTGGATGCTTCTAATCTAGACAATTACAGACCAGTGTTAAACCTGTTATTTTTAAGTAAAATTTTAGAAAAACTAGTTCTTACTGAATTAAATGATTTTATTAATAAAAACAATATTTCAGAAACATTTTAGTCTGGTATTAGACCTAATAAACTATGTTACAAAGACTGCATTTTATCAACTTAGAAATATTACCCGAGTAAGACCCTTTCTCTCCAGAGCCAGTGCTGAAATATTAATACACGTCTTCATAACATCTAGAGTAGGGTATTGTAATGCCCTTCTTTCAGGCGTTAAGAAAAACATTATAAATAAGCTGCAGCTAGTCCAAAACCCGACTTCACGCCTTTTAACCAGGACCAGAAAGAAGGAGCACATTACTCATCTTTAGAAGTCTTTGCACTGGCTCTCAGCTTTAGGATCGATTTCAACTTTATTTTATTAGTTCAAAAAACATTACATGGATTTGGACCTTCATTTTTATCAGATTTACTTTTAGTTAATGACCCTCCCAGACCCCTCAGGTGCAGGTCTGCTGGTGTTCCCAAAAGTCAGAACCAAATCCCACAGTGAGGCCCCATTTCAGTACTGTGGACCTCGCCTGTAGAACAGCCTGCCTGAGGAGGAGAGGGCTTCATCCATTGTGGAGGTTTTTAAGAAAAAGCGTAAAACTAATCTTTTTAGTGTAGTTTTGTACATGTCCACATGCTTTAAATTGATTTTATACATTTTTCCTAATAGTTAATTTCATTTCATTTAGTTGTACTTTTGGGAAGTGTATGAGTGTTGTGTTTTTTTTTTTTTTGTTTTTAGTATTTATTTATTTATTTTCTTATTTGATTGCTATTTTAAGTATTGTTTTTGATCTCATTGTTTTATTGTGGAGACCACTTTGAGATGCTTTGTAGTAGGAAAAGTGCTAAATAAATAAAGTTGAACTTGAATTTGAACGCAAACATACCAAATCTCCATGAAAATGAGATCAACTTGAAGAATTATCAGGAACTTTCCTGTTTCCATGTGCCCTGATGAACCATTATAGTTTATGATGTTACAATATATTGCAATATTTGAAGTACCACGTCATGTCAACATATCTGAACGTGACAGAGTTGAAGCATTAGAATTTGCAATAATGTTGTGGGATTATTGTGTGTTTCTTTTCAGTCTATTCCTTTTCAAGCGAGTATGATCCAAGTCTAATCTTAAGAAGTGTCATATAGTGTAGATACTTTACTATAATTTTTCTATATTCTGTACAAAATGTTGTCACACAGGTATATTTTGACCTGGAGATAAAATCAGAAAGGCCAGACTGAGATGGTTTGGTCATGTCCAGAGGAAAGACGATGAAAATATTGGTAGAAGGATGCTAAGTCTGGAACTAACAGGCAAGAGGTCAAGAGCAGGGGAGTCAAACTCCGGCCTCAAGGGTTGACCTCCTGCTGGTTTTCTAGAAACCCTGTCTCATCTGCTGCTGGTTTCCTGGATATGGTGCGTTTGGTCCCTAAGGAGCTTATATGGCAGATTGGTTGGAAAACCTCTAGGACACTGGCCCCAGAGACCTGAAATCTTACACCCCTAGAGGAAGAGCAAAGGAGAGATTTATGCAGTGTACAAAGACATGAAGGTATCTGGTGTTAGAGTAGAGGATGCAGAAGACAGGGGTAGATGGAGGAAGCTGATTGGCTGTGGGCACCTTTGAAGGGAAAAGCCCAAAGGAAAGAAGAAGACAGATAAATATTTTGACCAGAAGTTCTTCTGATCGTATCATGGCTTGAACAAACACGTTTTCATCATGCAACTAAACAGCTACGGGTCCCACAAGGACTTCAAGTCATTTTTCATATGCAAACTGGTGACTCCAAAGCAACAGTGAAGACTAAGCTTGGGAGAGTTCTGATTGGGAACATTCATTTAAAAATACACAAGAAAACATGTCAGAGTTTGACTGAAGCTGGTAAAGTGTTTAAGTTAATTAACAGACTTTACAGGTTTCAGCGTCAGGTTGGGGTGGGAGAGCAGTCGCATTTCTGGGATGACATTGATAAGACCACAGGACTGAGCTCAGACCAGGAGTTAAGAGATTTTACAAAAATAAAACGTTTTATAAAAACATCAGACGTAAACCGAACTGAAGACCAAAGGAGACTGAAGGAGCAAAATCTGAACCATCCCAGTCCAGCTGGTTTTATAAAACTTGAGGCTAAAGCTCTGCTCTAAACATAGAGCTAAATTCACAACAGCACAACATTAAAACCTCAACCCTGTATCAAAGTCACTCCTCTAAAGACACTATACCATGCCTGTAGCAGCTGTTTGTACAAACAATAGCCTCTCACCTTACTTTTCAATATCAGTCCAATCTGTGATAGTTCAAATCAATTTTATTTATATAGCCCAATATCACACCATACAGATGTCTCAATTGGCTACACATCAGTATTTATGCAAAGAACATGAAGTCAGCCATAAAGTATGAACAATAGCTGTTTGCAGAACTAAACTAAACAGACTAAGCTAAACTGGCTTCCTTCTCTGTAATCAGAATAACCTTTTTTGTCAATGTAAAATAAAATACGAGACTGTGCCATCTCACTAAAATATAAAATAGCAATTAAAGTATAAAATACAGTGACAAGTATCAATAAAGTGACAAGTAATCAGATAAATATTCAAGTAAAATTAGAATGTGCAAAACAGAAGAGAAAACTAAAAACATAAGGTGCCTGGTATAAATACTGTAAAAACTGCTGTGCAGGTAGGTGAAGTGACCGATGAAAGTGCAGAGTGATGTGGATGATTAGAGCCAAGTCCAGTTTGAGTTCACAGAGCTGACAGCTCTCGGATAGAAACTGTTTGCGAATCTGCTTGTCCTTTAGTGTAGTGACCTGAAGCGCCTGCCAGACGACAACAGTTCCCTGAGGTGAAGGCTGGGATGAGAAGAGTCATTAATAATGTCATTAGCTCTACTCAGGCAGCGGGAGTTGTGGATGTCGGGAGAGAGGGCAGAGGGCAGCCGATGATCTCTGCTGTCCTCACTACCCTCTGCAGCCTCTTCCTATCTGCCTCAGAGCAGCTGGTGAACCACACCGTGCTGGTGTAGGTCAGCAGACTCTATGGTGAAGCGGTAGAAGGACACCAGCAGCTGACTGTTCAAGTTCTCCCTTCTGAGCACTCTTAAAAAGTGGAATCCCTGTTCTTCAGCAACGCTGCAGTATTCACAGTCCAAGAGAGGTCCACTGCGATGTGGACACCCAGATATTTGCTGAACCTCAACCTCTCTACACATTTACAGATGATGAACAGGGGCGGAGGGGTAGCTTTGTTTTTCCTGAAGTCCAGGATGAACTCCTTTGTTTTAGTGGTGTTCAGTGTCAGATTGTTGACTGAACACCACTCTTCCAGGTGGAGGACCTCATCCCAGTAGGCTGCTTCATTGTCCCCAGATATCAAGCCTGCAATCACTGTATCGTCTGCGAACTTGATGATGGAGTTTTCTGGATGGGCAGGACGGCAGTCAGAAGTGTGTAATGAAAAACTTGTTAAAAAAAACAGATTTTGGGAAAAAATTTAGAAGCCTCAAAGAAGTCCACAAGATAGAGGGGTCCTTTCCCAGGACAGGCAGGCAATGCGGTAGAACTGTTAAAAAAGAATTAGCTTATCTAACTCTACAACTACATGTTTGAAAAAGCTGGTGGTGCGAGACGATCTAGAGGCGAGGCATACGGCGAAAGACGGGAGCACAGACGATCCACTTGGATTCTCTCCCGCTCCCAGGGGAGAGAGGGACAACGTATGAATCGCACTGCACCAGACAGAGGAATAAAGAACAAAATTATAAATGGATAAATTATAAAGAATAGAAGAGAAGAGGAGAGAAGTAACGGAGGAAAGAACCTTAGTGCACCAAACTTTCCTCAGCTTCTAACTTCTAATAGCCTGCTAGCAACTAATTGGTATTAAAATTTAATTCAAACATGTCAATAGTAAGCTGCATGTAATAAGGCACAAAAAGTGGATGGTAGTACTACTACTTATAATAATAGAAAATCTGCAGTTTTATCATGTCAATAATAATGTATTATTAATCTAATCTAAGGCCTCGTAAACCCACTAAGTTTGGGGAATAGGCCGCCATGGCCCAGTTTATCAAACCATCTTCCCTCTGTTTAGCTCCACAGAGAAATTTGTATAATTGATGTCATTAAAATTATAATTATTTCCCCAAACTTCATAACAGTAGGTGAGGTAGGGCAGCAGTATATATATATATATATATATATATATATATATATATATATATATATATAAATATTCTCTGATTACTGGATATTCTGGTTATAATCCTGTCCAAAGAGGAATGTTTTAATCTTAACTTTGAATGTAGAAACTGTGTCAGCCTCTCTTACATGAGCTGGGAGTTTATTCCATAAAACAGGAGCTTTGTGGATAAAGGCTCTACCTCCAACTGTGCTTTTAGAGATTCTAGGAACCACAAGCAGTCCTGCATTTAGTGAGTGAAGTGTTCTGTTTGGTTGGTAAGGCTCTATGAGATCTTTAATATAGGATGGGGTCATATCATTCAAGGCCTTATAGGTTAGCAGGAGGATTTTGAACTTGATTCTAGATTGAACTGGGAGCCAGTAAAGTGAAGCTAACACAGGAGTAATGTGTTCTCTTCTGTTGGTTCCTGTTAACAGTCTAGCTGCTGCATTTTGAACAAGCTGAAGACTTTTTAAAGAACTTTTAGGACAAGCTGCTAGCAAAGAGTTACAGTAATCCAGCCTAGACGTAACAAATGCATGGATAAGTTTTTCAGCATCACTTCTAGATAATATAATATGTAAAACTGATTTATTAATTAAGGGGAAGGTTTCTTTAAAAAGTTTAGTGGGGATTGGGTTTAAGAAACAAGTTGAGCTTTTGGAGGATGTAATAAGTGATGTTAATTCTGCTAGATCTACAGCAGTGAAGCAGTCTAATGTTACAAGGTTTCTATAGATGCCTTTGTTTCTACTGTTTTAGCCTGATCTGGGCTGATAGTAGGAATAACTTTGTTCAACTTATGTCTCATTGGAGATTTTACTATCAAAAAATGAAAGACAATCTTCAGAGCTGAGAGTAGCAGGAATATGTGGTTCTACTGGGCCGTGACTGCTCAGATTTTTTTTATCATTTAAGAGGCTATATTTCCAGTTATTCAGAGACTGCTCTGAGCCGGGGCAGCGCCTGTCATAGATGGTTTTTCCTAATTAACAGGAGAAGTGCCTGTTAGAAAATAAGGGAGAATGGAGAATTGTGTCGCTGATTTGTGGAAGGGATCAAACAGGAAACAAGATGATGTGCTGGTCAGAACACAGGGAAGGGTAAAAAAGAGATGTGATTTCACTTGTTCCATTTATTCTAGATTTGTTCTAGATTTATTCCGTTGCTGATTAGTACTTTTCTAATACAACTAACACCTGTTAGACCCAGCTTTTATTGGAGACCATTGTCTATCAAAGACCAGCCATTATTGGAAGATATACGGTACACAATATTGAGTTTAGTGCCATTCACTTTAGAACTGAAAACACTAGAGGAGCTGCCTCTTTACCCTCCCGTTTGAATTAGTTTATATTGTGCCTTTTTAACAATTGCGTTTTTAAGTAATGTATACGTGTGTAATTCTTTTAATCTTCTCTGTGGTTTTCTTACTATTGTATTTGTATCTATTCCTTTTTCTTTCTATTCATGTTGTGTACTCTTGGCATTGTATGTGTACTGTTTTATGATTATGTGTTTATGCTCACTGATTGGACAACGAGTCTGGAATAAGGTCTATCTACCCACCCAACCATCCAACCATCCAACCATCCATCCATCCATCCAAAGTAACAGTAATGGCGCTGCAGCGAAGGATAAAATTAATGAGTCAAATTACTTTGTTACTTAACTTCTAACGGCGTTAGTAACACAGTTACACTTAAAAGCTGTTACTCCCAACATTGCTCGTGTCATCCTTCTGGCTATCCACAAACCTTCTCTTTGGTCTTCCTCTTACTGGTAGCTTCAACCTCATTCTTTTATCAACATCTTTCCTGTTCCTCCTTTCAACGTGTCCGGACCACCTGCTTCTCTGCATTTATCTCCAGAGCAAATACTAATACTGTAATTAAAGGGGAGGAAGTGTGGCACATTGGGGTGGTAGAGGAGCGAGCACACAGTTCCTCCTCTACTTGATGTTCCTGTTTTTTAATTGAAAAATTAAAGATGTTGTTCATATTTTCTATGTGTTCATCTGCAGTCAACAACTTTGTTTAATTAGCATTAAAACTGCACAGACTGGACCTGCCACCCCCCACCTGCATTCTTTGCATTCCTTCAGAACAAACTTTCCCTTGTAGCCATGCTGCCTTCAGCAGGCTAACGTGAGGCACAAGAACGGTGCAAACCTCTTCAAACAAGCATCATGTCATTTTAAATTCCAAATCCAGAATAGGAGCACAAACCATTCCTGGAGATTTTTTTAATCTTCAAAGAAAAACATGTTTAAATGTTAGAAATGTTTCAAGTCACAAAGCTGTAACTTCAGACCTGCACTCAGATGGGCCACGTTTACCGACGTCTGCAGCTGATCTTATCTCTGCACTTTCTCCATTCACTTGCTGGCTGTAGATTTTAATCCCTGATAGCAAAAACTGTTGCATTGCATTCTGTGCGTGACTTTTTTGACCAGTTTCTGGGCCTCATGACTGAGTCACGTGTTACTGCTGTGACAGAAGCAGGCAGTGCTCCACTTGTTCATACCTCTTTCCTTGCAAAGCTTGTCATTACCTTTAGAAAACAGTGAACACACTGTGTTTTCCTGTTGCAACATTTGTCATTGTCTTTAAAAGTCAGCCTCTACTTTGAACGTCCAAGCTAAAAACAAAAGATCAAAGGCAGAGAAAAGCTAGAGATTTGGCCCATCATTGGGCTGGTCCAGATGTTAGGAGTTTTTGGAGGATATTGGTCTCTTAGTCTGTCTGGGGATTGGTTGGACAGGGGCACATTTTTGGCTAACAGATGTTTTACGACATAACCTGACTGAGTCTCTTGTTACAGAAAACATGGAGAATCTCCAGGAACTTGTTCAGGAACGTTTGGCTGAACTCTTCCAAGCTCTCAAGGCTGTTATTAACAAACATCGGACCCTCAACTCTGTTGACATTCTTGGAGCAGCTGGCACAGTCATGGCTAAAGTGAAAGGTGAGCTAGAGACCACACAGACCTGCAGCTCCTCTGCAGCTCCTCTGCAGCTCCTCTGCTGTTTGGTGTTCCTGATCATCCCCTGAAGGAACATCCACTCGGCTGAATAGTTTCTGAAGCAGTTCGGCAGCAGAAATGCTTCAGGCTGCTTCAGATGAACTCAGGCCAAAAGAATCTGAACCTGCAGACTCATCTGCCAGAAATGCGATAACATCAAACGGAATTTGTCCTTTGACATGCAGAAGTATAAAGGCTGCATTCCTGCAGTCTGGCATTCCTAACTTTCGTCATTCTTATGGCTGATCTGTCTGCGGTGTGATGACCTGCTGTCTCTGAAAATCCATGAAAATGAATTAAATGTTTTCAATGGAAGTTCAGAAGCAGAGAGATTGACAACCAGTGAAACCAAGTTAACATCTTCATCTGTAAGCTCATCTCCTCATCATGACCTGGAGCTTCAGCTGAACACTGCTCCTCTTTAAAGCTTAGGGGGGGTGGACTGCAAGGATTTCTCCTTGTTTCCTGGTCGGCGTAAAGGGGAACTCGCAGCTGCATACCTGGTGCAGTATTTGGTCTATCCACCAGGGGGCGACCTACATCAGCAGATCTCCTCTGAGCAACAGAAAGCAAAATGTTGGTGGAAGCAGGGTGGGGGTGGAAGACTGTGTGGGTGTAATTCTTGAGGCATCTGGAAGTCTGCCAGAATTACAGGGAAAAATGAGCCCCCTGACTGTCTAACCAGTTCTCATTGTGGCATCACTGCACTGATCTGTAGACATTTTGGTAAAGTGAACATCTTCTGTCTCTGGTCTGAAACATGAATGACACCCCCCCACACCACCACCACCACCACCGCCACGTTTACTTCCTCACATGATGACGTTCTTCCCAGAACTGGTTTGTCTTCTTTCCTCGTCGGCGTTCTGCTTTTCTTTTCTCCTTTCTCTCATGTCTGGATGGTAAAGTGTCCTCAGGCTGCAGCAACTTCAGTTCAGACCCCATGATCCTCTAGAGGAGAAACGTGAGGTTCTCTTCCTTCAGACTTTCAGCATGAGGGGGTGCTGCCGTCATTGTTGGAGAGCCACAGGATGTCCTGAGGAACTGAGACTCAGGCCTGCAGCCCACCTCCACTCCTGGAGCTGCCTCTCCCACCCAGGATGGTGATGTTGCTCCATCCTGCAACTGCTGGGATCTGAGCAGAAGCAGGAGGGTCCAGAGTGGGGGGCTTTGCTGCAGATCTTCTTTATCAAAGACAGAAGTACGTGCCGGCGCCACGGCAGTCTGTATGCTCTCGCTGGTGCTGTGCGAGTGTTTCCTGTTGTGGGTAGACAGGAAGTGCTAAGCCGAGTAGATTTCAGGGCTCAATGTCGGAGTTTCAGCTTCAACTTCTGCAAGAAGCTTCTTCCTGAACAGACGGTTGGCTGGTCAGCGACTTCAGATCGGCAAGCTGGATTTTTCTGGATCTTCTGAAAAGTATTGAGTCTGGAGGGTCACATGACCTTTTTTTAATGTTTCTGAAGGCACCACTTGACTGTTTTTGAAGATGATCCAGGAGGACGTGTGGAGCAGGAACCTCCATATTCTGGCTGGTTTTGGACTTCTTATGCTCAGGTTCTGGTCTTTAACGTGCATGGATTAAATCATCTGATGTGCATGTGTACGTGTATGTGCGTGTGTGCATGTGGATCAGGGCTTGTACACTTCATTAGCAATAGTTTTTTTTTCCAAACCTTTCATTGAATTTCCAAAACTAAAAACACATTAGACTTTTTTAGTCAGTACCAAGGCACACATTGATATATGCAAGTTTGTCTGCTGTTTGTGTTGCTGTGGAGGAAACTGCAGCAACGTCTGGAAGCGCATTTCCTTCATTTAAAAAAAACTGATCTTTGTTGTAATTTTTTTTGTAATTAAGTTCTAATATTTTAAAGAACTACACTCAGGCTGACCTATAGCCTCATGTACTTATAAAAACTATAAGATGAGCAGCAAATAAAAGTTGCAAAGCCAATGTGTCCATATCATAGACATGATCTGTTTTATGTGCTCGTCCCGATGTCACCAGTCTGTTTGGTTGTTTCTAAAAGCTTCAACCACAAACATTACAGAGCAGATCATTGGATGTAGTTCTATTGACCAGTATGAACTGTTTCTTTTTGTCTGTGCTGATGAGGAAAGTTACAGCCGGAGTTTGCCTTGACGTGAAGCTGCAGAGGCAGGCAGGGACCGTCTGTAAAGTACATGAAAACACCCCAGACAAACAACAGTAACTCACCACGAATAATCCCAGAAACATCACAAGGAATCATTACTGTTAAAACAAACTCCATAGAAATCCCTAATATCATTACGCTCTCTTAGAAGTGAACCGGCGTGTTCGAGTAATGCAAGTTGTTAACGTGTTCTTATCTCCTCGCTTTAGTACTACAGCTGTTGGAGTCCTAAAAAAATATTGATAATTCTGAAAAAATTATAGCAAATAATAAAAAAAAAATAAAACAAAAATCAGAAAAAATGACTGTGAAAATCAAATTCAGAATTGGGGAAGATCCAGGACACGCTGGAGAAACTACGTCTCTCAGCTGCCCTGGGGACACCCCGGTGTCCCCCCAGAGGAGCTGGAGGAAGTGGCCAGGAGAGGGAAGTCTGGGCATCTGTGCTTATACTGCTGCCTCGCAACCCGGTACTGGATGAACAGAGGAAGATGATGATGGAAAATCAGAAAAAAAGAAAGTGAAGTTAGCAAAGTTGATCACACCCACAACGTGAGCATCCAGCAGGTCATTTGTGGAGTTTGCTGCTTTGTGGTCAATATTGTTGTCAGAATTGACACAAACAAAATAAATAAACTGTTCATACTCATCAATATTTAATCCTTCCCAATGATTGCTCTGTAATCTTTGTGGATAATGTAGGGAGAAGCAAACAAACTGGCGATATGGTAAAACCGTTCATGTCTATGACACGGACACATTGTGGCTTTTAAACTTTTAATTGTAGCTCGTCTTGTAGATTTCATGAGCAGATGAGGATAGTGTCCAGTCTGTTTGTAGTTCTTTGCTTTTGGAGATTTTAAAAATAGAATAAATATCAAGGAAAAAGGTTTGAACCAAGATCACCTGTGGGATTTTTTAATAAAAAAAAAGAATTAGAATGCAGATCACCCTTTTTTCCAATGAATGCACTAAGCTTCCATAGTCAGGCTACCATAACCTTTTTAAAAGAATTCTCTGACTGACTGGCCTCAGCAGCTCTTTCTTCCCTTTCATGTGGCTCTGCAGCAAAGTCTGCATTCTGCGTGTTTCTGCTCTGGGTCTTTCAGTCGCCACAGTTGACTCTCCTTAAAAAGCCACTTGTTGTTAAAGCTACATTTCCCCGACATTTCACAGTCTATGTCCAATAGAAAGTTGAGCGCGGCATGCGCTGAACTGACGACAACTCCATCTGCTTTACGAAAAACTCCCATCACCAAGAGGTTGAACTTCTGCCACGATTTAAATTCAACCTTATGTTAAACTGTTTTATTTTTTCAGGTTTCTGTTGATGGTCTGAAGAAACCAGATCAGATTAGAACCCATTTGGACCAGAACCATGTTTCTCTGCTTGTTCTTGCCTTTTTTCAGTTTTTCAACCCTCCTTTTCAGGCGTCAACTTCTTGGAGGTGACCTCTGAAGACCAAAGCGCCGTGTTCAGAGAGATCCATTCTTCCATCGACACGTTGGCCTTCACCTTTGGAAATGTGTGAGTCCCAAACTTTGATTCTGTTGACGCTGGACCACCGGCACACAGGGAGGGGAGCATTTCATCCCCCTGACTTGAGTTGTGACACATTCACTTTGTGTTGCACAGAGTTTCTGACTTCCTAATGGGAGATGTGGACAGAAGCTCAGTGTTGGGGGGTCCCCAGACCAGGAGAAGCAGGGTAAGGGGCCCAGTTTCATCCACTCAGGGAGGAACCGGACAAACAGACCGTTTCCCGTCTGATCACACTCTGATGTCTTTCAGTCTTTTGACGACCTCTCTGCTGACCCTGAGGGATGCCACAAACGGGATGGGAGGGGTGAGTGTTTGATTCCCAAAGTTCTCCTCAACTAAACTGACCCCCACCTTTGACATGGGTCTGTGTTCGTGGGGTGGGGTGGGGGGTGGGGGGCCTTCAACGCCTGATATTTACAATAATTCTTTTCCGAATTTCCTGACACATTTGTTTTTCATAGATCTATCTGATGTTTGTTTCCTGACCACCCCCCCAGGCCCAGACCTGCAGCTCTCACGGGAGGAGGAAGTGGACCTGATGCTGCTGAGGAACGAGGTTGGAGTGGAGTCGGCTCTTCTGTATGCCAAAGCCTGGTCCAAGCACATCAGAGACCTTCTGGTGTGGATGGAGAAGCGGGCGACCATGGGTGAGGTGTATTCTCAGAACCTTAACCAGAGTAGAAATGGGTCGGGGGGTAGGGAAATGTTGTCTTCCTGCTTGTACCTGCTGCACTCGTCAGGTTTACAGAAATCACGTTTTTAGCAACTCCTGTCTTTCAGATATTGATTATGCTAGCAACTACAACAAAATTGCTGAATCAGCAAAGACGCTGGCCAGCCAGCAGGTACCATAAAGATCTCCATGACGCTTTTGAAGTTCTTCCATCACACATGAGATGAATTCTGGTGACCAGCTCAGTTTTTTTGTGTCGGTTTCAGGACTTCATGCCGTTCAGTGACATTTACATTTCCACGTTTAAGAAGGACATTGAACACAACACGCTGCTTTTAAAAACTGCGCTTGCTCTCCAAGCAAATAAGTTCATTCAGGTAACTCTCACGTGTGATCAACTTTATTCTGTTTGAAGACTTCTGAACTGAATGACAACCTTCCGTCTCACTCCTTCTCCAGCCTCTTCTGGCCCGGAAGAATGAACTGGACAAGCTGAGAAAGGAGGTGAAGGAGCAATGGCAGCGGGAACAGAAGAAGATGGTGGGTCTTCTCATCAGTTTGGAGATCCTCAGTCTGGAGATCCTCAGTCTGGAGATCCTCTGTCTGGAGATCCTCTGTCTGGAGATCCTCTGTCTGGAGATCCTCTGTCTGGAGATCCTCATTATGGAGATCTGGTGATCCGTAGTCAGGAGATCCGTAGTCAGGAGATCCTCTGTCTGGAGATCCTCAGTCTGGAGATCCTCTGTCTGGAGATCCTCTCTCTAGAGATCCTCAGTCTGGAGATCCTCATTATGGAGATCCGGTGATCTGTAGTCAGGAGATCCTCTGTCTGGAGATCCTCATTATGGAGATCTGGTGATCCGTAGTCAGGAGATCCTCTGTTTGGAGATCCTCAGTCTGGAGATCTTCAGTCTGGAGATCCTCATTATGGAGATCCTCTGTCTGGAGATCCTCTGTCTAGAGATCCTCAGTCTGGAGATCCTCATTATGGAGATCCGGTGATCTGTAGTCAGGAGATCCTCTGTCTGGAGATCCTCAGTCTGGAGATCCTCATTATGGAGATCTGGTGATCCGTAGTCAGGAGATCCTCTGTCTGGAGATCCTCAGTCTGGAGATCCTCTGTCTGGAGATCCTCTGTCTAGAGATCCTCTGTCTGGAGATCCTCTGTCTAGAGATCCTCAGTCTGGAGATCCTCATTATGGAGATCTGGTGATCCGTAGTCTGGAAATCCTTAGCCTGGAGATCCTTAGTCTGGAAATCCTGTTAGGAGATCCTTAGTCTGAAATTCCTCTGTCATTTTTTTCTTCAGACTGAAGATATTCAATCTTGAAGTTCTCATTATTGAGATCCATACTCAGGAGATCCTTGGTCAAGACATCCTTAGTTTGGTGATCCTCAGTCAGACAATCCTCGGTCTGGAGATCCTCAGTCTGAAGATCTTCAGTCTGGATGTCAGTCTTCAGGGGATCCCCTGTCAGGAGATCCTCAGTCTGGATATCTTCAGGCTAAAGATCAGTAGTGTGGAGATCCTTAGTCAGGAGATCCTTAGTCAGTAGAGACTTTGTCTGGAGATCCTCAGTCTGGAGATCTTCAGTCTGGAGATCCTCAATCTAGAGGTCCTCAGTTAGGAGATCTGTAGTCTGGGGATCTTCAGGCTGAAGATTCGTAGTGTGGACATTACAGTCTGGAGATCGGTAGTCAGGAGATCCTTAGTCAGGAGACACTGTGTCTAGGAATCCTCAGTCAAGAGATCATCACTTTGAAGATCCTAAGCCTAGAGAACTTTAGTTTGGAGAACCTTAGTCAGGAGATCATTAGTCTAGAAATCCTCAGTCTGGAGATCCTCAATTTGGAGATATTTTGCCAAGATACTTTCAAACTTGAGATCTTAATTCTGGACATCCTTAGTCAGGAGGTTCTTCAGTCAGGAGATCATTAGTCTAAAGAGATCCTCATCCTGGAGATCCGTTGTCAGAAGATCCTTAGTCTGGAGATCCTCAGTTTGGTGATACTTAGCCTGGAGATTTTCAAACTGGAGATCTTCAGTCTCAAGATCCTTAGTCTGGAAATCCTTAGTCAGGAGATTCTTAGTCAAGAGATCTTCAGTCAAGAGATCTTCAGTCTGGAGATCTTCAGGCTCGAGATCCTTAGTCTGGAAATCTTTAGTCAAGAGTTCTATAGTCAGGAGATCTTTTGTCTAAAGAGATCTTTAGTCTAAAGAGATCTGGAGTCTTAAGATCCTTAGTCTGGGGATCTTCAATTTGGAAATTTTCAGTCTGGAGATCCTCAGTTGGGAGATCCTCAGTCTGGAGATCTTTAGTCTGGCTAAACATGTACAGAACCCATAATGTTCCTCACCTATTCAAGAATTCCATTCTCATTTTATTTACGTATCAAACGTCTGTAGTAGAAATATCTCTGAATAAAACCCAAGATGATTACACAGGTGGTGGTGGGAGGGTTGAGTTTCTGATATTTGTGCTGGTCTGGGTTGTTGCAGCATGAGGCCAATGCGGTGCTGAGAAAAGCCCAGACTTTTTCAGAGCAGAGACGGGAGGAGTACAAGAAGGTGCTTTCATCCAGCAGCCATTCCCAGGAAGATCATGGTAACTCTGGCAACAAGCAGCTGGAGAGGAGCAGACGACTGGAGGAGGAGGCACTGCAGAAGGTGAGGAGCAAAGCAGCAGGAACACTGTTGGACCTTGAAGTCCTTAGCTTCTTCTCTGTGTTCTGCTCTGGGCAGGCTAAAGAGGCGCAGGACCAGTACCACAGTTGCCGGGCCAATGCTGGCATCAGAAGGATTGACCTGGCCAACGCCAAGAGGACAGTTCTCACACAGCTCCGGGAAATGATCTTCCAGTGTGACCTGACCCTCAAAGCTGTAAGAAGCAGCATCGAACCATCAACACTGTCTAGGATCCTAACAGGAAGCCCTTACAACCTTCAGCGGATCTTTGCTGACCCTAACCCCTTTTTGGGGTCGCTATAGAGTTGGTCTCTAAAACTTAGGGGTTCTTTCTCCTTTGAGTGTTCATCAGGGTTTTAGTGGCAAAAGTTATTGAAAGGAAAGTAACTCCAGAGCATCATAGAGACTAGGGCTGTTACTGGGATTATTATAAAAGTTGATTAATTAACTATTATTTTTTCAATTAGTCAACGGTTATTTTTTTCGTAATCTGTGTTTTTTTTTTTTTTTTTACTAAAGGTGACAGTGCAGGTACTCAGTCCGTGGAGATTTGCGTCATGTATGAACTGCTAGTGCTCTGCATGTGGTTCATTCACAGAAACTGAAGCTTTACATGTACAGTTCATGAATTTAAATTTTACCTTACGCAAGATAAAAAGTGTAAGGTCCCAGGTTATCTTTATGCTAGCACAAAAAAGCCATTCTTGGTTATGTCTTTTTACTACATGTATTAAATTCAAATGATACGTAATAAAAAACCATAACTTTTACTTTTATTTAGAACAAGAGTTTAGAATCATTAAAAGTGATTAAACACAGATTCAGACGGAAAGAAAAAGTGTTTGTCACTTTAATCAAGTTTTTTTTTTGGTCAACATTCTGGTTAATTTAAGCAGTAAACAAACCTAAACATCACTGTTGTTTTGGATAATTTAAGAACAAATCCTGAAAACTGTTCTCCACAGTTTTTCTATCCTCACAGTTCTGCAACACATAGCGTTCTAAAACAGAGATGGGCAACTCCAGGCCTCGCAGTGTCTGCATGATTTCCAGATATCCAAGCCCCACTCATGACTGATTACCTGGTTCAGGTGTGTCCAGCCTTTTAGAACACGCCAGAAAATAGTATCTTGGAAAACAGGCAGGAATGCAGCCCTGCAGTTCCCTATTCCTGCTCTAAAGCATTGCATTTCAGTTCAAAGCCGTAATGAAAAGCCATTTCTCTCCACAGCACAATAAGCCGGTTCACGTTGATTACGTAATCACTAATTGCTGCATATCAGTGTGACGCTGCTTTTCTCCTTATCAGAATCCACTAGACTTACGTTAAGTTTTGAAGAGTTACCGGAATCAAAAAAATGCAAAGACTGGAGCTTAAGCTTGAGTTTTGAGAAAATGAGTTTTCTCAGAACGTTGTCAGTAAATGGAACTTCAGTCTCTCACTAGTTTTACTTTGGAAATTGAACGCTTCACCGACACTTTATTTTGAAGATTTGATTACTTCTGGTGATAATAGCGCCGCGCATTATGATTATTTTTAGTTTATAAACTGAAAATCTGTCATTATTCTGCATTTCAGGGCAAAAACTACTTTTTCCCAAATTTTATTTTTACTACACTAAACAATATTTAGAAAGATTAAGAACCAGCGATCTTGGACGTGGCTACTAGTCATAGTCAAATTGTGGGGAGCAGATTGTGTGTATCAGAGTACTCAAATACTTGCAGCTCAATATTAGCACGATGATAGAAAACATTACACCCACCTTTAATAATAAGATGTGAGTACAAACTACCTTGACGTAGATGTTGAGAATAGTCAGGAAGATGCCAAGACCTCAGGATGCTTCCTTCAGGTGCTCGTACACGACTGTTGTGCTGCAGTGAAACCTAAGTTTGTTTCTATCTTCTTCTATGATTGAGGAACGGCTATACCGCCTCCAAACCTTCCTGATTTGGTGGTTATTATCATCATTTAAAATGACCACAAAATATATGAATATATAAAACAGACACATACACAATACCAAATTAGCATAAATAATTTAGTCAATAATTAGTCAATGACGTTGACTAATCGTTGACAGCCCTAATAGAGACACACATGGAAATGTTATATACTAAAACCCAGCAGCTGACTCACACACAGGATGATGATGTTACTGGAAGTAAAATAAATAAAAGGTCCAAGTTTGAACTGAAACATCATTGTTCTTCTCAGGTGACGGTGAACTGGTTTCAGATGCAGCAGACTCAGACTGTGGTGCCCCCCCCCCACTACCAGGCCCTGAGTGAGAACGCCAGACAGTATGAGCCTGGAGAATGTTATGCTGAGTTTGTGAGGAACCTTCCAAGGAACCTTCCTAAAGAGCATCTTAACTCAGTCTCCTTCGAGGATTCAAGGTAACGCCACTCTCAACAAGAACGTGGCAGCTTTTGCTCTGCAAAAACTAAAACTAATCGCCTACTCGTACCAAAGAGTAGAACTGGAGCCTAACTTTGTGGATTTTGGCTATGAAGGCCCAATCCAAATTCTTCTCTTCGCCCTACCACTTCTCCCTACCACTCCATCTGTCAGCGCATTTGTAGTGAAAGTGGAGTCCGAAAAAAGCGGACTGATGCAGAGCTCTCCGTCGCGAGGGAGTTCCGCATTGTTCCTACATTGTAGGAGGACACGGGGTAGGAGGACACGGTGTAAGAGGACACAGCGTAGGAGGACAGGGCATAGGACGATAAAATGTAGAAGGACATAGCAAAGGATGTCAGGGTGTAGGAGGACACAATGTACGGGGTACAATTTAGAAGGACATAGCAAAAGAGGATATGGCGTTGGAGGACACGTGTAGGAGGGTACAATGTAGAAGTACAAAGCAAAGGAGGACACGGCCTAGGAAGACACGGCGTAGGAAGACAGGGTGTAGGAGGACACGGCGTAGGAAGACTGGGCGTAGGAGGACACGGCATAGGAGGACATGGCGTAGGAAGACAGGGCGTAGGAGGACAGGGCGTAGGAAGACACGGCGTAGGTGGACACGGCGTAGGAAGACAGGGCGTAGGAAGACACGGCGTAGGAAGACACGGCGTAGGAAGACAGGGCGTAGGAGGACACGGCGTAGGAGGACACGGCGTAGGAAGACAGGGCGTAGGAAGACACGGCGTAGGAGGACACGGCGTAGGAAGACAGGGCGTAGGAGGACACGGCGTAGGAGGACACGGCGTAGGAGGACACGGCGTAGGAAGACAGGGCGTAGGAGGACACGGCGTAGGAGGACACGGCGTAGGAGGACACGGCGTAGGAGGACACGGCGTAGGAGGACACGGCGTAGGAGGAAACGGCGTAGGAAGACAGGGCGTAGGAGGACACGGCGTAGGAGGACAGGGCGTAGGAGGACACGGCGTAGGAAGACAGGGCGTAGGAAAACTGGGCGTAGGAAGACTGGGCGTAGTAGGACACGGCGTAGGAGGACAGGGCGTAGGAGGACAGGGCGTAGGAAGACAGGGCGTAGGAAGACAGGGCGTAGGAAGACACGGCGTAGGAAGACAGGGCGTAGGAAGACACGGCGTAGGAGGACACGGCGTAGGAGGACACGGCGTAGGAGGACACGGCGTAGGAGGACACGGCGTAGGAAGACAGGGCGTAGGAGGACACGGCGTAGGAAGACACGGCGTAGGAAGACAGGGCGTAGGAGGACACGGCGTAGGAGGACAGGGCGTAGGAGGACACGGCGTAGGAGGACAGGGCGTAGGAGGACACGGCGTAGGAGGACAGGGCGTAGGAGGACACGGCGTAGGAAGACAGGGCGTAGGAAAACTGGGCGTAGGAAGACTGGGCGTAGTAGGACACGGCGTAGGAGGACACGGCGTAGGAAGACAGGGCGTAGGAGGACAGGGCGTAGGAGGACAGGGCGTAGGAGGACACGGCGTAGGAAGACAGGGCGTAGGAAAACTGGGCGTAGGAAAACTGGGCGTAGGAAGACTGGGCGTAGTAGGACACGGCGTAGGAGGACACGGCGTAGGAAGACAGGGCGTAGGAGGACACGGCGTAGGAGGACAGGGCGTAGGAGGACACGGCGTAGGAAGACAGGGCGTAGGAAAACTGGGCGTAGGAAGACTGGGCGTAGTAGGACACGGCGTAGGAGGACACGGCGTAGGAAGACAGGGCGTAGGAGGACAGGGCGTAGGAGGACACGGCGTAGGAAGACACGGCGTAGGAAGACACGGCGTAGGAGGACACGGCGTAGGAAGACAGGGCGTAGGAAGACAGGGCGTAGGAAGACAGGGCGTAGGAAGACACGGCGTAGGAAGACACGGCGTAGGAAGACACAGCGTAGGAAGACAGGGCGTAGGAGGACACGGCGTAGGAAGAAAGGGCGTAGGAAGACAGGGCATAGGAGGACACGACGTAGGAAGACAGGGCATGTGTTAGCGTGGTAATAAGCTGTGATCAGAAACATGCTGAAACCAAAGGAGAATTTTCTTTTTGCTGAATATTCAGACTTCTCGTACTTATTCATCTATACTTTGTACAAAAATGGTTTTCAAACACCTGAACTTCGTGCTCATCCTGGAGTGAAATGAATTAGGCTTTTATGTTGGTTTTTTTTTTTTGCAAATTTCTTTTTATTTTGTTTTGAAGATATGAACAAAAATGAAATGATACATATAGAAAGAAAAGGAAAAAACAGAACAAGGAGGTACATAGACTCTGTCCGCTGGATATCTTTCTCCCTCAAGGAAATTGAACATAAAGTTCACTACATGTCATAACCATTTCTTCTTTTATACATAAACCATTTTTCCCAGTCCTTCAAAAATGGTTCTTCTTTCATTTTTAGTTTGCAAGTCAGTCTCTCCATTATTTGGATTTCTTCCACAATACACATCCACTGTTTGTGTGTTGGTGCTTCCGCTTTCATCCATTTCTTAGTTATGGCTTTTTTTGCTGCCACAAGAAGAACTTTTATTAGATTTTGGTCCGTTCTATTTACAGTTCCTTTTAGGTAGCCCAGATACATCACCAGACACGTTCGGGGTATCTTGTACATAAGGACGTCACATATAGATAAGTGGATGTTGTCCCATAAAAGTTGTAATTTCTCACACTTCCAAAAAATGTGCGTTTGGTTTGAATCTTTGTCTGGCTTTTATGTTGTTTTAAAACTGGTTGGGATGTATCTGGAAGTATTTTAAAAGCCCTCTTGTAGATTCTTTAATTGAGGAAACTCTACATGATTTAGTTATTTTTCTGCCATCAGAAAATAGTTTCATAAGGGATGTGGGAAAATGCTGCCTGACCTGGAGGTTTTTAGATTTTTATATTTCAGGCAGAATAATCATAATAATAGTGAAATGGGTGATCAAGAGAATCAACCACAATGTTTAGTAAATTCTCTGTTCACAGCAGATATAATGTTGTTGGTAGGGGCTCATTTGATCCTTTTCTTATTTCTATTGGTTTACGCTTCTTTGTGTATTCTTCACATTCAGACTCAAATCTTAGTTGTATTCATTGAAAAATCTGTAAAACTATTTAGTGTACCTGTGAAACAGCAGAACAAAATCCAAAATGAAGTGAAACCTAAGAGCAACCAGTCATGAAGATGGTTTCTGTAGGTTTGGGTTCAACAGAAGATTCCTGAGAAGCAGTCATTCCTCTCAAGGAAACCTGTCCCAAACATCCAGCACCTTGTGTGATGAAGGGGACGCTCTTCACCTCCAACCTGTAAAGATTGGAGAAGAAAGGTCCAACAGCAGCTCAGACATACCAGGTTTGTCCTCCAACCAGTATGACGTTCCTGTCTCTGAGTCATGGGGGGAGCTTATGCTGCTGGGGTTGCTGGTGTTCCATTCTGACTGTAGGTCCATATCTGATGATCATTGTAATGCTTAGATGTTTCTACAGCCTCCAGGAACCAGGCCCAACGAAAAGCCTGGGCCTCCAGTAGCCAGGACATGTGCAGCGACTCTGAGAGCGCAGGAGGCAGCAGTGAATCCAGGTCCATTGATTCTCCCACTGCAAGCCCAGGTTTGAAGCTGTTTCAGTTAACTTGATGTAGATGTTGCACCTTTGAGGTTCTGCATGCAACTAAGTTGGGCTAGGAGGGTCCACCTCATGGAGGAGATGTGAGACGTTTATGAATCAAAATACACCAAAAATGCCTTTGGAGTGTAAATATATTCACAGCTGAAACAAACAAATATAACTCTTTTCAGGTATGCAAGTCTTTTGTTTCTTCCTTCTTGATAGTGAGTTCATCCAGGTGAAGGAGGGTGTAAGGACAGAGATGCTTGTTCAGCTTAGTCTGTTTAACAACCAGCTATTGTTTACTTTTACATGATTGATTCTTTGGTTTTTTCTTGCAATTTTTTGACATCAGTCCAATGAGACTGCTGTGGCTGTGATATTGGGCTATATAGATAAAATTGAATTGAATTGAATTGAATTGAATCCACAGAAAGGTGAGGAGTCTGTGTCTTGAGGGTGTTTGGTGGGGTTAGTCTTACTGCACCAGTGGCAGTGTTGATTGTAATATCTTATTCAAACTCTAGGCTCCTTGTAGCTCAATATCCCTGTGTGGGGGTACGCAGAATCCCAGGCAGGAAGAGGAAAAAAGCCTGGCCTGGCCTTTATTTATATTAATTTTGTTTGTGTTCTTTTTGTTGGACCGGACGGAAAAAGAAGGGGGGGGGGGGGGGGGGGGGGGAGTTGTTTGGGGGGGCATAAGATGGGGTTACAGAAGTTGAAGGATGACTACAGGGGAGGGAGAGTAGAATCGTAACACAGCAGGCAACAAAATGCTGGAAGTTTTTCATCATTACAATCATCTGTGAATGTTAGTCCAAAATGGGCGGGGCCTGTCCACACACTCAGTTGTTACAAACATACCTGCCGGCTCCAAGAGTGTTCACAAGCTTCAACATCCAGTTCACACGCACACTTGTGCATACCAACCAACACATGTAAAGCATTCCATTCTATCACGTAAACTATGAAGGTGCAAAGATGAGCCGACACCTGTGCTCAGGTGAATGTTATGTTAAGCTGAAGTGGATGATGGAATGTAAAAAAAGGAGGAAGACCATCCCCACACCAAGACCCCCGCCGAGGCAGCAGCGGCAATCAGGGCCCACCCCCTCACACGTACTGTGGGGACAACGGATGAGATCCACTTGCCTGGCAGTCCGGCCAAGCACCCAGACCAGGGCCCACAGGACCGAGAATTGCATAAATTCTAGAGCAAATTAAGATCCAAAGCCTACCTGTAGCAACAAGAGTGTCTCGTATGTATGAGCTCCCATACGCGCATGTCCCTTAGACCTTTGCTGCACTCCTTTAAAGACACAGAAGTTAGGAATGACCTGAAAGCTTCTTCCATGTTGGTCTACTGTCTTTCTGCCTGTCTGTGTTTTACATTGAAACATCTCTTCATGATGTCTTCATGAAGGTGACTTCAAGCGGCTGCTGCCTCGAACGCCATCCACTGGGACCATGTCTTCAGCTGATGATCTGGATGACAGGGAGCTACAGTCTCCCTCAGACAACGGTGAGACTCGTCTGCTGTTCCTGAGTGTGTTTGAGGGCGTGTGGGTGGATCAGCCGTGGTCATGGGGATGCCAGATTGTTCTAAAACCAGCGTGTCGGACCTGGTTATTTAAGGCAGCTGCGTCATTCTTTGAAAATGGCACAATTTGAGTCCCCTTCTTTTCCCAATTCAAATTTAAAATAACTGGTCATCAAAATTTGTGTGCTCCTGTCTCACAGTAAAAATGCCCCGGTTCAAGTCCTGCTTGTGGGTCCTGAAACAGAATCATTATCACCAATTGGGAACCTTTCCTTTCTGTGTGGACTTTGCATTTTCTCCCTGTGCATGCGTGAATTTTGCCCGGGGTCTCCAGCTTCCTTCCACCATCCAAAAACATACCTCATGGTTTCATTGGTCACTCTAAATTGTCCCTGGGTGTGCATGGGTGTGTGATTGTGGCCCTGCAGACTGGCGACCTGTTGAGGGTGTATCCCGCCTTCGCTCACATGTGGCCGGGTTAGGCTCTGGCATCTTCCGTGACCCCGAAAGGGACAAAAACGGATTTGAAAAATTGATTGATAGATAGTCATCAAAATGTATATTTAAACCACTTTATTAATACATCGAAATCTAATTTTTATTTAAAATAGAAAATTTTATTATTTTAATGTTTTAATGAGAAGTAGTAAAAATGTTTTTGCATTAGAAACCATTATTTTGTCAAGTTCCTCGTGATCCTAATGAAAGTTTACTCTCAGCATACCAACCAACACTATTTTAAAAAGTCAATATATTTTTTATCAATCTAAAGCTCCTTTTGTGCTTTTACTGGCAATGACTTATATTGCTCAAAATTAATGTGATTATCATTTTTAGTCTTTTTATTGTTGTCCCTGAGTGATTCCCACCTACTAAACACATCTGATGATCCATATATATATATAAATATCTATCAGGAAATGCCAACTCTTAAGTCTTTTGGACCACTTCTTGACATCAGAGAGAGGTAGGTTTTGTATTTTTTGCCATCTGTTTTGTGAAACTAATTTGGTAAACCCAGTAGCTCAACCCCATAATATGGAAAGAAAATAGAAAACTACTTCTTGGAAAAAATGTTTTTAGTTTTTTAAAGAAATATTTTAATTCTGATCTTAATGCATACCATGTGATCTTTCCTAAGTTTTCAGTATATGAAGCAGTGACTATTTCACGCAAAACTCAACTCCATAATGTTTTATTGTGATGGGTCTGAGAAACTGTGATGAGGTCAAGATTTTAATACTTTGGTTGTTTAATTTCACGTTTATTTTTAAAAATATATTTTACTTACATCAAAATGATCCTACTGCATGCATGCTTTATATGATTTCCATTCAATGTTCAACATTTGAATGGCAGGAAAGAAAAATCATTTGGGAAGGTCCAGAGTTGATAGGTAAATGGTGCATTCTAAAATGTGATGGTCATTTGTGTCCAAATATCATCATAACTATTCAGTAAAAATGTGCATGTCAAATGCATGCATCGTGCTGGGTCAAATAGGTTCTTCTGCCCACATCAGCATTTCTTCAACTTATACCACCCCCACAGCATGTGACCAAGCACCATGTGAAAGGCCTGAAAGAGAACCAAACAAGACAATTTTTATTTTTTTGTGTATTATTTATTATTTCTCATCTGCTACATGATTCAAACATGTAGTTGTAGAGTTAGATAAGCTAAAGCTAAACAGTTCTAACACATCGCCTGTCCATCCTGGGAGAGGTTCCCTCATTTATGTGGACATCCCTGAGGTTTCTTATTTTTTTCCCCCAAATCTGTTTTTTAACGAGTTTTTCCTCACTGAGATAAGGGTCAAAGGGCAGGAATACCAGTTTATCTTAGTCTTTTTAGTCTAGTTTAGCAACTAGCTATTGTTAAATTTTTATGACTGACTTTATGTTCTTTGCATAAATACCAGTGTGAAGCCCATTGAGACAACTGTGTTGTAATATTGGGCTATAGAATTAAAATTGATGATGATGTTGATGATAAAATATTGAGACCTATTGTATACTCAGTGTTTTTAATGTAGCAAAGACTGGACCCAAGCCAGGGTCATGTTGTGTCGGTCCCAAGCCTGGATAAATACAGAGGGTTGTGTCAGGAAGGGTATTTGGCATAAAATCATTGCCAAACCATATAAACGATTTGGATTGGTCAAGGCCTAGGTTAACAACAACCGCCATCTTCCCTGTTCACTGACAGGGTGCCAGTGGATTTGGACTACTGTTGGTTGAAGAAGGACGGGAGACAGGCATGTTTGTAGGAAAAGAGAGAAGAGGAAAATCACGAGTGTTGGACTGAGAGTAAAGACTTTGAATGTTGGAGCTATGACAGGAAAAGGTAGAGAGATACTGGACGTGATGCAGAGCAGGAAGGTAGACAGACTGTGTCCAGGAGACCAGCTGGAAAGGTAGCAAGGCTAGTAGGTTAGGAGCA
Organism: Oryzias woworae; assembly: GCA_016861445.1. Taxonomy (NCBI): domain Eukaryota; kingdom Metazoa; phylum Chordata; class Actinopteri; order Beloniformes; family Adrianichthyidae; genus Oryzias; species Oryzias woworae. Next base: position 6,708,074 of record BOLG01000688.1, on the reverse strand, counting down.
GGGGTCAAGTTGTTCCATCATGGTGGAGGGGAGGAGAAATGGAGGAGGAGTTATCTTAAAGGAGGAGTTTGTTAGGAGTGTTGTGGAGGTAAAAAGAGAGTCAGAATGATGAGAAAACTGTGGTGAGACCAGCCATGTTAGTCAGCCTACAGCCTCAGTGCCATGTTAGACAGCCTAGAGACACTGGCACTGAGGCAAAGACAGGAAGCAGAACTGGAGGTAGCACAGATAAAAATGCTAAGGGTTCTCTTTGAGAGTGACCAGTATGAATAGGACCAGGAATGAGTCCATCAGAGGGACAGACACGTTAGAGGTTTTGGAGATAAAGTCAGAGACACTGATGTTCCAACTAATTTTCCCACTAATATTCCCACTAATATTCCCAATTATGTTCCCACTAATATATCCACCAATATTCCCACCAATACCACCAAGATGATCTACAAGTGTGTGATGTGCGATAGGGTTTTTACCCAGAAACCCCTGCTCTACATCTACATATGGGCGGCCGTGGTGCAGTGGAAAGGGCAGTCGGCCTGTGATCGAACGATTGCAGGTTCGATTCCCGCCTTGCCCGTCCACATGTCGAAGTGTCCTTGGGCAAGACACTGAACCCCACATTGCCTGTGATGGAAGGTTGGCGCCAGTGTTCAGCAGCGGAGCCACCATCAGTGTGTGAATGTGTGTGTGAATGGGTCTGTGACTGTAAAGCGCTTTGTTCCTTCAATGAAGGTAGAAAAGCGCTATATAAGTAAACGCCATTTATTCCCACTAATACTCTCAGTTACGTTCTCACCAATATGTCCACCAATATTCCCAATTATGTTCCCACCAATATTCTCACTAAAACTTATCTTTTGAAGATTTTCCTTTTTGTTAAGCTTTCCACTCTAACAACTTAGTTGTCCTTCAGAACATCCTAGTTTCATATTTCATCATCTTTCTACTTTTTTCTCTTGAATAGTTATTGCATATTTTAAAATTGTTTGTTTTACAGATACAGTTCTCAAAGTTAGATTTCTTACAGACTTGTTCACTTTTATTTATTAGTTTTTTAAGTTGTCTTGTTTGCAAAGCTTTTCTTTGTTTTACAGTTCATTTCCTACAAACCTTTCAAAATGTAACGTCTCTTAAAAGTTTTTTTTTTTATTTTCTTTCGTTTAGCTTGTTACATTTTTCCATTCCTTACTATCCAGTTCCTTTCAAACTATTTTTTTTTTATTTTTTTTTTTTGCCTTTAGACTTTGATGTGTTTTTTTCCAGATTTTTAAAACCTTTGTTTTTTCAATTGAATTTTCTGAGATCTTTTGTCATTTGGTTTTATTTTAATATTTAGCATTTTAGTAACAGTTTTCAGTTTCATTTCTCCTCTGACTCCAGGTCAGCTGGTGACCAACATCCCTAGTTCTCCAGGTCCGTTTCGGAATGCTCAGATGTCCAAAGCGGCTCAGACCCATAAGCTACGTAAACTCCGGGCCCCCTCCAAGTGCAGAGAATGTGATGGTCTGGTGGTTTTTCATGGGGCTGAATGTGAAGAGGTAAAGATTTCCGTCATGGATGACCGTCAGTAAAGTGTCCCTCTGCTGATGGGTGGTGTTTGCGTTGTTTGATCAGTGCTTCTTGGCGTGCCATAAGAAGTGTCTGGAAACGCTCGCCATCCAGTGCGGCCATAAGAAGCTGCTGGGGAAGCTGCAGCTGTTTGGGGTGGACTTTGCCCTGACAGCTAAAAACAGCACTGATGGGATTCCCTTCATCATCAAGAAGTGTGCGTCTGAGATTGAGAGTCGAGCTCTGAATATCAAGGTGGGTCTACCTGAAAGCTCATGAACACCCCCCCCCGCTGTGGTCTTAATGACCTGTCCTGTCGTCACAGGGCATTTACCGCCTGAATGGTGCAAAATCCCGCGTGGAGAAACTCTGTCAGGCTTTTGAAAACGGAAAGGATTTAGTGGAATTGTCTGAACACTCACCTCATGACATCAGCAACGTCCTGAAGCTCTACCTGAGACAGGTGAGCCCCCGCCATGTCTGATTGGTCTGATGATGGCAGGGCTCTGCTCTGAGCGTTTATCTGTGTTTGACTCCATCAGTTACCTGAGCCGCTGATCCTCCACCGGTTTTACAACGACTTCATCGGATTGGCCAAAGAATCCCACAGAGCGTCAAAGGAGGGTGGGGGCAGACACCAGAGCGGCCAGTATGCAGAGAAGGACGGGCCGAGCCCCCACATGAAGAAAGTCATTTCCAGGGTCAGAGAACTGCTGAACCAGCTTCCTGTTTCCAACTTCAGGACGCTGAGATTTCTGACGGCACACCTGAACAGGTGGCTAGTGGTTGACCTCACCTGCACCTACCTGCTGCAGTACACACTGGACTTCAGCTTCACAGCCGAGTGTTTGTCTTCTGAGGACGGATCAGGGAAACCTTCGCCGTTTTTCTAATGATTCTTTTCTCCAACTTATCAGGGTGGCAGAACATGCAGAGGAGAACAAGATGACGGTGAGTAACCTGGGCATCATCTTCGGGCCCACGCTGGTGAAGCCTCAGCAGACGGACGCAGAGGTGTCCCTGTCCTCCCTGGTGGACTATCCCTACCAAGTCCTGATGGTGGAACTGCTGGTGCGTCATTTCCATCTCATCTTCGAGGCTTTGCCTCTGCCTGAAACGGCTGCTCAGGACTCCCCCAGGCTGACCCCCCAGGAGAAGGTCCGGCAGCTCAGCAAACACTCCGCCTCACTGACAGACGTCAAGGAGGTGAGGATGTTTACCCCATGATAAGTTTCTTTCCATCCGCCGCTGGGGGCTCCAGACAGTTTTGTGTATGACTTAATGGGGAGGGAGGGGGGTCACTAATGTTCAGACTGTGACCGGTGAAAGTGGTCTTTATAATCAAACCTTTGAACCCTCCCTTTCTGAAGAGCCATTCCTTATCTGCAGCCATCATGTCGTCATTGAACGTCTAAAGGAACGTGGCTCCTCTTTGCTGACCTCAGGGTACCCTGTCTATTGGGAATGCCCCCCCTTTAGAGTGGTGTAGCTTAGCGTTACCATAGTAACCCGTGTGTTGTTGTCTCCTCAGAATACCAAAGTCTTTAAGAGGTTCTCCTCTGTGATCCCATCCACACACATTCTGGACGAGGTTCAGGAAGTGGAGCCTGGAAAAGACCAAACGGGCAATTCGGACCGATCCATTGGAGATCCGACTTCTCCTGGGGGGGATGGGCACAGATCAGCTTTAATGTTCAATGTCCCCCCCTTGACCGCTGTGCCACCAAAGATCCAGCTGCGCTCGCAGCGCAGCCGACAGGCGTCCCGACCAATCAGCTTGCCTCTAGAGAGGAACCACCAGAACACGGCGGGGGATGATTGTGAGCGGGACGCCCCCCCAGAGAGCATCCAGGAGGAGCCGGGGCCGGAGCGGGCCCGGCCGTGTGGCTCCTCCAGGATGAGCAGCTACTACATCGCTCCTTTCATCGACACGCAGACCATGCCCAGGAGAACCTGGGACAGGAAGTACAAGCACTATGACGTCACGCCACGCACCGCCATGATCATCGCCAACCTCCCCCCGCCCTGCTCCGGACTCCAGCCCGTCAAGGCAGCCCTGCCCAGCAGTGGGGGTGGGGCCACAGCCTCCGAGGTCTCTGGTTCCAGCTCTGAAACCTCCCCCGGCCCTGCCGGCCCGCCTTCTTTAGCAAAGAAAGACTCTCCGAGTCTGCCGCTGACCCTCAGGGCGCCCAGGACTCTGCAGCCCCCCCCAGGGACATTCTACAAGCCCCCACTTTCCCTCAGAAATGTGGATCCTCCTGTAGCCCCCACCACATCACCCCCCCTGCAACAAACCCTCTCTGCCAGTGACCTCATCAACTGCCCCAGTGAGCCCCAAGCAGGCCCCCCTCCCCACCCAAGTCTCAGCAGACAGTGCCTCCTGCTCTCCTCTGGCCCCCAGAAGCCCCAGTGACTGTAAACCCGTCCAGGAAAGACTCCGCCCCCGGCGCCTGCAGGAGCTTCAACACAAAGAATCTCATTTTGTGTGAATGAAGTTGTCCGTTTTTGCGGGTCGTCTCTCGTCATGTTTCTCCTTAGTTAACGTCTATGAAGTCGATTTTTGAATAAACCATGAAGCGTGTCTGACTGCAAAAAGGCTGTTCATTTTGAAACCCTCTTCAAGGTGATTGTAACGTTTCTGACAGGTGTCTGCTGATTGGATGTTGCTGCTGTCATTTCAGGTGTTAGAATGGTAGAAACGGGGGGTCCTTGTTGCTGTCGATCCTCCAGTGCATCCTTTCTCTTTACACACTCACAGTCTGCTTCAGTGATTGCTGATTAGCTGATGAGTCCAGTTTCTGCTGGACTGAACTCACCTGATCCAGGTGAGCAGTACTTACTGAAGCAGGGCCTGCTGAAAAAAATGGATGAAGCCGCTACACTATTCAAACATGTCGTTTATTTAAATATTTAGCTGTTATATTAACTTGTAGCTGTTTATCTAGACGTGTTTGTTTATTAGACATATACTTGTTATACAAGTTATTCGGTGGCGCAGTGGTTAGCGCTCTTGCCTCACAGCAAGAAGGTTCCCGGTTCAAGTCCTGGCTGGGGGGGGCTTGAAACTGTCACCAATGGGAGACCTTTCTGTTTGGAGTTTGCATGTTCTCCCCGTGCATGGGTTTTCTCCGGGGACTCCGGCTTCCTCCCAACGTCCAAAAACATGCTTCATATTCTAGTTTGTCCCTAGGTGTGAGTGTGTGACTGTGGCCCCTGTGACAGACTGGCGACCTTCACCGGGTTAGGCTCCGGCAGCCCCGTGACCCCGAAAGGGATAAAGCGGTTCAGAAAATGAATGACTACTTGTTATTCAATCATGTAGTTATAGAATGAATTAAGCTCACTTTTCTTTAATAGTTCTAGTGCATCATCTGTCCATCTGGGGTTGAGGATCTCTCCTTCATGAGGTTTCTTAGAGAAAGAGACAGGAGTTTTTCCTCACAGAGAAGGAGGGTGTAAGAACAGAGATGTTTGTTCAGCTTAGTCTGTTTAAGATAAGATAAGATAGGTACTTTATGTATCCCAAACTGGGAAATTCATTACAGTCAACCAGCTATTGTTTACTTTTACATGTTTGATTTTTTGGTTTCTTGCAAATTACTCACATCAGTCCAATGAGACGGCTATGGCTGTGACATTGGGCTATAGAAATAACATTGAATTGAAACTGAATTGAAAACAAGCAGAGCAGCAGCTCAGAAGAACAGGGCTGGAGACTCCTGACTTACAGTAAGCAGTGATACTGGGGGGGTGCCCAGAGAACACACATGCACAAGGGGAACATGCAAAATCCACTCAAATATGTCCCAGCTGGGAGGCGTAGTGTCCGCCGTGCAGCCCAAGGCATTAAAAGATATCTTGACTTGTTTAAATGACTTGATGGTGTTGAGAATGATGTGTCTGGAAGAATAAACTCCTCCTTCTTCCTTGGGGGGTTAGCTTGAACTTCAGCCAATGCCCTTCAGACCAGGGGGGCAGCTGACCTGCACAGGAGCCAAGCTCAGAAACCCTCCTCCCCAGCAGATCATTTTAGAATGTCCTCCAAACCGAAAGTGTCGAAAACATTCTTCATTTCCAACATCTTCTTTTCTTCTCCTGACTGTTCAGTTTGGGTACGTTTGTAATCAGATTACATCTCTATGTTCAAAACGAGACCACAGGAACAAAAGTCTTCTGTGCACATGTGTGCCTGGAGGTTCTTTATATGAAATATTCCTCTAAGACGTGAAGGTCCTAAAAACGTCTGACCTGTAGGACGCTGAACATGATGGTTATGACTGTGGTTCTGTGAGCTTTCTAAACTGAGGGTAACCTGAGGTCAGGCTGAGCTGAAGGATGGTCGAAGCTCCTGAGAGGAACAGAGGAAAGCCTCTCCGGTTTCTCGTTTTCTCATCTGTGTTGAAACATCAGCAACTGCAGGGATGAAGCTCTGCAGTCTTCCTCCCTTCAGCAGGTACTCTGCTTCAAAATGGATGACTGTCTTTTTCCCTCCGTGTTGATCTGAGAGATTAGAGCAATCAGATTAGGAGTCCTGCTGACTTGCAGCAGACAGTGCCTGAAGCTCACTTCAGCTGTTTTCCAACCTGCTTGTTGTTGGACGAATGTTTCACATGCTGAGGCAGCTTCCTCCTAAAGGTGTTCCTACATCCTTGATCTGCTCCAGCTGAATCAAAAAGGTGAGTACAGATAAACTTGTGTTTGTCTTCTGGTCTGAGCCTCTGGTGTCGAGCCATTGTCTGTAGAATTTTCTTCATGTTCCCTGATGTTAGAGAGATCCTGGTCCTCTTCTCACTTTGGTCTTTGAAGAATCAGTTCACAGTCAGGTGAACTGATTTCATCTCGGAGCAGAAAAGATAAAAACCTCTAAAATCCTTTGATCTTTATGAAGACGACAGTCATAAAACTGTCGACTTTGACATCAGTCAGGTGAAGAGAGAGGCTGTGGTTTACTGATGCGCTTTTGCTTCAGATGTTTTTACTTCCAGCCACAGACTGGACTGAGGTTCTGTTGTTGCAGCTCAAGCCCAAACCATCATTACTCCACCACTGTGCTTGGTGTTTTGGTTGAAGGTTGTTGTATGTGTTTTTAGAAGGAGGACTTCATGAAAAGGAGCTGAGCTGAACGCTGGTTTGTTCCTCTGGGCGTTCACTTTTGTCATATTTTGGTTTGATGGGAAACTGCATGAACGTGACTGGAAACACAGCTGACAGATGGAAACCCATTTTCATTTTTCATTTTGTAAAAGACTTTTTTTCCAACTATTAAATTGTTAAAATGATTCATTTCGTTAACTTTAATGATTCATTCTAATGGCAGATTCAGATTCATGGGCTGTAGGACCTTTCTGTGTGGAGTGTGCATGTTCTCCCCGTGCATGCATGGGTCTTCTCCAGAGTCTCCAGCTTCCTCCCACCGTCCAAAAACATGCTTCATCTGTTCAATGGTCACTGTAAATTGTCTCTAGGTGTGGATGGGTGTATTATCGTGACCCTGTGAAAGACAGGCGACCTGTTCAGGGTGTATGCTGCCTTCACCCATAAGTGGCCGGGTTAGGCTCCAGCAGCCCAGTGACCCAGAAAGGGACATAGCGGGTTTAGAAAATGAATGAATGACAGATTCACCTTTGTTTTCTTTTAAATTGTGGTAAAATGTATTATTCTTCTTATTATGTGACCTCACACAGTAGCTCACCTCCTTCCTGGTGTGGGAGGAGCTCTGAACCTGAATCTGGTTCACGTTCAGTTGGAGGCTGTCAGACTGACGCTGGTGCACTTGGCCCTGTTCAGATTATTCAGAAAAATCATTTTGACAGAGGGGATGTCCACTATTATTGAAGAAGAACAGCTTCAGAAATGTTTGATTGGATTGATTATTTAGCTAATGTATACAAGGCTCTAAATGAACTTCTTTGGTTACTAGCCGGGGTGGCCGGTAACGTCCAAAGTCTACCAGCCAAATCCGGACCCTACTAGTCAAACATTTCTCAGGAAAACCATTAGTGTATTTCAAAGTAAAACTGCTATTTTCTTTATTCATCAAGTTTCAGTTAATGATTATTCTCTCACACAAGCAAAACACTAATTATAATTGAAAGTGTCGTCTTATGTCAGGTTTTAAAACATTACAGAAACGTCATATTTTAATAAAAGACACTTCTGATCCCTGAACTTTTTAATGAACACAAATCTTTCTTTAAAGCATTGACTTGATCCACAAACATCACACAGCAAAACGTTGGGAAAGAATGAAATATTGATCACTGTGAACTGTTTTTTTTTCTTTGTGAGTCAATCCCAACAACAATATTGGACACAAAGCAGTAAAGTCCGTGGATGACCTGCTGGGTCGTTGTGGGTGTGGTCACCTGGTCGCTCGCAGTTTGATTTTTTAATTAATTTTTTTATAGAAGCATTTTGCATTCAATTAAAGAAAATACCACCTTTTTTATTGAATTCAACATACTTCCATAAAGATTCAAACTAAACATAATTACTTTAATTTTTTAATGTCATGTACAGAAACACATACATAGATTGACAATTGTGCAACGTTTTGCCTTATTGTGTGTTCTTACTCATCAGTGTGTTGTAGTTGTGAGTCTTGGTCATTTCAAAAAGTAACAATGACATGGATCAACAAGTATGCGTTTGTGTTGGCTGGGAAATTCCCAGCACACCTGAATGCAGCATCAGAGAGCTCTTCATGAAAGCGCATAAGTGCGGAAATTCCATGCAGCCCCTGAATGCACCTCCTGCTGTATGAATGTGAGGATTAAATGTGTGCAATAAAGTCAGAATGAAATGTTTGAACAAACTCTGGGATGGATGTTTGTGGTGGCCAAGTGGGGAGGGAAGGCAGACGTCTAAAAGTCCTGGTTGTGAGTTTGAGTCCCGTGTCAAAGATGATGAATGTCTCAGCTGCCAATGTGTCTGTAGTGGAATGGTTTCTCCACCCGCCAAGTAAAAGTTTTACCTGCATTTGGCGGGTGTTAATTTAGAGCCCTGCATATAACAGTCAAATGTAAAAATCTATTTTTCTTGAGCTACCATGGTGAGAAAAGTGAGGTAGCTTAAATGGACAAAGGGAATCTCATCATTTTCAACCAAAAACCCACTTTTTCAGAAATACTGGGTGATATATTGTCGACTCTTCAGCTCCATTTCCTCTGAATTTCTTTTCCTCATTTTTTGCATCCTCTCTTCTCTCACGCACTGCCCTGTCCGTCACAAACCGCATGCCCACACTTCCAGCAGATCAATCCAGTCGGACTGAACCATTTTAAGAAAAATGTGGGTGGGGGTGGGTATGGGGTGGGTGGGGGGGTCCTGCAGACATCGATGTTTCCAAAACAAAAACATATTCTTACCTTGTCATTGAAAAGGAAATGTTTGTGATTGTATATTGGTTAATGCTGCGACAGACTGGTGACCTGTCCAGGGGTGTCCGTTGCCCTCTCCCATGATTGTGGCCAGGTTAGGCTCCGGCAGCCCTGTGACCCCAAAAACGGTATTTAAAATTAATGAATGTATATTGGTTAATGGCTTAATGATGAACGACGTAATGATTAATGAAATTATTTTTTCTGTTTTATTATTTCATCACCTTTGGGGGCCTGTGCGACCCCCCCCCCCAATAAAATAAATAATAATAAAGAGTTGTTTGAGGCTAAAATCAATAATCTATTCCTTCATGGTTATGGAGGACAACTTTTCCAGGCGCAGAGGGAGTCTGATTTGGGGACCACGGGAGTTCTTTTTGCAGATGATGTTCTGCTGCTTTCGACAAACTTCAAAGAGCTTCAAGGACCTTCAAGGTTTACAGAAGGAGTTTGCAGTCAAGTGTGAAGCAACTGGAAGAAGAATGAGTTCCTCCAAGTATGAGGCCATGGTTTTCTTCTGAAAAAAGGTGGCTTACCATCTTTGAGTAGGTGGAGAAGTCCTGCAAGAGGCGGGCGGTTGGTGTCTTGTGGTTACAGAGGGGAAGGATGGATGGAGATTAACAGTGAAAGTGTGTCTATGCAGAGGAAGGAGCTGGGCTAAAGGGCAAAGATCTGGTTTTGACTGGTCTATGTTCGTGCCTCGCATGTGATCATGAGCTCTGAAAATGGAAATGTTAAAATGTTAGTGTGGTAGGAGGGGCCTCGGTCTGAGATGGAAACATAATACATAATGATGGATTTATCTGGAATGTTGTTTTTTTCTTAGAAACCCTACTTTTTGGGTCTGAAAAACAACCTTTTTCTAAAATCATGTTTGGTCTTTGCAGAATCTTTCTCCACCAGACGTGGTTGGAACAGACTGGCCACACGCCGACCCTGTGATGCTTTCTGCAGTTCCGTTTGATGACCTGCTCAGAGGCACAGCCTGAGCTGCAGTGCGATGAAGACAGGCTCTCAGATCCGTTTGCTCCTTTGGAAGAACTGGACTCTTCGTAAGAGACAGAAGGTGAATGTTGATGAAGAGTGGTGTCTTCATGGTAACTGGTCCTCAGCTGAGTTTGACCTTCATTTGGTGTCGTGTCTAGAAACGCTTCCTGGTTGAGATCTTCTGGCCAGTTTTGTTGTTCATTGGTCTGGTGTGGCTGAGGAAGGCCAACCCCCTGTACCAGCAGCATGAATGTAAGTACCAGTCATGAATGGCCCAGTTCAACCTGAAGGACCTTCCTCATTAGATGGATGGCGTGTCTCATTGCTTTGGCAAGCCTCCATTCTGCAGATTGTAAGTGCTGGTTTCCCCTTTGCTGTGATGTCCGTCTGAGCAGGTCACTTCCCCAACAAGGCCATGCCCTCAGCTGGGATCCTCCCCTGGATTCAGGGTATCTTCTGCAATGCCAACAACCCATGCTTCAGATATCCAACAACTGGAGAGTCTTCAGGCGTGGTGTCCAACTACAACAGCTCAGTGTGAGCCACTGTGGCCCACAAAAGTTACACATTTCAACCTGCCGCTCTTGAGCTTCTGTGGCTTTATTTTTTGGCCTGATGTAGGTTGGCACGGTTCTACGCTGACATTCAGGAGCTTCTACTAAACGAGACGGACGTCCAGAACTTTGACAGACTGTGGCGAGAGCTGACATCTTTTTCAGATTTCATGGACACTTTACGCAGAAACCCTTCTGCAGTTTCAGGTAAAGGTATTTTGGCCCCCTGGTGGTCATAACTGGACCTTGCTATGACCACCCTTTTGAAATGTATATTCTTGGTTTATTCTGTAAACTGAACTCTACTCTATGAAAGGATGTTTATGTCTACTCTTTCCAGCTGGAGTCATTTCAGACCAGGACAGTCGGGTCACTGTTCTTCTTCATTCTTCTTATTCTGACTGAGTCTCATCTTCATTGCAGGCCGGGGCCTGAGAATAGAAGATATTCTAAAAGACGATGAGGTTCTCACAGCTTACCTTCTCAGAGATGTTGGTCTTTCAGAGTCTATCCTTTACCAGCTGGTTAATGCAAAGCTGCGCCTGGAACAGGTGATAATCTGACACTTTATCTAGCTGGAGTCACCATAAACCCCCGCTGATGTTCTCTTATCGCTCCTCAGTTTGCATTTGGGGTCCCAGACGTTCAGCTTAAAGACATAGCGTGCAGCCAGGCGTTGCTTGAGCGCTTCATCATCTTTCCGAGTCGAATGGGACTCCACGGAGTCCGCAACGCCATGTGTGCCCTCAGCCAGCAGCGGCTGCAGAGGATAGAAGACGTCCTCTACGCTAACCTGGACTTCTTCAAGATCTTCAAGCTGGTTAGTGGATCCTCAAAGGGATTTCTGCAGCTGCCCATCATGGCTGGGGCGAGAGGGGGAGGTAGAAGGTCTTATTTCTGCTTGTTTTTCTAAATGGCTGAACATATTCAGCCCAGGGACTCAACAGTGGACAGAGCTTAGGGACACTCACCCTAAAGACCGCTCTGCTGCCTCCAGGACATACATCTCAGTGGGCGGAGCTCAGAAGCACACGTCCTAAAAGCCGCCTTGGCACAGCAGCCATTCTGAGCTCAAGCTCAGGTGGGGTGATGCAGCTGACTGGCTCACAGAAATTAAGATGGCTTTATCTGTCTTGACCTGCTTCTTTAATGGGCTTTGCCCCACCCCACCCCCCTCCACACACACACAAAAGGCGTTGAGGGGAGGGGGCTACATGCTGAGCTGCTTACATGGAGGAATGTGAAGTGAGTGAATGAGTGATGTGATGGACAGAATGGAAGGACGTCTTGAAGTCCACACCCCTTTCACTGAAAGCAGGAAAGGCGAATCTGTCAATCAAACATTTGAGGTGAGGTCAGCGGGCACCACACGCTTTAACTGAGGCTTTGAAATGGTTGATTAACTTGATAACCTCAACATGAACTACATAAAAATATCATGCATAAATGAGGATTGTTGGAATTCAAATGGTTTATTTCAAGCAATCAGGAAAAGAATATGACATAAGAAACACAATCGTCAGAGGTTGATATCCATAAAAAATGTCAAACAGGATAACTCAGCATCAAATGATGGGCTGCTTGAAAGGGAATGAGAGGAACTTATTTAATCCCCCCCGACTTGACCACACAATTTACTTTACATTTGTTATCAACTTATGATCAGATATTAATACTGTACCAACATAGATTTAGGTCATTAGGCATCCTTTAGTAACAATGAATCACATTGCTATGCATGTAGATATAACACTGTTTTAAACTTGTTAGTAGCTTATGCAGAAAAAAAAAATCAGCGATGTAAGTTTCAAACATCCACTAATGTATGTTATTTATCATGAGGGAAACTCAGCAATTATTAAGAAGACGTTAAAAAAGTATCAGAGCAAGAATGATTATTCTGACCAATAGAATGACTGAGTGACAGCTGTTTATTTCTCTATAGAGGTCAATGGGATTTTGGCTTCTCTGAGTCAGCAGGTACTTCCTGTTTGACAGGCCAGGAAGACGGAATCAATCACTCCATTTCTGATATATAGTCAATGGTTGTGATTTAGAATGCAGCTGTATGTTTCATCACTGGTTTCCATGGTAACAGAAACTGTGATCCTGTAACACCTCCAGACTTCATGGTCCAAAAGTTATGGACACCGAGCCCCATTAGGAGCCCTCCTCCCCCTTAAAAATTTAGGACCCCTGGTCTATTCATATCTTAGGGCAGTACTGAATGAAGAATGAAGAAAATCCCAGAGTCAGGGGCACTCAGCACTTTCCTGCCCCTGACTCTGCACTTTCATGTCCCTGACTCTGCAATTTCCTGCCCCTGACTCAGCATTTTTCTGCCCCTGACTTAACTTTCCTGCTCCTGATTGAACTTTCCTGCCCCTGACTCTGCACATTCCTGCCCTGACTCTGCACTTTCCTGCCCCTGACTCTGCACATTCCTGCCCTGACTCTGCACTTTCCTGCCCCTGACTCTGCAATTTCCTGCCCCTGACTCAGCATGTTTCTGCCCCGGACTCAACTTTCCTGCTCCTGACTCAACTTCCCTGACTCAGCACTTTTTTGCCCCTGACTAAACTTTCCTGCCCCTGACTCTGCACTTTCCTGCCCCTGACTCTGCAATTTCCTGCCCCTGACTCAGCATGTTTCTGCCCCGGACTCAACTTTCCTGCTCCTGACTCAACTTCCCTGACTCAACACTTTTTTGCCCCTGACTCAACTTTCCTGCCCCTGACTCTGCACATTCCTGTCCCTGACTCAGCATTTTTCAGCCCCTAAGTCAACTGTTCTGCCCCTGACACAACTGTCCTGCCCCTGATTCAACTTCCCTGTCCCTGACTCATCATTTTTTTGCCCCGTGACTCAACTGTTCTGCCCCTGACTCAACTTTCTCGCCTCCTGACAAAACTTTCTGGCCCTGACTCTGCAGTTTTCTGCCACTGACTCATGTTTCCTGCCCCTGACTCAGCATTTTTATGCCCCTCAGTCAACTGTTCTGCCCCTGACACAACTTTCCTGCCCCTGACTCAGAATTTTCCTGCCTCTGACTAAGCATTTTCCCACCCCTGTCTCAACCCTCCCTCAGTCTTTTTCATTTAATGGCAGAAGTAGGAAATTCCAGATAATGAATATTTCCATGTGTGTTGTGTGTTTTTGTTCCTCTTGACATTTAGTGTTGATTTGGTTTCAAGAAACCTTTAGCTGTTGTTGTAGGAAAAAGCTGCTCTATAATAATTCCATACAAATATCTTCTTCATCCTAATCCTGAGAGGTGGAAAAGCGTTCTTCTCAAAAGCTCAGAGATTATCCATCAACGTTGGTCTGTTTGTGTTCATCAGAAAGACAGAGGGACTTGTGTTGGCATTCCTTCCATTTTCCTTCAGGTCTGACATGTCCCTACTTCTCTTCTCCACAGATGCCTCAGGTTCTGCACAGAGGATCTCCAGGAATTGATCTGCACTTCTGGGGCCAAGTCCTCTGGACAGCATCTGACAAGATTCAAATAGTAAGAACTCCATCCAGCAGCCCTGAACTCCTGCTCCCCCACTGTCTTGAGTCCTGCAGGATCTGATGTTTGTAGTTCTGCTGTAGTTCTGCTTTTTGCTGTTGCCGCTGGTTTGAGGTTTGCTTGAGCTGAGTGTGCTCTAAGTCACGGCTGCAGATGCACCAATGAACAACAGTTCAGGCGCCAACGTGATGGATTTTAGTCACTGCAGAGGAGAAAGAGGAAGAAATATCCAGAACCGCAAACTGATGTGGGTTTACTTAAAGACTGTCAATAATAGAATTCTATCAGCTAAGACTTCAATGTACTGTACATGTTAAACGTGGCGTTTAGTCACGATGACAAAGATCCTTCAAAGCAGCAGAGAAGGTTTGGTGAACCTGTTCAGATATGCAGCTGTGACCCTGCAGAGGTGTGACAGTGAAGTTTTTTAATTCCTTTTCAGCTCTCCTCAGTTTTCAGAGCAAAGCCTTCAGGTTGGTGGGAAAAATGGGTAGCCATGGTAACGAGGTGACTAATAGCTTGGAGATGGACCTGAGAACTTGTTGTGCAAAACAAAGGCTGCAGACGAGCAGCTGCTTTTGTGCTCAGTAGAGATGTTTGCTGAAGCACAACTGAAGATCTTTCAGTTTCAGACCTTTTCAGATTAAGAGCAAAGGTCTGAGACGGAACTCAGATGTGGCCTTCGGCATGTCCGCTGCGTCATTCCCCTGGATGGATAGGACAAAAAGTGAAGGAGGGTTTGTGTGAAGGGGTTAAGGAAAATGGCAAATTCCTTTTAAGCGATTCTTTTTTTAGGCGGGGCGTTTGTGTCGGTATAGTGACAATGTCTTCCCGCTTCCCCTTCCAAGTAGCCATCAAGGAAATACTAAACAAAGAATGAAGGGGGAATCCAAGTTCACAGTCAGAGGGCTCTACAAGCTCTACTCATGTAACCATGGAGACCAGCAGCATGTGTCTGTTCTGGAAAATGCAGGGATGTTCTTTATTATTGGATGGGTCACATTCCACTGGTTTGACATTTTCAATTTCCAGGTTTCAAAGCTTTTAGATTTTCAGATTTTTGGGTTTTCAAGTGAGTGTTTTTTAATGATGATTTTCTCCAAGCTTTTTAAGGTCTGTTAAACATCAGTTTTCTGAAGGTGGATTTCTGAGAGAAAATGTTCTACTGAAAGACGTTCCTCCTTAAAGCGTTGGATGATTGCAGAGTAAAAATGCCTTCCTGTCGTCACGCAGCTGATGGAGCGGGGCAGTTCTCAGGAGTTCTTGAAGGCCGCTTCTCCGTTCTTTCAAGATGGAGGCCCTTCATCCTTCACCCAGCTGATGTCCAGCATGTCCAGCCTTTTCTGTGGATACCCAGAAGGGGGGGGCTCCAGGGTCCTGTCCTTCAACTGGTATGAAGACAACAACTATAAGGTGTTTTTGGGGGTGAACGGCAGCAAGAAGCACGACTACGTCTACGATGACACAGCCAGTAAGTGAGGACTTGTCATCTGCTGCAGATCCTTCATGTCATCATCAGTTTCTGCAGCAGCTGTGAGGAACTGTGTCTGTAAATATTGACTGACACCAGCTTTCCTCCTGTCTGAAAAGAACTCAGATGTTTGTTTCTGAGCACATTCTTCCATGTTGACCTTCAGCCCTGGAACTCTGAGAGGAGCTGCTGGACAGTCTTTTCCTGTCCTCAATCCTCAGATTTGGAATCATTTTTGTGGTCATGTTCCATAGTGAAGCTCTGCACTGTATTACACACGTGGACAAAATTGTTGCTACCCCTCAGTTAAAGAAGGAAAAACCCACAATTCTCACTGAAATCACTTGAAACTTACAAAAGTAACAATAAATAAAAATTTATTGAAAATTAAATCATCAAAATCAGCCATCACTTTTGAATTGCTGATTAACATAATTATTTAAAAAAACAAACTAATGAAACAGGCCTGGACAAAAATGATGGTACCCATAACTTAATATTTTGTTGCACAACCTTTTGAGGCAATCACTGCAATGAAGCGATTTCTGTATTTGTCAATGAGCGTTCTGCAGCTGTCAACAGGTATTTTGGCCCACTCCTCATGAGCAAACTGCTCCAGTTGTCTCAGGTTTGATGGGTGTCTTCTCCAAATGGCATGTTTCAGCTCCTTCCACAGATGTTCAATGGGATTCAGATCTGGGCTCATGGAAGGCCACTTTAGAATAGTCCAACGCTTTTCTCTCAGCCATTCTTGGGTGTTTTTGGCTGTGTGTTTTGGATCGTTGTCCTGTTGGAAGACCCATGACCTGCGACTGAGACCAAGCTTTCTGACACAAGGCAGCACATTTCTCTCCAGAATGCCTTGATAGTCTACAGATTTCATTGTACCTTGCACACATTCAAGACACCCTGTGCCAGATGCAGCAAAGCAGCCCCAAAACATGACTGAGCCTCCTCCATGTTTCACCGTAGGGACAGTGTTCTTTTCTTCGTATGCTTGGTTTTTGAGTCTATGAACATAGAGTTGATGTGCCTTACCAAAAAGCTCCAGTTTGGTCTCATCTGTCCAAAGGACATTCTCCCAGAAGCTTTGGGGCTTGTTAACATGCAATTTTGCAAATTCCAGTCTGGCTTTTTTAGGATTGTTTTTCAGCAGTGGTGTCCTTCTTGGTCGTCTCCCATGAAGTCCACTTTGGCTCAAACAACGACGAATGGTGCGATCTGACACTGATGTACCTTGGCCTTGGAGTTCACCTTTAATTTCTTAGGAGGTTGTTCTGGGCTCTTTGGATACAATTCCAACGATTCGTCTCTTCAATTTGTCATCAATTCTCCTCTTGCGGCCACGTCCAGAGAGGTTGGCTACTGTCCCGTGGGTCTTGAACTTCTGAATAATATGAGCCACTGTTGTCACAGGAAGTTCAAGCTGTTTAGAGATGGTCTTATAGCCTTTACCTTTAAGATGTTTATCTATCATTTGTTGTCGGATGTCCTGGGACAATTCTCTCCTTCGCTTTCTGTTGTCCATGTTCAGTGTGGTACACACCTTTTCACCAAACAGCAGAGTGACTACTTGTCTCCCTTTAAATAGGCAGACTGACTGATTATGAGTTTGGTAACACCTGTGATGTCAATTAAAGGACACACCTGAGTTAATCATGTCAGTCTGGTCAAATAGTTTTCAATCTTTTATAGAGGTACCATCATTTTTGTCCAGGCCTGTTTCATTAGATTGTTTTTTAAAATAATTATGTTAATCAGCAATTCAAAAGTGATGGCTGAGTTTGATTATTTAATTTTCAATACATTTTTATTTATTGTTACTTTTGTACGTTTCAAGTTATTTCAGTGAGAATTGTGGGTTTTTCCTTCTTTAACTGAGGGGTACCAACAATTTTGTCCACGTGTGTACAGTTTTCATCAAAAGCACAAATCATTAAAGGAGGAGATCCTTTGTCTACAACACGTTATTGGTGAGTTGTCCAGACTGACACACTAAAAAAAGAGGGGGATGAAAAAGGAGATCTAGTTTAATTCAAAATGGAGAAAACTGATGATTTCAGGCTGGAACAAGTTTACTTCATGTGATGTTTTGATCTTTTTCTTCTCATTAATATCCATCTCACTAAACTCTTTCTGTTCCCCCAAAGCCCCATTCTGCAACGCTCTCATGCAGACGCTGGAGTCCAACCCCGTCACCAAAATCATGTGGAGCTCAGTCAAGCCTCTCCTGATGGGGAAGATCCTTTACACTCCAGACTCTCCTGCTGTCCGCAAGATAATAAAGAGTGTAAGAGTCTGTCCAGTGCTCCAACTCTGGACAGGTCATGCAGATGTTTTCTGGACCTTCTAGAAGAGGTTTCCATCTGTGATGGTGTGTGTTTGTGTATCCAGGCCAACACAACCTTCGAACAGCTGGAGAGGCTCCAGAACATGGCCAAAGCCTGGCAGGAGGTTTCTCCTCAGCTCCAGGCTTTCTTCAATCACAGCGTCCAGATGAACATGATCAGGGTACGAGTCATGGATGAGATTCCTCCACACACAGATCCGTCCTTGATGCTTCTGAAATCAGTCAGGAAGGGGGGGCTCTCTTGAAAGGAGATTCCCCTGCAGAACTCTGAAGTGGCATCAGAGGAAGGAGCTCGGTTCCGTCATTCTAGTTTCCTTTTGTAGAGCATAGACGTTCCACATAAAAAACCAAAGAATTTATGCAGGTTCCGGAAAAGTCCTGCTGTTGTCTGTGGACTGAAAAAAAGATTAAAATACCTGAAAAACCACTGACCTATGAATGATTGTAACATGCACAGATTTAGTTTACAAAGTAAGACAAGTGTACTGTCTGCCTGAGACACATTTTTACATCCCAGAATCAGAAAATAAGACACAATTTCAGCAACAATTCTGTTCAGGAAATCTTTTTCAGATCAGTCCAAGGAACACGTGTTGAAGAAAAGAAGCTCAGTGATTCCCAGCTCTGGTTCCTGGAGAACATTGTCCTGCAGGTTTTCCATGCTGACGGTCATCATCATCAGCAGAAGTCTGATGATGCAGGTTTGAGCAAGTAGGACGGAGAAAATCCAGGACAGAGTTCCCCGAGGACCAGGGTTGGGAAACACTAACTCAAAGGTGTGTATAAGTGTATGCTTGTGCACAAAGCCAGAGGGTGAAGCTTCTGACTTTACCTCAACAAAAACACTTTGATGTTGTTGGGACGACTGAACTATTTTTGTTCTGAAAAAGCTCAAAACTTTCTTCTGAAGTATGACACTAAAAACTAATGAAGAATCCACTCATGACCAAGTATTTAGTTGAACTTGCAGCTGGTCCAGAACCATCCAGATCTAGAAGCAGGATCCTCACTGGACTTGTTTGCTTCGGTTTCTCCAGGACACTTTGGCAAACCCGACAGTGATGCACTTCTTGGACACTCGTCTGGCACAAACAGAATTCAGCACCAAAGACATTCTCAGCTTTCTGAACAACAGAGTGGAAGAGGACGCAGAGCCTGGAACGACCACATTCACCTGGAGAAACATCTTTAATCTGATTGATCAGGTCCTTACAATGTTCAACCTGTACGGTGAGGTAAGTTCTGCTCTGGTTTGCTGGATCTGTGCAGACCTTTAAGCTAAGCACCATTCTGAGAACCAAAACAATCTGAAAAGTCTCACAATAGTCTAACAAAACATTTACTCATTTCTGAAGGTTTCATTCAATGACATTTAGTTATCCAGCAGATGACCCACAAAAATGGGACCAAACAAGCAAAAGAAGAAAGAAAAACTGGTCAAGGTTATTGTTAAGTTCTGTAAGAAACATGGCGCAAAAAGAGAAAGAAGGTCTGTTTTGGTGCTTAGGTTGAAACTTTACTTTGTAAATGATGCTGCTGTGTGCTGATTACCACCTTAAGATCAGAGCGAAAAGGTTGAGTGTCTGAAGCTTTTCTGATGAAAAAAGAGGAAGTAGATGTGCATCTGTACTTACAAACTAGCTCTCCTTTGTCATCCCCTCTTTCTTTAGTGTGTCAGTCTGGATAAGTTTGTGGCCTACACAGACGAGTCCCAGATGACTCATCAGGCTTTGTACCTCCTGGAAGACAACAAGTTTTGGGCTGGAGTGGTCTTCATGGACATGTACCCCTGGACCACAAGCATTCCCTCACATGTCAAATACAAGATCCGCATGGATGTCGATGCCGTAGAGCGGACCAATAAGATCAAGGACAGGTTCGGACGCTCAATCTTGTTTTGCGTTAAGAAGGCATCTGAACTTCTTTGAACACTCACACGTTCAAAAGGACGTCCTCTACTTTGAAGTATTCCTCCAACTTCAGCTGCTTCAAAGACGTTTCTTTGTGCTGCAGTCTTCGTAGTCTAAATTAAACCAAAGGTTTGAGGTTTGGTGGTCATTATTCAGCAGGAAGAAAGAAACCATCCAGATTTCTTCCTCATTTGACAGATAAAGTTTCAAAAATGTTTCTAAGTTAAAAACATTTCACCTTTTATCCATAACTACTTTAACCTAAAAATCAAAGCATGATGACCTTTTTGAAGTGTTATTGCGATGGAACCATCCTGATGAAGGGAAGTCTTCACTGATAAACACATGGTAAATGTTCTGTACCCATGCAGCGTTGTTCTACCTATTAAGGCCCAACGTTGTTAACAGTGACAAGGAACCAAACCTGTGACGCTTTGATCAGAGGTCCAGAGCCAGCTGTGGTGTAGAGGTTGAACGATCAGACATCTGATCCCAAGATAGAATATTTCGTTTTCACTCTGCCTGCCCTTCTACAACAGTTTTTATAAATTCATTTAATATTATATATAATAACATTAACCCCCACATTGTTCCTGGTAGTTACAGGTTGGTGCCTTGCATGGCAGCTCTGCACCAGCGGGCTTTAAGGGGGTCCAGTGGGAGTCCTGCCTCTGAGCAAGTGAATAATCAGATTGAAACAAGAGCTCTGATTTAGGCTTATCCGCTTAAGGACAACTAATGCTCGCGCAGTACACGAGGCTCAAAAGATTTTGTCTGCAGGATGTTTTACAAAATTGAACAAAGATTTTGGCATTGGAACCCTTTTGTACAAACCAAAGCAACTTCGTCTCAGCTGTCCTTACAGGTGGATAGAGGTGTTTGCAGGTGGAAAATGGTCAAACCTGTACGGGACACGCAAATGGACCACAGGAAGTATCAAGGTCACAGACTGCTCCGTGAATGTGTCGAGAGAAAACGTTCCCGTTTTTCTACATGCATGCTGCGGGCGACAGGTTGCAGTGAACACTTACTACACGTAAGGGGGAAGTAGATGAGACGAAGGCGTGTCGTACAGATCGTTCTTTTTTCGCCCTCCCAAGGATCCAGTTAGTGCTGTTCACGTGATACGTGCACATGACCATGGACTGTATAAGACAATTGGACTGAGTGACACCCACCACCCCACCCCCCGGGTTCCAAACAGGGAGTACCTGCTGGCTCCAAGAAGCCAAAATCCCATGACTTCTATGGAAAATAAACAGCTGTTACTCAGTCATTCTGTTGGAACATTTTATTGCAATGACCATGGCTTAAAGAGTGCTTGTATCAGAATGCCTAGAGATCAGGCCTCTGTGCAATATGATGGTGCTGCCTGCATTGAGCTGCTAATCCTAACTCTACCATTGGACACACCCACCTAAGGGCTTGATCCATAAGCATGTGCTACTTTTGTGGCTGATTGCACACATTATCAGGGCTTTTGTGCATTATGATGCACTGCATGGCTACTGAATGCACCCCTGGTTAGGGCTTGAGTAATATAATGCGTTGAATGGCTGCTGAAACACCCATGAGTGGCGCTTGATAAGAGTAATGAGCTGCTGTTTCCATTTGAAATAACCACCATCAGCTACATGTGAGATGTTGAGGCTTGAGGGACCTTTGAGCAGTGAGGATTTCATCACAGTTTGGACGGATGTACGATACATACGCAGCCGAGGACCAGCGACCCAGATGATGATGCAAGTCAGTAAGCGCTTCGCGGAAGCTCCTCCTCCACTACTTGACACACACCTCAAAGCCTTGACACAGAACGTCACATCACTTCTGAGAACGTCTGGTTGCAACATGGCGACATCACTTAAAATTTGGTTGGAAGTTATTTTCCCATGGGTGGTATGACAGTCACTCTGTCCAGTTCTCTGATACAGTCAATGTGCCTGACTGTTGGAAATGAGAAAATTAGAGTGTAGTTTGTGTGGACGTCCCAGGGTATGACGTGCACACCACGTGTGTGCAGCGTTTGGACGTGGTCAGTAAGGAGCCAGTAATCACGCTTTACTAACAATTAGTGTGAATACTTTATGATACACTTACCACACTCGCAATGGTACGTTCCATTTTCATGACAGCCTTTAAGGTGTCTGTAGAAGTCTCAATGGAACTGTAAGACACACTTGGACTCCCTTTATGATGCAGCTGCTCCTCTGTACGACCCTCCATGGAGCTGGACAACCCAAACACCCACAGAACCCATACAGGTCAAGCTCCATATGACTCAGCCCCCCATGTTTGCTTCCATGGGACTAAGACTCTTAACTGTATTCATTGAAATGTATATTTTAAAACATTACCACCTTTGGAAGAGCCAGCCACCTTTCTTCTTCACCTTCCACCATCTTCTCACAGGTACTGGGATCCCGGGCCCCGAGCGGACCCTGTAGAAGACCAACGATACATATGGGGGGGGTTCGCTTACCTGCAGGACATGATTGAGCATGGGATCATCAAGCTCCACACGGGCAACGACTGGCCGCTCGGTGTCTACGTCCAGCAGATGCCGTATCCATGTTATGTGGATGACCTGTGAGTTTAAAGAGTTTGAAAAAAATGTTTTTATCATTTCAATATTTCATTGAGAACTTGTCTTGTGATAAAGAACAATGTTAAAAAAATATTCCCATTTGATACAGAGCCAGAATTAGACTTATAAAATAGCACTTTTCAGATAACTTCAAGGAGACTTTAGAAAGAGGTGAAAACAAATGAATGACTTTGTTTTAAATGAATCTTCCTTCTTTGGAAAATATCTCCAGACATTTCCAAACTGGTTGTGAACTAGAATTCATGTGGGACGGTTTTAAGGTACAACTTATTTGGGACTTTTGAGTTCACTTCCTCATAACATTTGAAGGAAAAGCTAAGGGAAATCATAAAAAGTCTGGATGCCATCTTCAGCATTTGCAGGCCTATCCTTGAAAACATACTGGAGGGGGACCCGTTCTCTATAGGAAGATACCTCTGACACCAGATTTTGTGTGTGTGTGTGTGTGTGGGGGGGGGTCTGCTGTTATTAATGGAGACAGAGACTGTAGGAACTGGTTTCTGCATCTATGATCCAAACATTGATTTCACAGAAAATCATTTCTGCAGCATGAACAGCATGAAGATAAGCCTCCTCCTCCTCCAAATCCCATGCTGCTGTTCCAGAAGTCAAAGTTCAAGCATCTCTGAGTAGAAACATGTCATGTTGCAGAGGAGTGATGATGATGTTCTGCTGTTTGTCTGTTTGAAATAGTGCTGTAGATCTGAAGGACCTGCAGCCGTTAAAACTCAGGAGATGGAGTCATGTGTTCTGATTGGCTGGGACTTTATATTTAGTAGCTGCTGATAGATGTTTGAGCAGCAGTGACCTGCTATCATGGTTTAGGGTTAAGGGTCAAGTATAGTTTAGTAAACAGAGATTATACATCTTTGTTTCTGCCAGATTCTTGAAATAAATAGAATAGAGCAATAGATTCTGTTCTGTGATGGTCATCACCCAGCATGAACCACAGGAGCGTCTGTGTTTTATTGGTCTTTGAGTTGGTTCTGTTTCATATAATTCCAATCCTCTGCCCTCTGTGTGCCTGACCTGCTCTGCAGCTTCATGATCACGCTAAACCGCTGCTTCCCCATGTTCATGGTTCTGGCCTGGATCTACTCCGTGTCCATGACTGTGAAGAGCATCGTTCTGGAGAAGGAGCTGCGCCTCAGAGAGACCCTGAAGGCCATGGGAGTGGACGGTGGAGTCATCTGGTACACGTGGTTCATCGACAGCTTTATTATGATGACAGCCAGCACAGCACTGCTCACCACCATAGTCATGGTGAGGGACACAAACAAAGGCATGGTTGAGTTTGCTGGAGACTCTATGTTTTCAGTGTGTAATGGCGCCCTCATGTGGATGAGACTGAAAAGATTCCAGTTTCTTCAGCCGTCAGTTAGTTTTCCTTTGAAAGCCCAGTGAATAAAACATGTTAAATATCATGGGCTGTGATGGGGTAATAGTTGGTCAAAAGTGCTGCTGGTTCAAGTCCCATTACCAGCAGGTGGCTCAGATACCCACCAGTGTTGTACTGCCCCATTGTGGTGCTCTTGAGCAAGGCCCATGATCCAACTTGGTCCAGTGGAGCAACCTAGTGGCCACTGGTTGAACTGTGGATGTCAGACAACCCTTCACATAAACAGGGTCCTGTGAACAAGTCTTTTCTGTTTCAACAGGCTGGGAAGGTTCTGAACTACAGTGACCCGGTCCTGGTCTTTTTCTTCTTGCTGACGTTCACTGTGGCAACCATCATGCAATGCTTCTTAATGAGCGTTTTCTTCAACAAAGCCAACGTGGCAGCTGCCTGCAGTGGTATCATCTACTTCACCCTCTATCTGCCTCACATCCTCTGCTTCGCCTGGCAGGACCGCATCACCAAAAACATGAAACTGGCTGCGGTGCGTTTGTTGTCTTCTGTTCAGCACAAGTCTCGTCCTTCTGAATACAGTTTGAAAGCCAAACATTAAGATCAATGTTTTCATGCCAAAATAGTTGTGGACCGGTGGTTTTTGACCCAACACCTGTACTATTGCTGATATCTCCAGAGCTTGCTGTCTCCGGTGGCCTTTGGCTTTGGTACTGAGTACCTGTCCAGGTATGAGGAGCAGGGACTGGGTCTCCAGTGGGACAACATCCAGACGAGCCCTTTGGAAAAAGACACTTATTCCTTCTTCACGTCCATACTCATGATGATGTTTGATGCCATCCTCTACGCCGTCCTGGCCTGGTACCTGGACAATGTGTTCCCAGGTTTGTCATCACACAGACTGGCAGATTTAAATGTCTTTGTGACTGAGCTGGAACGCGTGATTTTGTCTTCCAAAGGACAGTATGGTATCGGCCGGCCTTTCTACTTCCTTCTGCAGCCGTCGTACTGGCAAAATCCTGCACCGTCAAACACGCAGACATCACATGCAGGTGAGTGAAGCACATACATGCTTTGTCAATGGGGGGCTTCACTTACTCCTGTCAACAATGAGGTTCACTTAAGTCTGTCAGTAAGGGAAGGGGGGGATCCCCCTTGCTTGCTTTTTAGACTTAAGAGATGGATTTGGGAGGTTAACTATCAGAATGTTCTTCAGCACCTGTGATAGTCAGTCAGTCAGGAGCCAGTACTCACACCTTACTAACAACTAGAGTGAATACTTCACAACACACCTGTAGTCCCTTTATGATGCAGCCACTCCTCTCTATGACACTCCATGGAGCCGGACAACCCAAACACCCACAGAACCCCTACAGGTCAACCCCCACATGAGTCACCTCACCCATGAAAAAAACAGTTATCTTAGCCACCCAGATGACAGAATGCAACTTTAAGTCATGCAGAGATTTGTTTTTATTGGATTCTGTTAGAAAATAAGAATGTTTCTGTTTTTGAAAATGAACCACATCACTTTAACACAAATTGGCAATTGAACGATTTATATATATTTTCAAATCCCACCTCTGTCTATACAGAGAAGTTATTTAAATGTTTTCTTTGTAATAATTCTGTGTATTAACAAAGTAATATAAATTTCCATTAATCCATTAATGTCCGTTACAAAGTAATATAAATCTAATCTGCATTAGTGTATTTAGTTGGTAAACATTTAATCCAGTTTTTCAAGGTCTAGAACAGGGCTGGCCAACCCTGGTCCTCAAGAGCTTCAACCCTGCCTGTTTTCCAGCTCTCCCTGGGATGCCGACTAGTTTAATCAGGTGAGTTCAGTCAGTCACTATTTGGAATCACTTGACTCAGCTAATCAGGAGAAAGCTGGCCTGGGAAAACTGGAAAACAATCAGGGTTGAGGCTCTTGAGGAACAGGGTTGGGCGAGCCCGGTCTAGAAGAATCTGTCACAAACCCCATAAACCTGCCTCTTTTGATCATCTGCTTTCATGAAGGTCCAGAGGAAGTCGAGCTGGAGACCCAGAAGAAGGAGGGGGAGAACAGAGACACTCCAGATACCTGCAACGGCTCAACCAGTAGAAAGACCTGCAAACACCAAAATAGGAGAGACCGCCTGCAGAGGGAGAAGGAGGTTCTCAAACAGCAGGAGGAGAAGGAGGAGGAGGCTCAGGATGCTGGCCAGGAAGGTCAGGACCCAATGCAGACAGAGACGGTTGGAAAAAATGTTAGAACACCCGCAGGAATGACTTTATTCACTTTCAGTGGACCCAAATGAATTTAGTTGATCTGGTTCCTGGAAACGACTGTTCTCATTCTGAATTTTGCAAGATTTTTTTGTTTTTAAAAACGTTAACATTTTAACCTTTTGGATCATTTTGAGCTGTTTATTGGACATTTAACTAAGAATACACAGTTTGCATCAGTGGATGTTCTAAAACTCAAGCATGGTAGAATATGCCTGTATTAATACACTCTGTACATTTTACTGTTTATCTTTTAAGTGAGTACTCCCAAACTAAAACTTGCAGTATATGTGGTGTATGCATACACTGTTAAGTAGGGACGCAACAATGAATCGAATTCTATTGGAAACACTTTGAATTTCCAAAGTCATGTGACCATACAGTGTTCTAGAATGTTCTAATAATGTTCCTTTGGATTATTCTGATGTGGAAAAACTACAGTGGAATGAACTTTATCAAACTCAAATGTGAATGGATTTGACATTCATTCTATATACTGTGGGGATGGAAAGTTTGTGCCCCCCAGGTAAAATGTTCTATTGTCCATAAAGAACCCAAGGAGAGATTGAAAAATCTGCTGAAGGCATCCGTTTACAGATGAGACATTCATTTAATATGTAAAAAAATGAGGCTTTATTTCAATAATTTACCTTTCAAAATAACAGAAAACAAAATAATGGTGTGTGCAAAGGTTTGGACACCCTGCAGAGTTTATAATATGCTCCGCCCCCTTTGGAAAGCTGAGACCTGACAGTGACATGGATTGTTCACCATCATGGTTTGCAAAGACCAGCTGATTTGAATCTGGAAGATTGTAAATAATCCGATCATGTGACCTCGGCCCAACAATCAGCATCATGGGTTCTTCCAGCAGTTGTTCAGAACATGAAACTGAAAATAGTTGATGTTCACAAAGCTGGAGAAGCTGTAAGAAGTTAGCAAAGCCTTTCCAGATGCTGACATTCTCTGTTCAGAATGTCATTAAGAAATGGCAGTCAACAGGAACAGTGGAAGTTAAAGTAAGATCTGGAGGAGCAAGAAACATCTCAGACAGAGCAGCTCACAGGATTGTGAGAAAAGCAAATCCAAACCCATGTTTGACTGCAGCATCCCTCCAGAAAGACCTGCAGACTCTGGAGTTGAGCTGCACTGTTCTACTGTCAGGAGATACTTGTACAAATATGGCCTTCATGGAAGAGTCATCAGAAGAAAACCTCTTCTATGTCCTCACCACACTGTCTTACATTAAGAGACAGAAACTGAAGGTTTTACAGTGAACTTCGCAATCATCTGACCTCAACATCATTGAAATCTATGGATAGACCAGAAAAGAGCAGTGAGGAACACACATCCCAGAAATCTGAAAGAACTGGAAACTTTTGGAAAGAAGAACGGATGAAGAAACCTCAAACAAGAACGGAGAGACTCTTGGCTACAAAAAACCTTTACAAGCTGTGATACTTCTGATGGGGGGGCAGTACAAGGTACTACTCCTACACTTGGATCGTTCAAAATGGACCATGAATCAGATCAGCAACCAAAGATTATGATGTGAATTGAGTTGTTGTTAAAATAAATCATCACAACCCAACTGCAACGATTGACGTCATATCATAAAGGATCTCATTTTCTTTCACTGACGTCATACCGGACAGACTCATTAGGTTTTTTGTTTGGATTCTTATGAAATTACACGTAAAAAGACAATTCCTCTGCAGGTTTAAACTCTGCGCTTCCAGGAAAAAGTCCTGGTAAGAGTCATGATGCACTGAAGAGCTTCAGATCCTCCATGTCGGCCCCTAACTGGATTTTTTAATGAAAATGGCTATTTTTTTTGGTTTTGGTGATTACAAACTGAATACACTGGTATAAAAAGAGAAATCAACTACAGACGGTCTGATGACACATGAAGACATCAGGAAAGGAACATTGCAGGTCTTTTGCAGCATCAGGACTTGAAATCTGATCTTTAGGAAAAGCAGATGATTATTCTTCCTTAGTGTCTCTCGTTGGGGCTGGGGGGGTGATAGTCAAAGAGGACGTAGCTGTCATTGATTGTCTATATTTAGATTTCTTATCTGATTTTCTTTTTCTTAAACTGCAGATCAGCTGTTCTTTGAGCCTGATCCTGCCGGCCTGGTTCTGGGTGTGCAGATTCAAGACCTGGTGAAGGTGTTTGGTGGAAGGACGCGCCCAGCTGTCAACTGCCTGAACATCAACTTCTATGAGGGGCAGATCACATCTTTCTTGGGGCACAATGGAGCTGGAAAGACCACAACAATGTAACTGGGTGGTGGTGGAGTTAATAGATCCTGATTACTTTTTAAATCTTCTTTAATAAATCTGAACAACAGTGTTTATTTTCTTCTAAAAGGTCGATTTTGACTGGACTCTATCCCCCCACCTCTGGCACCGCCTTTATCAACGGCAGAGACATCAGGACAGACATGGACATCATCCGAACCTCTCTGGGAATGTGTCCTCAGTACAATATCCTCTTCAGTCAGTAAGTCACTCATCTGGATCCCCTAAAATGGGAATAATTCTTCACTCTGGCTGTAGATGTTCATCCAAATGAAATATTCAAATAAAATTAGATTAGAGTTAACTTTCTTGACTTTTTTTTTTTTTGGGGGGGGTGTGTGTGTGTGTGTGTGTGTGTGTGTGTGTGTGTAGATGAGCCCTAAAGAATACAGACAGAAACAGTGTTTCCTTTGAAACACGGAAAAGTGTTTTCAGTCTTCTGAAGCTGCTGGTAAGCCTTCTTAATCAGGTTGGAGGTGTCAGTGGTCTGGGACAGCTTCTCCCAGATGTGCATTCCCTGACTTGACCACGCAAATTCGAATGACGGCTGGCTTGACTGCAGCGTCATAAGAGACGCAGCAGATGCAAACTTGATGCCTTGGCCACGTCTGGTGTGAATGTAGCACAAAACCCATCCAGGTGTAGTCCCTGGTCCAGCAACATCGCATACGTTGATGTGGTGTAGAGGTGGGGGTGGTCGGTTGACGGAGTAACTCTGGTCTTTAAAAATTAGCATCGAAGACGGTTCAGGATGGAAACATTTGTGGCTGGGGAGGTGGAGTGGGATCTGTAGTCATTGATGGCCTGAATGTCCATACATCAACCCAAGTCCCATCAGCTGTCACAAATTTGTCCCCTGCATTTGACCCCTCCCCTGGGGGGTGCGGTGAGATGCAGACAGCCACCTTCTGGAAGCATTTGGTGGTTTAACCCCCCAATCCAACCCCTTACTGCTGAGTGTCAAGCAAGGAGGCATTGGTGTGACTTTGGTAATGACTTGACCTGGTCTTGAACTCATGACCCTTAGGGGTCTTAGGGCAGACACTCTACCACAATGGCCTTGTTGGCCCATGTTGGGCAAAGATCTTCACTTCTGTTGCTTCATTTGTGCTTCAGTCTTACAGTTGAGGAGCATATCCGCTTTTATTCACTGCTGAAAGGACGTTCGGAGGAGGAAGCCGAGCAGGAGGTGGAGGACATGCTGGTGGACCTCGGGCTGCCTCACAAGAGAGATGAGGAGGCTCAGAACCTCTCAGGTAAGTGGAGGTTTGAAGGAGGAGCTCTGTATGATCTCCAAACTTTGACGTCTAAGTCTTATTCACTTCGCAGGCGGAATGCAGAGGAAGCTGTCAGTTGCCATGGCGTTTGTTGGAGGGTCAAAGGTAGTCATCCTGGATGAGCCGACGTCTGGAGTAGACCCGTACTCCAGGAGATCCATTTGGGACCTCCTGCTGAAATACAGAACTGGTAGAGTGTGATAGCTTCAGCTTCACTGAACCATTTGTGGAAAAGTGCTTGAAAACATTTCAATGAAGCTGTGATTAAAGGAAAGAAGTTCCTGCTTTGACATTTTTAAATGTCTGAACAGAAATGTTACTGTTTTTCTACAAGAAAAGGTTCATACCTGTTCTGTTTCTATGCAGGCCGCACCGTCCTTCTGTCCACCCATCACATGGACGAGGCAGACCTGCTGAGCGACCGCATCGCCATCATCTCCAAGGGGCAGCTGTACTGCTGCGGCTCCCCGCTCTTCCTCAAAAACTGCTTTGGCGTGGGTTTTTACCTAACTCTGGTTCGCCGCATGAAAGACATGAGGAGGCTGGAGGTGTGGCTTCACTTTTGGAGGGATTGATGATGCTTCATCTGCTGCAGCTGAAACCAAAACCTTTCCTGATACCCCGAAGAATTCTCCTATTGAGGCTCCTATTGAGCATTTTTGAGCTGTTGTCTGTGCTTTTTCAGAATGAATGCGACTGCGCCTCAGACTGCTCCTGCGCATGCTCCCTCTGCACCAGATACAAAGACCAGTCTCAGCATCAGTCCCACATGCTGGACAGGGTCCTGGACGGTGAGTGGGTGGCGATCTGGAGAGTTCATTTGTGGCTCCTCCAGGTTGCATTCTGCTTTAGCGTCATCTCACTCCTGTTTCTGCTTCATCGCTAAACGAGTAAAGCCGCCAGACATCGGGCATTTGTTCTTTCTGGTTATCATGTCAAAACAGAAAAACACCAGAAATCCCACAATCCTCAGTGTTACTCCACAATACTTTAAATTATTGAAAAAAAATCAAAGGGAAAAAAAAATATTTTTACAATGTGTTTCAAGTGAATGCTTTGGGAATGAGGACAATAGTAGCAGGATAGCAGCTCATGCTGTCTTCCTCCCAGGTGATGTGGAGAGCATCAGCAGCCTCATCCACCATCATGTCCCTGAAGCCAAGCTGATAGAGACCATTGGACAGGAGCTGACTTATCTGCTGCCTAACAAAGGCTTCAAACATCGCGCCTATGCCAGCCTCTTCAGGGAGCTGGAGGAGACACTCGCTGACATGGGCCTGAGCAGCTTTGGCGTCTCCGATACATCACTGGAAGAGGTTTGGAAAGTGTATGCTTTGCAGAATTAGGTTTTTGAGACCACCAGTTTAGAACCAGAAGGAAACACAATCCAGTGCTGGCTCTAGCTGAGGTAAATGCAGAAGGTTGTGCCAGGGGGACATAAAACCAAAGCAATCATGATCATCCCAAAAGAGTGAGATGTTCTGTAGATGTCCGTCTCTGTGACAGTTCAAGGTGGAGGTGGGACTGCAGCATGGATCAGCTTGAAGCTCCTTCTGGTTTCCATGGTGATGGACAGACCGACAGATGAGGTCAGACAAGGAATCTCTGTAGACCACAATGTTTGCAGATGACACTGTGATCTGTAGTGAGAGCAGGTGGAGGAACATCTAGAGGTGCAGGTCTCATCTGGAAAGGAAACAAATGAAGGTCACTACAGCAAGCTAGAGTATCTGTGTGTAAATGACAGAAACTCAAGAGGTACAGTGAGGGTTCAGGGAGCAGAGAGGAAGAGGCATCTTCAAGTCGGTTGGAACAGGTGGAGGAAGGTTTCAGGTGTGGTCAAAAGAAAGGTGTAGAAGACTGTGGTGAGAACAGTCGTGTTGTTGGCTTAGATGCTCTGATGCAGAGACAGGAGGCAGAAATGAAGATGCTGGGGTTCATCAGGATGGATCAGGAATGAATCCATCACAGGAACAGATCATGTTTGGACATTTTGAGGAGAGAAACAGGGATGATGTTGGGAAAAGGAGGCTGAAGTTGAAGCTACCAGGCAAGAAGAGACCAAAGAGGAGGTCCATGGATGGAGATAAGGACACAAAGGAGGTTAGTGTGAGGGTGGAGGATGCACAGCAGAGAGCTTGATGAAGGTGGATCAAGAACTATGGGGCCCCCTAAAGGAAGCGGCTGAGGGAAAACATAAAGTCCTTAAAACAAAGAAGATCATTTCAGGAGAAATCTGTTTCTTTTCCAGATATTCCTGAAGGTCACAGCAGACGGAGAAGCAGCCACCAATGCCACCACTGCAGGTATAGACTTTACTTTTTGTTCTTTTGTGTTGTAGACTGTTTTTCTGTCCCCCCTCCCCTGCTATTAGAGCAGCTGCAGCTGGTCTAGACTGTGTTCTGGTGGTTCTTATCCTGCAGTCTGTTTCCCCTGTAGAACAGTGGATGTTACAGGGGAGAAACACTGGTGGCAGGGTGGCTGCAGGAGCAGATGAAGGTCAGAGTCGCCATGCTGTTTTCCTTCTCTGTTCTGCTCCAATGTGTCATTCATGTGATGCCTGCTGGGTCTACAGAAACATTTCTGAATAGTAACTTTTGTAAAAACAGAGGAGTTTGGGGCAAGGCGTGCACTGAATCAGAGACAGGCCTTGACTTGCTGTGTGGAATCGAAGCTGCAGAACAACTTTTCTCCACTTGTTCCTAAGAGTTTGGTTCACTGACTGATTTTTCCTGTGAAGAACAAAACGGCATAAACAGCAACCAGCCTGGGTCCGACAGCAGTGCAGGAAAAGGCTCCAGGCAGGTGAAAGGAGCTTCCCTGGTTCTGAAACAGTTCTACGCTCTGCTGGTGAAAAGGTTTCACCATGCCACCAGAAGCCAGAAGGACTTCCTGGCACAGGTACTGGTTCTGAAGGCCCATCCAAAAACCGCCACCCTTAGTATGGGTAAGATTGTAGCTAACGCCATCCCACTGACAATGAGGGACTTGTTGAAGTTGGATTCAGATCGCTTGTTTTCCATTTGTTCAGGAGATCAACCACACTGATCAGTAAAAAGGTTCTAATGTCATTCCAGATCGTTCTTCCTGCCACTTTTGTCCTCATTTCTCTGATCTTCACCTTGATTGTTCCTCCGTTTGGAGAGTATCCCAGTCTGACTCTGAGCCCATGGATGTATGGACAACAGCTGACCTTTTTCAGGTCAGAGGAGACTCCTTAGTTCACACTCACCTGAATACAGATTCATATTTCGAAGCTTATTGGTGATATTTTGGCTGAATGTAAGGAATCCTTCAAATCAATTCTGATCCTCCTGTGCATGGCAGCAGTTCATCCAGATTTCCTCTCAGTCTCCACAAACTTTTACATTTTCAGCAACGAGCGACCATTTGACCCCAAAATGAAGAATCTCATAGAACGCCTTTTGGCCCGACCTGGTTTTGGGACACGGTGCATGCAAGGGGAGCCGCTGGGGCAAGTACCAGAACCAGCAGAAAAGTTCCTCATCCAGAAAGAAATCATTTAAACTGTTCTTTATTTACTAATGTTTCTCCAGGATGACCTGCAATAACAGCATATCAGAGTGGGAGGAGCCTGTTGTCCCACCTGAGGTCATGAAGATTTTCCACAGTCTGGAGTGGTCCCCCAGGAACCCTTCACCCTCCTGCCAGTGCAGCTCTAATAAGAAGCTGACCATGATGCCCATCTGTCCTGCTGGTGCTGGAGGGCCCCCACCCCGCCAACGACTGGAGGCTACAGGAGACACCCTTCTGGACCTGACAGACCGAAACATCTCTGACTACCTGCTCAAAACCTACCCCAGCCTCATCAGAACCAGGTGAAGGAGTTGCTCAGAGTTAAAAGCTGAAAATACACTAGATTTCCAAAAGTATGGCCACGCCTGCCTGGATTCACACATAAACTGAAGTTTCATCCCCTTCCTAACCCATACAGTTCAATATGATGTGGCTCCACCTTTTGCATCTTTACAGCTTAACTCTTCTGGGAAGGCTGTCCTTAAGGTTGAGGAGTGTTTCTCAGAATGTTTGACAATTTTTCCAAAAGAGTATTGGTGAGGTCACGCACTGATGTTGGTGGAGAAGGCCTGGCCCTCAGTCTCTGCTCTAATTCACCCTAAAGGTGTTCTATGGGGTTCAGGTCAGGACTCTGTGCAGAACAGTCCAGTTTCTCCACACCAGACTCTGTCCTCCATGTCTGTATGGACTTTGCTTTGTGCTCTGGTGCAGTCATGTTGGAAGAGGAAGGAGCCGCTCCAAACTGTTCCCAAAGATTGGGAGCATGGAATTGTCCAGAATGCTCTGGAATTCTGAAGCATTCAGAGTTCCTTTCACTGGAACTAAGGGGCCAAGTCCAAGTCCTGAAAAACAAGCCCACACCATCATTCCTCCTCCACCAAGCACACTCTGCACAATACAGTCTGAACTGTCTTGTTCTCCTGCAACCTCCAAAGCCAGACTCGTCCATCAGATTTCCAGACGGAAAAGTGTGATTCATGACTCCAGAGAAGGCGTCTCCGTCCAGTGGCGGCGTGCTTTAGACCACTGCATCCCACGCTTTGCACTTTGTGATGTGTGTCTTGGATGCAGCTGCTCGGTCATGGAAACCCATTCATGAAGGTCTCTGTGTACTGAACTTGGGCTAATCTGAAGGTCACATGAAGTTTGCAGAAAGTCGGTGACCTCTTTGCTCTATGAGCTTCAGCATCTACTGACCTCTCTCAATCAGTTTACGTGGTCTACCACTTCATGAGTCGCTGTTGTTCCCAAACTCTTCCATTTAGTTCTGATAAAGCTGACAGTTGACTGTGGAATATTTAGGACATTTCACCTCTGGATTTGTTGTCTGGGTGGTATCCTATGACAGTTCCACGCTGGAATACACTGAGATCCTGAGAGCCAAACATTCTTTCACAAATGTTTGTGAAAACAGTCTGCATGTCTGAGGGCTTAATTTTATACTCTTGTGGCCAGGACAGGTGATTAGGATACCTGATACATGAGATATGGCTTAGAAAATACAGAAAATAACCATAAAAGGATACATTTCTGTCCCATTTTAAAAATAAAAAACTCTGCTCATCACAAAATTAAGCCCCAGGTCATGGTATTAATGTTTGTGTACAAGATGCAACAGATGAACAACATTTCAAACTTAAATACTTAAGCTTAAGAATATGTATTTATTTTCTAAATAAATTAGTCATTATATAGACAATGCAAACCTGATGCATGGTTGTGGTTTAATTTAAATCCACACACAGACTAAGATTTACAAAAACTGTTAAACTCCTGGTCTGACATCGCCGCTTGCGCTCGTTGTAAGGCTATGGGCCGGTCTCCGCCCAGAGTGCCATGATGTGATCGTAGCAGACTGAGAACAGTACAGCCCGGTCGACAGTTTTGTCGGTCCAGGGGGCCAGCAGACGGGAGAGGGGGCAAAGCGAGCATTTCATCCACAGCCTCGGATGAAGTGGTGCTGTCCAAGCTGTAGCCAGGGACAAAGCACCACCACAGGGATAATTTAACGCTAAACTAGATCTCACCAAGCCTCTTTTAGAAGGACCCATGGCACCGGGCAGGCAGCTTCCTGTACGCCACATATCTCTGTCCGCCTGCCGTACGGGGGTCCGGAGCTGGGCTCTTCCCTCTTCTGCTGAGGAAATCCTGGTTAGTTCTTCTGATTAGTAATCTGATTAAATTCAGAGGGCGGTCAGGTCTGATCTGAGGTCAAACAAAAACCACCATGATCATCCTCTATAAACCAAAAGCATAGGTGGTCCTGACAGAAAACATGGAGAGAAGTGTAAAACTACCATTGACTTTGAATGGACTACAAGATCAGCCTAAATGATTGTTTCATCAAGGTTCTGATTAAACTCACTCAGATCTAAAATGTTTTCTATAAGTTCTCCTTTATTGGCTGACAGTAATATTTTACTGTGAAAAGTCACATCCTTGTTTTCCCAGCTTTATTTGTACAATTGTAGCACAGCCGTGAACCGGCATCTGTAACATTCCAACATGGCGTCCAGTTTTGCGAACGCAACAAGCTCGCGTGTCATCTCTGGTAACGTGTCTCATTGGGTGAGACAATATTTTTGAGAATATACTCTGCCTACTCTGGAAAAATCTGTATTCAGTCAAATAATCCAACATTTTCCTTCACCTTCACAGCTTAAAGAGCAAATACTGGGTGAATGAGCAAAGGTAATATGCTGCATGTTCACGTCTGCTTCTCTGGAGTTGCATTCTGAGCTCTCATGTCCTCTTTTAACAGATACGGAGGTATCTCAGTAGGAGGACAACTCCCCATCCTGGACGTGGACCCCAAAGATATACGGAGTGTTTTCTATCAGCTGGGAAAAATACTCAACATCACCGGGGTACCTCACATGTCCTCTGCAAAGCCTGCGATGGATTGGAAGCTTATAATGACCCTTTCTTCCTCAGGATCACTTCTCCATCCTTACCCTGAGGGATGTTGGGACTTTTTTGCGATTCATGGAAAGTGAATTCAATGTCAAGGTGAGTTCCACAGGTTTGTTCTAAAAGCTGCTTGTGAGAACCTTTGAGATTCTTGGAGGGCTGTCTTCTCAGGTCTGGTACAACAACAAAGGCTGGCATGCCATGGTAACCTACATGAACGTGGCCAACAATGCCATTCTGCGGGCTTTCCTTCCTCCTGTTCTCAGACCTGAGGAGTTTGGCATCACCGCTATCAACCACCCTCTGAACCTCACCAAGGAGCAGCTCTCTGAGGTCACAGTGTACGTTGTTTCATCTTTCTTATTTTGTTCAGACATTCAGGAAATGAAAGTTTTCTTTGCACTTTTGAGCTGACAGAAAAAACGTTTTGAAGATGTCTCCATTCCTGTCCAGGTTGACCACATCTGTGGATGCTGTGGTGGCCATTTGTGTTATTTTCGCCATGTCCTTCATCCCTGCCAGCTTTGTACTCTACCTCATCCAAGAGCGAGTGACCAAAGCTAAGCACTTGCAGTTTGTCAGTGGTGTCAGTCCTCTGGTTTACTGGGTGGCCAACTTCTTCTGGGACATGGTGAGTGTGAAGGGATGGCATTTATGAAAGACCGGAAGATTTGAGAGTTCTCGCTATAGCTTCTGAGTGTGGTCTTAGTGACTTGTAGTTCTTGGTGATGGTTAAGTCTGAGCTCTGGTTCTGGCAGATGAATTACACTGTGAGCACTGCGATGGTGGTCGGTATCTTCATGGTGTTTGACAAAAAGTGTTACACATCCCAGAAGAACCTGCCTGCTCTGGTGGCTCTGCTTCTTCTGTACGGGTATGACCTTCAAAGTCTGCTGATACTTCACCTGCATGTTTTCTCAAACTCTGCAGTTAGATAACAAGCTCAGTGTGATAGTTGATATATCCAGAGATTAACAAGAGAAGAACCACATGTAAAGGTCATAGAAATACCACTGATGACTAATTTCCTTTAGTATTAAAATCCTGATGACTCTAATCTAAAGGTGTCCTTTGTTCTGTGTTTAGGTGGTCAGTGACTCCCATGATGTACCCCATGTCCTACATTTTCAGCATTCCAAGCACAGCATACGTGTCTCTATCCTGCATCAACCTCTTTGTTGGCATCAACAGTAGCACCATCACTTTCATTCTGGAACTTTTTGAGAACAATCGGGTAAATTCATGTTGTTGAAAACCTGCAAGAAAAGGAAATCAAAAGTTTTGACCCTCCTCTGGAGACCGGATATGTTTGAGAAGGTGTTCCTGCAAATTGTCCATTGCAGCACATGGATGCTGACTCTGCAGTGGATCAGCATAAATGTCACTCACAGATGGTAAAGCACAGCGGTGGAAGAGCAATGATTTGGGTTTCTTTTGTGGTCTGGATATTGAGGTCATTCTTTTTCATATATAACACTTCATATCCAAACAGCTCAGATGTACAGTGTTCAGCATAAATGAGGAACACCTCACTCCAATTTTCAGGAAACCTTTAGTCCTTTCAGAAGCAACATTTTCTATCAGATGTTGTTCTACAAAATATTCCCCTCAATGTGGGCCATTGATTGCAAACAAGATTTGTTCATTTGCACAAAAAAGTGATTTTCCCAACTAATTCATTCAAGCCCATGTTACAAACACGAGTTCACCCCAAGTCTAGTCTTAGGAGAGAAGCCACTTTCTAATGAACAGGTATCCAACCACAGGTGAGTGGAATGATTCCTTTCAGATGTGTCCAGGATACAGGTGAGTCTAAAAGAGCATTACTGAACAAAGAAAAGCCCTTCCCATTTCATGCTGTCAGAAATAACTTTTCATGGAACAGAAATCATTTCTTTACACAAAAAGGTGAGACCTACAAGAAGATCAACAAAGCTTTATAGATCAGCCAACATACTACAGCAAAGGTGATCCAAACATTTTAGAAAGATGGAAGTGCAACCATCTTACAGAGACGTCCAGACCGTCCACAGAAGTTAACATCTCAACAGGAGCGTCTTCTGATGAGAAGCTTGAAGAAAATCTCCATACAAGTTCACTGCAGTTAACTAAAGCAGCAGAAAGCCAAACTAGAGCGACCGTTTCCCGTGACATCATACGGCGTACACTGCAGAGGAATGATGTGCATGAGGATCGTCCACGAAGGAAGCCTCTCCTAAAGCCCATGTATAAAAAAGCAGGTCTGGAATTAGCTAGAGCGCATCCTGAAACAGAGGAAGACTACTGGGACTCTATACTCTGCAGTGATGAGACAAAGATCTGTTTTTGGAACGAATGCTTTTAAAACTGTATGGCGTCACAAAGGCGAGGATTTCAAAGAAAACTGCATGGTCCCTACAGTGAAGCATGGTGGTGGTAGTGTCCTCATGTGGGGCTGCATGAGTGCTGCTGGTGTTGGGGAGCTGCATTTCATTGATGGTATCATGAACTCAACAATGAACTGAAGGAGGAGAAGCTGCCATCACTCTGTGCACGTGGTCCTCGTGCACGTTTCCAACACAATAATGATCCAAAACACGCATGGAAGCTACTGCTGCATTTCTGCAGAAGAACAGGGTGAAGGAGATTGAATGACCAAGTATGTCTCCTGATCTGAATCCAATCCAACATCTGTGAGGAATTCTGAAGCAACAAGTTGAGCATCTCTCTCCATCCAGCATCCAGGCCCTAAAAGAGGTTATTCTGGAAGAATGGAAGAAGATCGATGCTGCAATATGTCTCCAACTTGTTCATTCCATGTCTGGAAGACTCGGTCCTGTCCTTCAAAATCACGCTGCTCATACAAAATACTAGATGTAGTTTTTGATGCAGGATGGATTCATTTTTGATTTTATGATCTAAGTGACATTATTCACCTTCACTTCATGTTTTGGAGTAAAATAAATGATCCATAAAAGTCATCCTTGTAGAAAGTTTGGAAATTCTCCTTTTGTTCATCACGTACTGATGACATGAGTACTTTTTAAAGAGGGTGTTCTCCTTTATGCTGAACACTGTACATAAATGTACAGTGACGCATGTGCATGAAATGTCTCAGACATTTTGTCCAACAATTGATCCCAAAGTTCTTCAAATAACAGTCATTGATCAGAGCTTTTG
The DNA here is from genome assembly GCA_016861445.1 of Oryzias woworae. Lineage (NCBI taxonomy): Eukaryota > Metazoa > Chordata > Actinopteri > Beloniformes > Adrianichthyidae > Oryzias > Oryzias woworae. The sequence goes on along the minus strand of BOLG01000688.1, from coordinate 6,668,953 downwards.
GTTTGAGTTAGTTGATATTTTTCCAGAGCTGGACTCTATTACAAACTTGAGTCATGTATTATTACAGAATCTTTTCAGTCCTTCAGATCCAGATGGAGACAGAATAAATGTGATGATTGAAACCAGAACTTGGGATCTTCCCACACATCCAAACATCTGTTGTTTCTTTTAGTCATTGTTGCTGTTCAATGAATGGCTGAAGAAATGCCTCCTGGTGTTTCCTCATTTCTGCCTGGGCCGAGGATTGATAGATATGGCCATGAATCAGGCTGTTACCGATGTTTACGCCAGGTTTGGTGAGTCCTGCATGCTCCAGTTCACTCTTTCAACATGTGCACACATTAAAAAAACCTTCTTCAAATGGCTCCTTGTGTGTTTTCAGGAGAGGAGTACTCATTGGACCCTTTCCGGTGGGACTTTTTGGGGAAGAACATAACTTTCATGGCAATGGAGGGTTTTGTGTACTTCCTTCTGAATCTTCTGATCCAATATAGGTTCTTCTTGGACCACTGGTGCGGGTTGGGGAACAGAGAAGCATATTTATATCAAGCCTTTGGAAAGAAAGCATGTTTGATTAAGCAAATGTTAATGTTATATTCAGGCTTTCAGATTACAAACAGTGTCCCATTCAGGAAGAGGATGATGACGTGGCAGCTGAGAGGAAAAGGATTTATGATGGAGGTGGCAAGATGGACATCCTGCAGATCAGAAACCTCTCCAAGGTAAAGACTGCTGCCTTACTCCTCCCCACCATGTCTCCATCTTATGTCCAGTGTGAGGTTGGAGCATGGGTCGCCCTCATCAGGATTCTGAGTCCAGAAGATGAACCGGAAACAGAGTCCTGTCAGAATAATGACAAAAAAATCCAAAAATCATTTAAATGTAATTGCTTTTAATACTTGAAGGAGAAAAGCAGTCAACATGAAATGACTTAAATGTGTGCTGCCAAACCAAAATGTCCGATGCAGGAGGAGATCCCATCTCCAGCTTTTGGAACCTCACTCCAAGTTCTCCTCTGTCATTCCTGTTTCGGCTGCTCTAACACTGTGACCTGTTTGCATGCACAGACGTATGTGGGCAGACAAAGCGCAGCAGTGGACCGGATTTGTGTGGGGGTTCCTGCAGGAGAGGTGAAGTCTGCTCTCCATAAAACCCAAGTTTTTCTCTGTGAAGGATGTTCTAGAACCTCTGGTCCTGTTCTAGTCTCATCATTTCTGTGGAGTTTCATGTTCAGTCAGGTCATGTGATGGATCTTCAGTCCCGAGTGTCATCAGTGCTTTCTCCTGTTAGTGTTTTGGTCTTCTGGGAGTTAACGGAGCTGGAAAGACGACCACCTTCAAGATGCTGACTGGAGACACTGACGTTTCCTCAGGAGAAGCTTCTGTAGCTGGCTACAGGTAAACCCGCCCACTCTGATCACATGACATGTGAAGGACATGGTCTTCAAATGTTTTAGCATTAGTTTTACCCTACTTTTTTAGGGTAGAGAATGTTTTAATGAGAAGTTTTAAGAAAGTTTTTGATTTTTTGATAAATTAAAATGTGTTTTTTGAAGGTGATAACCGCCACCCCCCACCCCCATTGCCAGGAATTACAGATTCATGTTTCAGATAAAAGCTGTGTTTTCATCCAAAGACCTTCAGGGTCGTTTGTTTATGAAGCTTAAAACACTTTTGAGGTAAAAAATCCTGAGAACATGCCGAGCGTCTCTCTCCTGTCCTTCTCCTCCATGCAACCCGTACCTCCACTTCCTGCTCTAAATACGGTGTTGTTTCCTCAGTGGTGTTTCCTCAGTGTTGTTTCCTGTGCAGCATCCTCACACAGATGCTGGATGTTCACCAGAACATGGGCTACTGCCCACAATTTGATGCCATTGATGAGCTCCTGACTGGAATGGAACACCTTTACCTCTACGCTCGACTCCGGGGGGTTCCTGAGTCGGAGATCTCCAGGGTGAGTGAAGCTGCAGCTCGCAGGAAGCTTCACTCTGCTTCTCAACAAACCTCCATGTTCTCATTCTTCTGTGGGCGTTCTCATACCCTACTTTAGGTGGCAGAGTGGGGCATCAGAAAGTTGGGCCTGACAGAGTACGCCAGCTGCTGCGCAGGAACGTACAGCGGGGGCAACAGGCGCAAACTCTCCACAGCCATTGCAATGATCGGCTGTCCAGCCCTGGTGCTGCTGGTGAGTCTGGAGATGAGGAGCAGCTCCAGAACCCGGAGCTGGGGTCGATTGTCGACAGGGCCATGGACGCAGATTGGCTGATGGACGTGTGTTTGTTTGTGGATCTGTGTGTTCAGGATGAACCCACCACAGGGATGGACCCCCACTCCCGCCGCTTCTTGTGGAACGCCATCATGAGTGTCATTCAGGACGGCAGGGCTGTGGTGCTGACATCTCACAGGTCTGCACAGGCTTCAGTCAAACGGATTGCTCCTTTTCTCTCAAAGTAACGTGTGTGTGTCCCCACACAGCATGGAGGAGTGTGAGGCTCTGTGCACCCGGCTCGCCATCATGGTCAACGGGACCTTCAAGTGTCTGGGAACCATCCAGCATCTGAAATACAAGTGAGTGTTTGTCCAGCAGTGAGCTTCACCACCACATCTGTCTGAGGTTCCTTTGTCCCTCTGGGGGGGCAGGTTCGGGGATGGCTACATAGTTACCATGAAAATCAAGGCAGCTAAAGCAGGGTTGCCCCCCGAGCTGGAGCCGGTGGAGAGCTTCATGGAGACCTCCTTCCCCGGCTGTGTTCAGAGGGAGAAACACTACAACACGCTGCAGTACGAGATCGCCTCCTCTTCCCTGGCCAGGATCTTTCAGCTGGTGGTGGCCAACAAGGACAGGCTCAGCATCGAAGACTACTCTGTTTCCCAGACCACGCTGGACCAGGTAGCCCCCATCGCATACAGTCTCAAGGGGGTCAGGGACCTGAGGTTAATCATGACGTTTATCACATCGAGACTGTTTGCTCTTTAGGTGTTTGTGAATTTCGCCAAGCAGCAGACCGGAGAGGATGAAGATGCCTCACACAGACGAGCAGTGAACACAAGAAAAGACGCCAAGATCTCCCCAGCAAAGAGGAAACGATAGTTCTGATCCTCTAACAGGTTTAGCAGCTACAAATGCTTTCAGTTTTTAAGGCCACATCAGCTATTCTGTACTGGAGCAGATTCTTTCTTTTTTCACACTGATGCATAATGGATGAATCATCAGTTTAAAACACTTTTTTGGGTCAAAGGTAAATCCATAGTTTGACTGATTTACAGTCTCAATAAAATGTTTCATACATTTTGACAGACTGATCTCAGAAATGTTTACTCTTGCTTTTGGTCATTCCCATCATTATTTGATGCATAATAAAGTTTTTTTTTTTGCTGCCTTTGATACGTTTTGTCATTTCTCAGTGGAACCTTTCCTCCGCAGGATCCTTTCAGAAGAAAACCTTTAAATGTTATGTTTACTCTCCTGTAGCTGTCCATTCATCTGATGTGAGGAATTTCACATTTGAATGAAAACTTTATTTAAAACATTTCAGCTCCTTCTTGTGTTTTATGTTGTCTTGAGCAGCAGGATGGACCCAACTCAAGAACTCCTTCATAGGATGATGGCGCCATCTCTAGTTCCATTTACTGGCCAGCTGGTGTCACTGCTGGTCAGTTTGTGGCACTGAACTGCACAAACTCTGACATCTTCAACAGTAGTTCAATATTTGCTGATCATTTTAAACAGTTCTGTAAAGAAAATGGTTTGAAACTTTCAACTGGAGTTCTGTTGCCTGAAGACAGTTTTACTCACATTAGTGAAGCATGGCATAAAACCTTAAGGTTAGACCACTGTGTTACATCAGCTGATGCTCATGCCTCTTTTACTAATATGAACATTTTCTATGACCTTGCATTTGATGATCACATTCCTTTTGGGATGCAAATACATTTCCTGGCCCTGCCCATGAGGCAACCTTATGATCATGAAAGTTCTTTATACCTGGAGTGGAGGGCTCTCTCAAAAGATGAAGTAGCTTTCTACTCCATGGGTTCAGACAGATTATTAAGTGACATTTATTTGCCTACATCATGTGGTGATGTTAATTGTAAAAACCCCACTCATGTCCTTGCTATCATGTCTATGTATGTGAATATAATTAAAGCGTTGCTCTGCCCTAGAAAAACACTGTATAAACCATAATCTAGAAAAAGGAGTAGACCAGGATGGAATACCCACGTTAAGGAGCTCTTCCTAAAAGCAAGAGAGGCTGCAAAAGAATGGGTTCTTGCCGGAAAACCAAGACGTGGGTTGATTTCTGAACATAAAAGCGGAACAAATGCTAGATACAAGTATGCCATACACTATCAGTAGAAATGATCAGGCGGTGAGAGCTGACTCCATGGCCAGGAATCTCTCTAGTCACAACAGTAGAGATTTCTGGAAAGAAGTGAAATACATCAATTCTGGAAAAAAAGCTATTCCTTGTGTTATTGATGGTGTTTCTGGCACTGACAATATCCTAGAACTATGGCGACAACACTTTAGTAGAATTTTTAACTGTGGCCAGAGTGAAATGTATAAAATAAATGTTGTCACCTTTGATGCCATCATGATGCAGGAGGTTTTCCAAGCTTCAACCAAACTGTCAGATAACAAGGCCACTGGGCTTGATGGGGTTTATGCTGAGCACATACAGCTTGCCAGTCCTACGGTATTTCCTTTTCTTGCTATGTATTTCACAGCACATCTTGTTCATGGTTTTTACCTGAATCTATGCTGGATGTTATAACTGTTCCAGTTTTTAAAAACAAAGCTGGTAAAATTGGTAGCTCCAACAACTATAGACCAATAGCCTTGGCCAGTGTTGTGTCAAAACTCTTTAAGATTATCCTTTTGGACAGGATCACTAAATTTGTAGGATCAACAGATTATCAACTTGGATTTAAGGAAAAGCTTGGTACTGACATGTGCATGTATGCTCTTAATGAGATGATCTCTAAATACAGAAATCAAAATTCCTCTGTCTTTATGTGGCGGCCGTGGTGCAGTGGAAAGGGCAGTCAGCCTGTGATCAAAGGTTCGATTCCCGCTTTGCCCCCTCAATGTGTCAAATTGTCCTTGGGCAAGACACTGAACCCCACATTGCCTTTGATGGGAGGTTGGTGCCTGTGTTCGGCAGCGAATCCACCATCAGCGTGTGAATGGGACTGTGTATGTAAAGCGCTTTGGGCCTTCAATGAAGGTAGAAAAGCGCTATATGAGTATACACCATTTACCATTCGACAGACTAAATCACAGGAAAGTATTCATGAAATTAGAAAAGAAAGGTGTACCCAAATGTGTTGTGCTCATTCGGGCATATTGGTATTCTCAACAAAATATGCAGGGTAAATGGGTTGACGAGGTTTCAGAGCCTTTTAAGATCAGCAATGGTGTGAGACAGGGGAGCATTCTTTCTCCAATTCTTTTTAACCTGTATTTGGACGAATTCTCTCGCCAACTGAATGCTTATCACACTGGCTGTGTAGCTGGAGATCTCATAATCAATCACCTCATGTACGCTGATGATATAGTTCTGTTGAGTCCAAGTAGGACTGGTCTTCAACAGCTACTAAATATCTGTTCAGATTATGAGATTGATAATGACATTGAGTTTAAAAGAGGTAAAAGTATGATTAAGATAAGTAGTATTTCTAGAACTAAAGAAGATAAAAAGAGGGGGGGGGGGTGCTAGGACATCACTGCCAGCAAGCAGGAGATGTCCTTACCTCTACCCTCTAATTTTAACTACTACACAGTAGATATTTAGGGTTCCTTGGTGAGAGGGTGATTGGACATCCCTGTAAGCAATCAGGAGATGTCCCCAGTGCCCTGCTCGCCAATTTTAACTGCACCCTTTATTACACACACCCTTCAACCACAAGAAACACACCTCAACACTCACACACACACAAATACATTACACAAGGAAGGTGGGACCACTGGCCTTCTGTCCCCTACCCCATCCCCGGTGGAGGGAACAGGGCCTTCAGCAGCGGCGGCCTTGTCTCTTGGGTGTCTGCCTCCTGGGCCCGGCGGCCCCCTCCCCACGCAGGGAGAGGGATCCCTCAGTCCTCTGGCAAGTCCATTAGCGGGGGATCATATTCCATCTGAGCCTGGAGGGTGTCTGTGTCCTTGTGGTGCGGGTTCTGGTCCTTACCCTCAGGTGCCGGGCCCCTTCTAAGTCACAACATAGGAGAGCCTGGTCAGGCTATGTACTCCTTCGGGGACCCCCACTTCTCTTGGTCATCCCTCCTCTAGGTGGGGGTACAACATGGCAGACAGTGGTACAGCAGCGGCTGATTTTTCGGTAAAACTGCTGCAATCATTACTGACCTCAAGGAAGACATCCGTCGTTTAAGAGCTGAACTGGAAGTGAAAGACGCTCTACTTTCCAAGTTCATGGATGTCTCCTTCGCCCAGTCTAAGCGGCTATAACTTCGCTCTCCAGGACACAGCTCCATGGATCCTTCCACCTGCCCTCGGCCTTCTTCATTCTCGACTCCCAAACAAAGATCCCTGGATGAAGAAGTGGTTGTCCGAAAGCCCAGAAGGACTTCTGATGAGACTCAAAAGCCTGCGCTGAGTCTCTCAAACCGCTTTGGAAGTCTGGCTGCGGATTCTCCGGCTCCTTCGGCCTCAGCGGCACGGACTCCACCAGACCTGGGCTCCATCGTCGAGTTTCCCGCTCTTCGGCGAGACGCCACAGAGACTCGGATGGAACCCGCAGGCACCGCGGCGGGCAGCGATCCGGCTCGACCTTCGAGGATCGCCGCGAAAGCCTCATCCGGTCCCGACGAGCGTCGCCGGCTGGAGCTCCCCGCTTCTTCTGTCCGTTTCCACTCCAGCGGTTCCCGCGCCTCGCCGTCATCCCAGACCGACCGCCGGCTACAAGGTGAGGCCGCCGCCGTCACACAGGGACGCTCCGCTGTCGCCTCACCTGTCTGCGCTTCACCTGCGCCCGCGTCTCCTCCTTCACTGTTTGCCCGACGACAGCAATCATCTGTGACTCCATAATAAGGAAGGTCCGCTTCTTTAACGCGGTCACTCACTGTTTTCCTGGAGCAACAGTTCTGGACATCCAGGAGAAACTCCCAGAACTGTTGCGCTCTTTCCCTTCAGCTGTTAGGAGACTGATTTTACACGTCGGTTTTAATGATATATCGTATCATGCTCTCTTTTTAACTGAAACATGGCTGAGCACGGACGCATCCACTGTTCTCACAGAGGCCTCCCCACCAAATTTTAGTTTTGTTTTTTCAACCAGGGAGGGCAAAAAGGGTGGTGGTCCTGCATCTATTATATCCAACTCCTTTGCAGTAAAGCAAATTACTTTAGATCAGTAGCCCAGCCTTGAACACCATGCCAGCTACCGCGTCATTGTGTGAGGAGTTTGTTGACCACTTCAGATTCTGTCAGATCCAGTATCTTAAATGAACAAAAAAGCCTTTTTATTGAAAATGATGGCTTGATCTTACACAGGGAAGCACTGGACAGTTTTGACCTGGTTGAAGCTGCAACACTTGGTCGAGTTTTCTCCCAAGTTAACCCAACAACCTGCTTTCTTGATCCCATCCCCACATCCCATTTTAAAACATTTTATGGGTCTTTTGAGAGTGAGATTTTCAATATAATGAACTACTCTCTTCAGACGGGTATTTTCCCTGCTGCCTTTAAAACTGCCGTTGTGAAACCGCTACTTAAGAAAGCTAACTTAGAAACCTCAGTTTCGAATAACTACAGACCAGTGTCTAACTTGCCATTTTTAAGCAAGGTTTTAGAAAAACTTGTTTTATTCAACTGAATGAGTTTCTCGAACAAAACAACATTTTTGAGACAAACCAGTCTGGATTTAGAACAAACCACAGTAATGAGAGAGCCCTGTTAAAGATAGTTAATGATATCAGGTTAGCCTTGGATTCAGGTCAGATCTCAGTAGTAGTCCTACTAGATCTAAGTGCTGCTTTTGATACTGTTGATCACTTGATCCTGTTGAACAGACTTAAAAGTCTTGGCATATCAGGGACGGTTCTCAAGTGGTTCAAATCCTATCTCATGGAGAGATACTTTATGGTAAACATGGACACTTACTTTTCTAGGGTCCACGAAATTAAATGTGGTGTGCCCTCAAGGCTCCATACTTGGCCCCTTACTTTTTAACACCTATATGCTTCCTCTAGGAAATGTCATCAGGAAGCACAACATCAGCTTTCATAGCTATGCTGATGATACCCAGCTGTACATACAGTAGCTATGTCTCCTGATGACACAGGGCCAATAGAAGCACTTTTTAACTGTATTTTAGAGGTAAAATCATGGATGGCAAATCATTTTCTGCAGCTCAACCAGGAGAAAACTAAAATTTTAATTATTGGTCAGCTAAGAGAGAGAAACAGTTTTTAAAGTTAAAATAACTTTCATTCGATTATTCAAAAACGGTAAGAAACCTTGGCGTTATTTTTGACTCTAAGCTAACTTTCATCCCACATATTAAACATGTGGTTAAAACGTGTTTTTACCATCTTAGAAACTTGGCTAGAGTCCACCCACTACTCTCTCTCACTAACATAGAGATGCTGATGCATGCTTTTATCATGTAGAATTGATTATTGTAATGCCATGCTTGCTGGTCTTCCAAAGACTAACCTTAAGAATCTTCAGCTTCTTCAAAATTCTGCTGCAAGACTTCTTACCAAGAATAGACGACAGGCCCATATCACTCATATTTTAAAATCCCTGCATTGCCTCCCCATAAGCTTCAAGATTGATTTAACGGCTTTTAAATGTCTTAACGGTCATGTGCCTTCTTATCTGTCTGACCTTTTAGATAAATATGAACCCTCGCGGACCCTGAGATCCTCTGGCACTGGTCTTCTAACCATTCCAGCTGTGAAAACCAAAACTTACGGAGAGGCATCTTTTCAGTATTATGGTCTTTGTTTGTGGAACGGTCTGCCAGAGGATCTAAGAGCTGCAGAGAGCGTAGATACTTTTAAGAAAAGGCTCAAGACCCACCTTTTTTAACCTGGCTTTCATATAATTATTACTTTGTATTTTTTTACCTATTTATCTATTATCTATTTTATAATGTTTTATCAATTTACAATAAATTATTAATTTGTTGTAAATTCCTCATTATAATGTTTTATTGTTGTTTTTTTTTTTTGCTTTTAGCAATATGTTTACTTTTTAATTTAATTTTATTTTGTTTCCGGTGCTTCCTCAGTTGGGTTCTCTCTCTCTGGGTCGGCTGCCGTTCAGCCGCCGCGGCTCTGGATGGGGACCTGCATGGCTGCCTATCTGTGGTGAGGCGGGTCCCTGCTTGTGTCGCTGCATTTGGTTGGCTGTGCCGCTACTCACATGTTTAAAAACATAGCGTTTTTAAAAACAAACTGTCATGCTCAGCCTGTTTCTCATTGCCAATCTCCATCAGTTAGGGGGTGGGAGGTCCTAAAGGAGTGGGGGTTGTGTACGGATCTGAGGGAGGGGACTATATATTAATTTATGCTTAGTTTTATATTATTATTTGTTTTTTATTTGCTTATTTAGTATCATTATTATTTTTGTTTTATTTATTTTTATTTTGTGTAAAGCACTTTGTGTTATGTTTTATATGAAAAATGCTATATAAATAAAGATTAATTGATTGATTGATTGAGCTGACAACCCCCCCACCCCCACCCCCCACCCACCGTGCTCTCTTCTGGATCTCCGCAACTGCCTGGAGCTTCGGAGCGGGTCTCCCTTGGGGGGCCCTGGCTCATACCCGGGGCTGGGGTGGGGGGATGCTCAGAACTCCCGGGTGGTGGTGGGCGGCTTGTCTGGGGTGGTGGGGCTCTCGGGGGTAGGGCCCCGCGCTGGGCCACCCGGTGGGAGGGCTGCTCTCCTGGCTGGGCTGGGCCTTGCGCTCTGCGCTTCCTTACCTCACTGCCCTCGGGTGTTGGGGGCCCATGTGGTGGTCCTGCGGGCCCTGGTCTGGGTGCTGGGCCAGGCTGCCGGCAGGTATGTAACAGCTGAGTGTGTGGACAGGCCCCGCCCATTTTAGACCAACATGCACTATTGTAATGGGTATAGGCTCCAGCATTTTGTTGCCTGTAGATTTACAACTCTACTTTCCCTTTCCATTAGTCATCCTCTAAAATCTATAATCCTCCCTTTCCCCCTTTCTTTTTCCGTCCGGTCCAACAAAGAGAACACAAACAAAATTAATATTAATAAAGTTTCGTTTAAATTACAAAAGGGGCTTATACCAACAAACATTTTGTGTTCCCAATGATTTATAACCCCCGATTGTCAGAGTAAAATCTGTCTAATGCAAGAGGCTCTCAGCTCATATCTGTTTGCTCAGCTGTTGGACAGGACTACTTAAAAAAAAAAAAGAAAGAAAATTTGGAAGCCGTTCAGTTACCTGAATCAGGTTTCAGGGACATAATAAGCTAAAGTGGCTTCAGAACAATGTTTTTTTTTTCTTCTATGTATCTACATACCAGGAAGATTTTTTAAATGTTGAAGGAAGTTTGGAGCACGTGCAATTGCTTTGTATTCATACAAAAGGACAATGGTAATGACTTCTTGGAAGGGAGTTGTCCTTACATAAGCATGCTACCACAAACTTTTCTGAAAAAAAAAAAAAAATCTTTTGTCAAGAGCCACACCACACCTTAATGAGAATTTCAGAAGATGTGTATATTATAATGTGCGATTTAAAGATTTTCATAACAAACCTTCATAACTGTGAAGGAAGTGTATTCCTTCTTTGCAGTGTTTTTTACAAAGATGGTCCCTGTTTTCAAGGCTTTAGGCTAGGTATATCTTACCTTCCATCCGCCACAAGCAAGTTGTGCACTTTTTGTGGCTGTTAACTGTCCAAAATACCTGTAAAACAAATATATTAGTCTTCAAATGGATCCTTAATGTATAATTTATATATCATAAGTCATTTACAGATCTATAGCTAAAGTAAGCCATACTTAGACTGGTGCAATCAAATGTGACTAACCTAGCGTCGCCAGAAAAAAACTGTTATATTGCACTAATGAGATTTGGTCGTGACCTACGAGATTTGGTAATGACAAACAAGATTTGAGCTGTGACCAATGAGATTTCGTCATGACCAACGAGATTTGGTTGCAACCTAAGAGATTTGGTCGTGAGCCGCCACATACGAGACTTGAAGAGTCTACCAGAGGAGTCACTGGTGTGAGTGCAAGATTTGGTTGCGACCACCGAGACTTGAGTCAGGTGTGCAAGTGAAGTGACTTTTGACGCCCAAAAAGACACACCAAGGTGAATGCTACACACTATGACAGACACTGCTCTCTCAGCACAAACGCTGGTCAAACCTTTACCTGTAACTGAAGTCCATTCGTCTCTCCTTCTGAACAAACATCTCCATGACTTTGGCGTCAAAGTCTCCTTTTCTTCTTCTAGTTTTAGAAGTCTCCATAAAGAAATGTGTTCAGCATCGGTCATCCATTCATTATTTCTTTATGTTTTGAATAAAAGTCCAACTGAATCTTTTGTTAATCAGCTTACATCTGCCACGTTTGCAGTCAGCCAAAGCCAAGCCTAAATATGGGCTCTCATTGAATAAACTTTATTAGTAACAAATGAACAGATGCAAACACATGAGCGCCCTCTGTTGAGACAGTGCTACTGCACGCTTCTCCACCGTCTTCTCAGTGTGGTTTTATGTCACATTTGAACACAAAATAAATGACAAACATGTAAAACATTGAATGTTAAATGGAAAGTGATCACATGCAATAACATTTAGCAAATAAATATCTTTTTTATATAAACCAATAGATTTAGGCCTTTATATAGTTGGGGTTGCGAAGGGGTTGCTTTTGCCAAATGTTGCAGTTGCTATAGCAACCCCCAGCTACCCTCTGAGTAAAACGTGTTGCATCAGGAGCAGATGAAAACCCAATTCAAGATTCAATACACTTTATTAATCCCAAGGGAATTTTATTTTTTTAAAAGCTCGGGTTTGTGGTTTGTGTTTTTCTCTAGGTGTGTACACATTTTGGTGACTTATGGTCCTTGCAGTCATGGGCTGCTGCTGCAGGCAATAATAGTTTGTGAGACCAGATCTAGCCCAACATTTTCTTTGTTTGCTGCAAGAATGAAGGATCAGCAGCTTTATGAAGCCGCATTCCACTTGGTTGGGAACATTTTATTTAATCAAAGATAAAAACAAAAGTCTGTAAAGTATTTGTTTCCTGTAATAAAAAATGTCTTTCTGAGCAAAAGTTGAAGTCAAATCTTTGACTGAGCATCAGTATTTTAGTGGTTTTAATTCTGTGGATGTGTTTCTTTTTTCTCCCATGTTGAGTGAAGTTTTATATTGTTTTAGTTGCAAGTAAGTTCAGATTCCATTTAAACTAAGATAACAGGAGCACAACACATCTTAAATATCTAAAAGCGAGCCTGAGGACGGCTGCAAACACTTTTACTAAAAACAATCATAGCAGCAATTAAAGCAGTTGAAGCAAACACATAAACCCCTGATGGACAACAAGGAAAAACACGAGAAAACTGCCCCCCCGTCAAACTGATGTTAGGTTTAAAGGAGAGCTGGACTCCCCAGCACAGTGAAAACATGAAGATCTCCCAGCCTCCTCTCAGGCTGTCTCAGGACTCATCCTGGGTTCTAATGACGTGGAAAAGCGTGACGTTGAACAGGACCTGGTGTCCATTATTCCAGCCATACAGGGCCTGGTCCCTGAAGTTATAATCCAGCATTGACAAGTGGAAGTACAGGTTATGAAAGGGGATGTCCATGTACTCGTATGTAGAAGTTTTTGTGGAGTAGGCGTAGTACACCTTGGCCCCTGTCAGGTGGGAGTTGGTGATGTACAGAGTTCCACAGATCATGAAGGACTCACCAGCGTTCCGCTTTGAGTATTCTGTGTTCCACGTGTTCAGGATCTGGAGTGTCTCCGGATTCAGCTTGCTGATGACGATGTTTCCAGCATTCTGGTTGGTCGCGTACACGGCCCAAAGGCCCAGTTCATCGGTCATCAGGTCAATGTCTGAGAAACCCCCCCACGTGTACGGGTACATGTTATGGAAGCCCGCAGACTCCAGCGCCCTCTGTGTGACCACGCGGCCCGTCTCAAAGCTGTACCTCACTATGATGTTGCTCTGCATCTTGTTGTAGTACAGCGAGCCGTTGAAGACCACGTGGTTGGTCCCCGCCCACTTGAAGGGCAGGTTGTAGGTCCTGGACTCCACGCCAGCCACAAAGTCAGACAGAGACTTAAACTCTTTGACTATTTTGTTGTTGGTGTAGCTGTCCAAGTACCACACCTGTAAAGAAAGCGGCACAGTGGTCACTTTGGGCCCCACTGAGTATACTTTCACTGTTGGGTCAAAAGATTTCAGATAAATTCATCGTCCGTCTGACTTCCAGCCTGCTACTAAACTAAGAAGAGCAACTGATTGGTGGAAAACATTTGACATCACCTATCCTCAGAGAGATCTTCTTAGCAACCTTGTTGTGACACTGATCCAGACAGAAACAAGGAAACAAAATGAAAGACTTTAAAAACGAAAAGAAAAAGTTGAATCTCAGCTCCTGAATGTCTGGAAATGTTTCCCACAGTGAACCTTTTAGGTCGTCTGTCATGATCAGCTGCACTATTTGGTTGAATAAGGAAGAAGAAACTTGCTGAAGCAGAGAACCTAAAATCTCCTCTATAGTCTGGTTGTTAACGTCTTTCTTTTCACGTTAAAATACAGATTCTGCTTTTACACTGAAAGGCTGGACATCTACTTCCTCTTCCTGTTTATAGGTCTGAATCCAGCAAGCACAGCCCCTCCTGACATCCTCCATAATCTCACTCTGTTGTTTTGGAGAGAACCCTGAGGGTCAGTCATCCAGGCTCCAAATCTGGTCCCTGAAGTCTTTACTGTCAGCGGCCCGGAGATCTTCATCAGCTTCCCACAGACTGGAAAGAAAACCACATAGCTGTGTCAGAACTTTGAAGAAGCTCCATTCAAAAGTTCAGATGGTTTCATGCTCTTCACTTGTGCCAACAAAAGCTAAAGCCTCATTTCCACCGAGCGGTCCAGTCCGGTACGGTATTTTGAGCATTTCCATTGTGAAATTGACCCATTAAACCAGGGATGCCCAAATCCAGGCCTCAGTTTTCTACATGTTTTCCAATCAACCTGGCTAAATCAATGGCTAAACACACCTGATCCAGATAATCAACATCAGATAAGTCAGGGTTTCTGGAAAACCACCAAGAGCCCAGCCCTCAAGGCCTGGATTTAGCTCTGCAATAAACAGCACCAAATCGTACCTCTAGAGGGTCCCCATCAATCGATGTAAGTCCATAGAAAAGTAGAACGGAACGGAACGGTTGGGGCGGAGCTGAACAAGTTCCAATAACAGGGCTAAGTGACTCCTCTGGTAGAATTTGCCAGAATCACAGTTGTGTCTATTGCAATGGGAGGGACACCTTTGAACTATAAGAGATGGGATGAGAAAGAATTCGGGGGCTTCTATCGATGATTGGGTTGTGAGATGCTGAAGATCTTCTGAGTTTATTCTGGAATAAACAGACCCTCTGAGCAAACAACAGATTCCAGTTTTTTATTCTGAGTCCACTTTTTTTTCCACAACATAATTGGCATCCCTGGGTGGGCCGATGCGGTGACTGTGCTTGATCTGCAGACGGCAAAGAGCTGCAGCGCAAAAGATTTTGAGGTGAGAGAACTATTTTTTTTTCCATTTGCTGTCTTGCAGAGAAGAGCACAGACTCTGCTCGGTCCGAACCAACAACAGGAATCTGTTGTGCTCGGGGTGTAAAAGAGTCTTATAAAACAGTTTAATTTTAATTTGAAAAAGCAATTGAGTTATTGAAGTACATTGATAAAAAGAAGAAATAAACAGAGGCCCCCTCCTATCCTCCCGATTAGCGGGGGGATAGAAGAGTAGAAACTTAGGAATGTGTGTGTGCGCGGTTATGAAACTCCGTTCCTGCTAAAATACAGCAGAGGTTACAGGAGTTTTGAAGAGAAGTGTTGGCCAGACGACCTACCCCCGGGTGTTGTGTTTTATTTGTCGTGTGAGAGCGACCGTTTTATATGTAGTGCTCAAGTTCTGGATACACTTTGGAAAGCGGGGCACATTGGATGTGACCTTTTAGCGCTTGGATGCGTAGATGACGGATCCTGTCAACCCGAAGTCTTTTGGCAAAGAGGCTACAAAGGGCGGGCAGGGCCGCTCTACTATATTATATGTGGAAAATCCTTCACAGGTTGGCACATTGTGGTAACCCCCAGAGGATTCCACACTAAGGGAGAGCTCCTCCAAGGAGGGGCATCCCCGTAGATTCACTGAAGCACTTAGTTGGGTTGAGATCAAAATAATTATGAGATAACTGCTAGACTGTGTACCGGACACATATTTCTTTGAACTTTTTCTTGGATCTATACCTTTTCAAACCTTCTCTCTTGTCTGTGTGCTTCACTGTTTTCATGTTTGTGTGTCTTATTGTCTGCATATGCGCGCGCTCGCGATGCTGTGAGAATGCCTGAGGAAATCAGACAAAGCCTGTGTGTGTCTGTGTGAGAGAAAGAAAAGAGTCCAGCTGGAGTCTGTGCATGTGTGTCAGGCAGTGAGTGTGTAAAATGTGCAGAAGCGGTGTGTGCGTGTGGGTGTGTTTGTGCAAATGTATGTGTTGGTGTGTGTGTGTTGGAAGAAAAAGAGTTGATTATGTCTGTGTGTGTGTGTGGAATAGAGGCCGTGGTCCAAACTTAGATTAAGGAAAAGAAAACATAGATACGTTTAAGTTAAACAGAAGTTTGGTTTATGAAAAATCACAAAACTGACAAAAATAAATTGATAAAATTGAAGAGAGCTGCTCTCAATCTAAAAATGAAAATATGTAAACCTCAGAATGACATTTCAAAGTGCACTTGACTAAATGCAATAAAATTAGATTTAAAACAAAACAAAAAATTAAAAAAATTAAAAAAACAAAACTGCATGAGCTGCGTGACTTCACCAACCTGCTTACTAACATATTTAATATTTGAGTGAATGGAAGTATGTGTGGTGATCAATGAGCATGTGAAGTGTTTTCTGTTAATCTTAACTACAGTTATACTGCTGTTTTTCCTGCAGTATCATTTTCAGTAATCCCGCCATCATCCCTTCACTGTTGATCAGAGACTCACTGAGTTTGTTCATGCAGCTTTGGAGCCGGTTCTCCAGGTTCAGAACCTGTAGCTGCAGCTCCTCATAGTGATAAGCACCTGTCTCCTCCTGGAGGCCCATCAGCACAGCAGACAGGTTTCTGAT
Source organism: Oryzias woworae (assembly GCA_016861445.1). Taxonomy (NCBI): domain Eukaryota; kingdom Metazoa; phylum Chordata; class Actinopteri; order Beloniformes; family Adrianichthyidae; genus Oryzias; species Oryzias woworae. The sequence goes on along the minus strand of BOLG01000688.1, from coordinate 6,652,611 downwards.
CTCCTCTCTGAACTGGGAGATGAGTCTGGTGTCTGTCTTGTACTGCTCCAGAACTGGGATCAGCGGCTGCAAGGACACCATCTTCCCCTTCAGCTCCTGGAAAACAGGCAAAGATGAAGAAGGAAGCCATGCAACATCTCTATCTTAAAGTCACGATGACGCAGATGGTTTTCCACAGTGTTTTGCTTTTTGTTTTTATCTCTGGTCCTAACTTTCCTCCTCTTTGTCTCCAGTCAAAAAACGAAAATTAAATTGAACAATAAGTTGTGTGATCCTCTTGGTTCCTTTTGGCTTTGAGGTTCAGAAAGTTAAAATAAAGACTTTTGTTTTTGAAATCACTTGTGTCAGCTAGATCCTCCCCCACCAATGAAACCATTTCTGACCTTTTGGGTGGGGTCAAACTTTTCTCAAATCTGGTTTTTAAAAAACATTTGAAATTATGTTGATGTGTGTATTGATAATTGCTGTGATGCGTTAGGAAAGCAACCAGCAGCATCCACAGCTGAAGCCAGGCTCAACATGTCACCATAGTGTAGAATTCCTGCTTCAGTCACCTGTTCGCTTTAGGTCTTAAACTGAGGAGACATCGTCTGCTTCAGGACTTCCTTTCAGTTTGTACTGTGAGCTGTGAGGGTCCAGATGAATCCAGTTGCTGTTTCCTGTTGGGTTTTCCCGCCCCCCCTCTGTGGATTAAGCTGTTTGGAGAAGCAGCTCATCCTGCCACCTTCCATGTTTCATAATCTCTGGATGGCTTCACCTCAGAGAGCTCTGAACTGGTGTTTTACTGTGCTTGTGTGTTTTTTTTCAGTATGAATTGACAGCCTCCATTTTGAGCTTGAAGTGACTTTAGTTGAACCGTTTGCAAGGACACGCACACACACACACACACACACACACCCACATTGCTCTGCAGCAGATGATTATGATTAAAAAATCTGACCAAATGTTCAGAAATCTGCTGGGAATGTTCATGATGCTTCTTTGCTACAACTTCTGTTTGGGAATGAAGAATCACATTTATTCTGCATTTTCTTCCACGTTCCCAAACATTCTGCTCTGTTCTCCACGTTTTTGGAAAGGTTCCAGTTCTGCTGTGGCCAAAGAGCGGCAGAAAGAACTGATGGTTTGGTCTTAACCAAGAACTCAGCAGCTTCTTTCTCCAGAAATGATCTTTTATTGATTGTGTGTCGCATGATGTCAAATACATTAATCTCATGAATGTAAAGTTATGTATTGTCCTCCTGGCCCGTACTCTGAATTTTTAATTGAGTTTGTAGACTTTCTATCAACTATTGTTTTAGATTCTGATACAATAATCATAGTAGGGGATTATAATATTCATGTTGATGACTGTAGTGACTGTCTAGGAAATGCTTTCTCAGCTTTACTAGATAATGTTGGTTTCACACAAAATGTAAATGCTATACAGCTGTAATAGCAAAGAATGGACATAATCTGAGATTTCTTTTTAGTACTATAGCCAGGCTAACTATCAGTCGCAGCTCAGTGGAACCACATATTCCTGCTACTCTGAGGAATTTCTTTCATTCTTCGATTGTAAAATCCTAAATATTAGACAAAAGCTGAACAAAGTTATCCCTAATATCAGCCCAGAGCAGGCTAAAACAGTAGAAACAAAGGCATCTATAGAAACCTCTGGAACATTAGACTGCTTCACTGCTGTAGATCTAGCAGAATTAACATCACTTATTACATCCTCCAAAAGCGTAACTTGTCTTTTAGACCCAATCCCCACAAAGCTTTTTAAAGAAACCTTCCCCTTAATTATTGAATCCATTTTAACTATTATAAATACTTCCATAGAAACAGGTTATGTGCCACAGTCTTTTAAATATGCAGTTCTTTTCTGAAAAAGCCCAGTTTAGATCCTGGCATTCTGGCCAACTATAGACCAATATCAAATCTCCCCTTTATCTCAAAGATATTAGAAAGAGTTGTAGTTAAACAGCTATACTGCCACCTACAGGACAATAGCCTCTTTGAAGATTTCCAGTCATGGTTCAGACCTCACCATAGCACTGAAACTGCATTAGTTAGAGTCACTAATGACTTGTTACTGGCCACAGAAAAGGGACTAATCTCGAATCTGGTCCTGTTTGATCTTAGTGCAGCCTTTGACACTATAGACCACAGCATCTTACTCCAGAGACTAGAGCATGACATAGAAATCAGAGGATCTGCCCTTCAATGGTTTAAATCCTATTTATCTGATAGGTACCAGTTTGTTCATGTAAATGGACATTCCTCCCATTATAGTCGAGTTAGCTACGGAGTCCCACAGGGCTCAGTTCTAGGACCCCTCCTGTTTATGCTTTACATGCTGCCTCTAGGGAATATAATCAGGAAACACAGGATTAATTTTCACTGTTATGCAGATGATACACAGTTGTATTTATCCATTAAACCCGACCAGAATGACCGCTTAGATAAACTTAATACCTGCATTAGAGACATCAGACAGTGATGACAACTAATGACCTTCTCCTAAACCCAGAAAAAACTGAGGTCATTATACTAGGCCCAAAATACCTCAGAGATGCCCTATCTGTTCAGATGGTCTCCCTGGATGATGTAAATATAACCTTCAGTTCCACAGTTAGAAACCTGGGGGTTTTATTTGACCAGGATTTATCATTTAAGGCTCACATATCACAGGCTTGTAAAACTGCATTTTTTCATCTACGCAATATTTCTAGGATCAGAAACATATTATCTAGAAGTGATGCTGAAAAACTCATCCATGCATTTGTTACGTCTAGGCTGGATTACTGTAACTCTTTGCTAGCAGCGTGTCCTAAAAGTTCTTTAAAAAGTCTTCAGCTTGTTCAAAATGCAGCAGCTAGATTGTTAGCAGGAACCAGCAGAAGAGAACACATTACTCCTGTGTTAGCTTCACTTCACTGGCTCCCAGTTCAATCTAGAATCCAGTTCAAAATCCTCCTGCTAACCTATAAGGCCTTGAATGGTATGAACCCATCCTATATTAAAGATCTCATAGAGCCTTACCAACCAAACAGAACACTTCACTCACTAAATGCAGGACTGCTTGTGGTTCCTAGAATCTCTAAAAGCACAGTTGGAGGTAGAGCCTTTAGCCACCAAGCTCCTGTTTTATGGAATAAACTTCCAGCTCATGTAAGAGAGGCTGACACAGTTTCTTTTGATTTGATTTGAAATGTTTTATTTCAAGCAGACAAGTCTCTACATTCAAAGTTAGGATTAAAACATTCCTCTTTGGACAGGATTATTGCCAGGCTAGCTAGTAATCAGAGATTATTTAACTTACTGCTCCTCTGCTTCACCTGCTGTGATGGGGTTTGCCGCGCTGGCTCTACTCGCTCCTGCTCAGTCACACACACACACACACACACACACCCCCATCTCCCTCCACCTCAAGATTTCCTCTTATTTTCTACCCTTCCCTCACACACTACATACACGTTAAGGGACTCTATGTCCTATGGCACTCACTTTAATTTCAAGGGACCACCAAATACCAACTGCACAACATTACATAACACCTTTATTTCAAGGGATCACTGGATCCCACTACACTCACTCAGACTCCAAGGGACCCACAAGTCCCATCTGCATCACACAACATACTCAAGTCCACAACCCCCTCTCCTTCATCTCTCTCTTCCCTTTTCTACTAACCTCATACCTATCTCACAATAAACCCTACCCTAATCCGGGTCTGCATCCTTCTCCCACCCCCCCTCTCTCCATCTGCAATCTTCATTACATCACTTGCCATCTGCCAATGCTTTATTTTTTTGGTTTATCATGCCATTCACATGTTGTCCCTCTTTCCCACACCCTTACAGGGGAGTGGAAGAGTCTGTGCTCCTGTCCTTGGCTGTGACCTCGCCTTTGGCCCCTCCCACTCCTGTCTTTGGCTGTGACCTCGCCTTTGGCCCCTCCCGCTGCTGTCCTTGGCTGTTACCTCGCCTTTATCTAAACGTATTTGTTTATTAGACATATACTTGTTATTCAATCATGTAGTTACATTTTTTGGTTGAGGATTTCTCCTTGATGTGGGAAACTCTCAGGTTTCTTAGTCCCCCCCCCGCAAAAAAAAAAAAAAAAAAAAGAAAGATAGGGGTTTTTTTAAATGAGTTTTTCCTCACCGCGAAGGAGGGTGTAAGGGCAGATATGTTTGTTCAGCTTAGTCTGTTTTATAACCAGGTTTTGTTTATTTTTACATGTTTAATAATTATTTTTGCTTCTTGCAATTTAATGATAATCAGTCCAATGAGACGACTATGGCTGTGATTTTGGGCTATATAAATAAAATTGAATTGAATTGAATTGAATTGAAAGAGGAATAAACTATGAAGAATATTTCCTGAGTAACAAACTACTCAGAGGAATCAGTGCAATGGACTTCATTTCTTTACTTAAGTTTGTTTTTTTGGCTACGTTGTACTTGTACTGAGTAACAACAATATAAGCAACTTATACTCCCTCCTTGACTTACTGTAAATTACTCAAGTAAGTGTAATGAGTAGCGGTAAGTGTCCATTCAGATGTAGTGGAGTAAAGAGTACAAATATTCAATAAAAAATGTAGTCCAGGAGGGAGTAAAAGTTGCTTATATTTTTGATATTCACTACAAGTACAACGTAGCCAAAAAACATACTTCAGTAAAGTAACAAAGTCCATTTACTCAAGTTCTTTACACCTCTGACTCAGTGAATTAAAAAGATCTCTGATACCAAAGGGGGTCCAAAACACTTTTTCTTCTGTCTTTAACTAAGACTCAGAGAAAATTCAAATGTTTCCAAAAGTGTCATCCGTTTTTATGCTGCAGTCCTCTTGTGTTTATAGCATTTATAGTTTCAGAACATCATGTCTGTAAAACGGAGAACACCCAAAATCTTAAAGGTGGAATGAGGTCAGTCATCACACGTCCTGTACTTTGTGGGGATTAGCAAGGCGTCTCTTTGCTGCCTGAGGTTTATTCTGCTTCACAATGACATTTTTCTTCTCCAGGTGGCAGCAGAGCTACGTGAATCTCATCAGGAATGTCTAGTCCTCACCCCCCGGCCCCCCGCCAGTCTTTTTAGTTGTAGATGAAGTCTTGCATGAAAGAAGCATGTACCTGAAAGTTCTTGTTAATTAGGATCCTCCTGTCAGACTCGACCTGCCGGAACTTGGACCTGAGCCCTCTGATCTGGTTCTCCATCCTCATGATGTATTGAAAGTCTCTCTGAGTCCGCAGGTTTAGAACCTCGATTGACTGGGACATGTTCTGCACCTGTTCAGGGAATAGACCAGCAGCAGAACCAAACATTCGTCTTCTTTAGGTGACCTGTCGGGCTGTGACTTCTGATGTCTCAAACAAAAGTTTCTGTCTGTCAGATTTCCTGCTGATTAATATGGACACCGGATGAAGAAGCATCTGCAGTTACAGGACATCACACTTCGGAGAGTCTGATTCCCAATAAATATAAAGTTTTTAGGAATCACTTGGAGATTTATGTGAACTCAAGTTGGCAAAAACATCGGTTTTAGAGTAAAACATGTTTGCAGAAATGCTGCAGTTGAATGGATGCCGACTTACAAACATGAACAAGCTGCTTTTTTTCTCCCCTGTGGCTTTAATTAAACCAGAACTGCAGCAGAGTGGAACAAAACTGGAGCATTGTGCTCTGCTCTGGTGGTAGGGTCCTGAATGGCCTGACCGTTGGCCTCAGGCAGTGCAGTACATTAGAGGAGATGCAGGCGAATGTAGGACACTCTACCCTGTTCATCACAAAGTCCATGTCAGCTGATGTGGTTTAGTCCACATAGAAATGTCTGATTTTGCATGAAGAATTTAAGAATTTCAAAGGATTAAAAAAATGCATTTGGGGGGTTGACTCTTGAGAAAAACATGAAACTTTTCACTTGTTTGCTCTCAAAATACCTGAATCATCCAGATGTCGTCAAACAGCTGCAGCCCCCCCCAAACATGAAGACATGTTTTTATGGAAAAATGGGGTTTCTCTTCCTGAAGAGAAATTAACCTGCTAGACATCCTTGGTCAGCAAAGCAGCAGAAAGCAGTGAAGAGAGAGCTGGCGAACAGTTAAAGGGGGAGATCTGCAGCTCTGTTTCAGACCCTCCCACTAGTTCCTCTTCAAGGGAGCGCATCATATATCCCTGTGGTGACGTTCTTCATCAGTCAGATGAAGCAACTAGGATGATTGGTTAAATGTCTAGAGAAGAAATTCAGTCAGGGGGCTGACGGTACTTCAATAGAGCCACGTACGAATGCAGGAAGGAGGTTAAAGAGCAGGCGATTGCACTGTACCTGAGGATTCAAACCCCCGTGAGGAGTTCAGGTGTTTGTCTGCATGTGATCATGTGTGTGTGTGTACAGACCTTCTCCAGGAGCTGTCGGAGCTGTCTTCCTTTGGCATCTATGGAGCACAGGTTCTGTTCGGGGGCCACCACGGTGCAGATGCATCTCCCATCTGCTTTCTGAGCTGAGCTGTGAACCTGCCATCCCTCCTTTGGCCCGATTGTCTACACAAGAACCAGACAAAACACTAAACTTCCACAGTCACAACTTTGACTTTGGTGTTGTTATATACAACAGTTGCAGTGCAAATTCCACCCCCAAAGCTCCAACCCCCCACATGTGACTGATAATCTGCACTGATGTCCTGTAGGAGATTTCTCTGCTTTCGTTGTCTTCTGTGAATTTCAACAGGAAACAGATTTGATAATCCAAGTCTGGACGCTCTGCTGGATTTTCTCTTTCAGTGAAAATCCTGTAGAGAGAAATCAACTTTCTGATTCACCAGTGCTATCCTCTGTTTTAACAAGAACAATTTGTTATTGTTTAAGAACAATAAAGTTTTGCTTTAACAAACCAAACCACCGCTCCATATGTACATGTTTAACCATAAACTCAAGGTTCAACTGGGAGCCAGTAAAGTGAAGCTAACACAGGAGTAATGTGTTCTCTTCTGCTGGTTCCTGCTAACAATCTAGCTGCTCCATTTTGAACAAGCTGAAGACTTTTTAAAGAACTTTTAGGACACGCTGCTAGCAAAGAATTACAGTAATCCAGCCTAGACGTAACAAATGCATGGATGAGTTTTTCAGCATCGCTTCTAGATAATATGTTTCTAATCCTAGAAATATTGTGTAGATGAAAAAATGCAGTTTTACAAGCCTGTGATATGTGAGCCTTAAATGATAAATCCTGGTCAAATAAAACCCCCAGGTTTCTAACTGTGGGATTAGAGGCTATATTTACACCATCCAGGGAGACCATCTGAACAGGTAGGGCATCTCTGAGGTATTTTGGGCCCAGTATAATGACCTCAGTTTTTTCTGGGTTTAGGAGAAGGTCATTAGTTGTCATCACTGTCTGATGTCTCTAATGCAGGTATTAAGTTTATCTATGTGGTCATTCTGGTCGGGTTTAATGGATAAATACAACTGTGTATCATCTGCATAACAGTGAAAATTAATCCTGTGTTTCCTGATTATATTCCCTAGAGGCAGCATGTAAAGCATAAACAGGAGGGGTCCTAGAACTGAGCCCTGTGGGACTCCGTAGCTAACTCGACTATAATGGGAGGAATGTCCATTTACATGAACAAACTGGTACCTATCAGATAAATAGGATTTAAACCATTGAAGGGCAGATCCTCTGATCCCTATGCCATGCTCTAGTCTCTGGAGTAAGATGCTGTGGTCTATAGTGTCAAAGGCTGCACTAAGATCTAACAGGACCAGATTCGAGATTAGTCCCTTTTCTGTGGCCAGTAACATGTCATTAGTGACTCTAACTAATGCAGTTTCAGTGCTATGGTGAGGTCTGAACCCTGACTGGAAATCTTCAAAGAGGCTATTGTCCTGTAGGTGGCAGTATAGCTGTTTAACTACAACTCTTTCTAATATCTTTGAGATAAAGGGGAGATTTGATATTGGTCTATAGTTGGCCAGAATGCCAGGATCTAAACTGGGCTTTTTCAGAAAAGAACTGCATATTTGAAAGACTGTGGCACATAACCTGTTTCTATGGAAGTATTTATAATAGTTATAATTGATTCATTAATTAGGGGAAGGGTTCTTTAAAAAGTTCCTCTATCTGGATCTTCCATCTGGTTTCTCTATCTGGTTCTTTTATCTAGTTTTTTCGTCTGGTTCCTCTAGCTAGTTCCTCTGTTTTGTTTCTCTGTTTGGTTCTTCCATCTGGATCTTTCAACCAGTTCTTCTGTGTTTTTTAGATTCCTTTATCTAAAATACATGTACTCTCATTTTTCCACGCACTTTCCCCAATGATTTAAAAGCTGCTTTGTAGATTCCGGTCAAGGGCAGAAGGAGGGCAAAGGCACTTTGGTCTGACTGACCTGCTCCCTCACAGATTATTTTGGTAAACTTCTGCATACATGCTGAACACATAACTGTCATAAGACCTTCACTGAACACCATGGTAGTTTTCCTTTCCGCTCTTTTCTGTTCATTTCACTTGTTTTTGCTGCAAAAATCTTGTTTCTTTTTTACACAAACACAGATGTGATGAAGGAGTGGATCGTTAGGAACTTAACATCTTCACCTCACCTGATACTTCGTTTGTGATCAAAGCCTTCTATTTCCACCTTTGCATTCAAACATCCCGGATGTGTCCGGAGCTGTAAAAGCAGGAACCTGAGCCAGAACTTCAGCTGAGCTCGTGCTTCGCTGCGGTTCTCTTGGCGGGTTTGTGTGCGCACTTACCGCTGTGGCGGAGCAGGATCCGAACAGGAGCAGGACCAGCAGTGGATTCAGCACCACAGACAGCGACCGCATCCTCCTCCGACTTCGTGATGAAGTAAATCCCGCAAATTCTCGTCTGCGTGCTCGTAACGCTGCGTTTACTTGGCTGTGACAGTGGAATTTCGGTGAAGGAGGGGGGCACGTGCTCTCTTTCATGTTCACCATTCGGCTAACGATAAAGACAACACACAGATGCACTTTGAGATGTGTTGAACCTTTCCCGCCTTGTTCTCCGACCCTCGTCTGAAGTCGCAGTGGAGATCTTCTCCAGGGCCGAAGGCTGCTCTTCCCCTGGGGTTCAACCCCCTGTTTGGACCCCCAGAGCTTCTGGAGAGTGTGAAGCCACAGAACCAGTCTCAGTTCTTTAAGAGGAACTGTCTTCATTACTTTTTCTGCACGCAAAAACGACGACTGTCTGCAGCCACTGCGCTCTGCCTCTCCCTCCCTCGCGCGCAACGTTCCTCACGCGCACACGCCTCCTCCTGTACAGCACGAGCTAAGAAACACAGGGTGCGTCACACACACACTATGAGGAGGATAAGAGTAAGTTTGAAGGTCTGATTTCATCTGTTGTTTAGGACTCCCCCAAAGGATCCGTCATCACTCAGCTCAGAAAGCTTGTGTTTGTGTGTGTGCGCGTGTGTGTGTTTGTATTGGGGGGGTGGGGGGCTGATCATCCTTGCGGAACAGCAGCAACAACAAGTAGAACAACAACTTTAGTGTTTTTTCAGAACATCTGATGGGGCATTAACCAAAGTGATCTTCACTTGATCTCAAATATGTAATAATGATTGCTAGATTAATGTAATCACGTGTTCTAATGATGATCAATGCTTATAACTGCTTATAACTGTTACATGACGTGTGATTCATGTTACTGTTTACTGAAATCATGAAATAATGTGTTTTGAGAATGATGGGCTTCATCCAGCTTGAGGTAGTAATCAACAAGTGCTCAATTTTGTTACTTGAAAAAAATCTGCACTACATCTGATCAGAACCAGATTTTGAAAACGATACAAGACTTTGAAATGAAGTAACGATGTAGGGGTGGGATTATATAAGGTCGCTTCTTCCCACTCCTTTTCAAGCAATCAATTAAGCTCTACTAGTTATTTAAGAATTATAATCTTCATTGCATCCATTATACATACTTCTCCATGAAGCTAAGCAGAGGCAAGATGGTTTGATAAATCGGGTCATGGTGGCCTATTTATCAGTCATATGTTGTCCCTCTTTCATACTCCCCTCTGGGGGAGCGTGAAAAATTCCAGCTGGATCATCTGTGCTCCTGTCCTTGGTCTAGCCCTGTCTTTGGGTTCGTCTCACACCCCCAGCTGGCCCCCAGTTCCATCTGGATGAAGCCCATTTACAACACTATTCAAACATGTAGTTGTACAGTTAGTTTAGCTAATTCTTCTTTAACAGTTCTAGTACATCGCCTTTCCATCCTGGGAAAGGATCCCTCCTTTATGTGGACATCCCTGAGGTTTCTTTCTTTTTCCAACATAGGGTTTTTTTATGAGTTTTTCCTCACCATGAAGGAGGGTCTAAAGGCAGGAATGCCAGTTTGGCTTCATCTATTTAGTTTATTCTGTTTTGTTTAGTTTAGTTTAGCAACCAGCTATTGTTTATATAATAGGACTGGCTTTATGTTCAAATCGTTGTTAAAATGAATTGTTCCACTTCTAGATTTGACTCATTTAGGAATCATGGGGATGCTAGGGCATGTATATGTGTGTTCTGTAGTGGTTAGTAACCTCACTCTACAGTGACAAAGTTAAATGAATGCTACAAGTGGGCCGGTACTCACCAGTCCTCAGTACTGGCACTTTTAAAAATAGCTCTTTAGAGCAGGGGTCTCCAAACATTTTATTATGAGGGCCACATAACTTTTTTCCTGTCTGATGTGGGGCCGGGGTCCACTTGTAGGCTGACAAAAAAAGGCTGTGCCTAAACGTAAAGATTTTTGGTTTTCCATAAAGCCACACATAACCAAACATTAATAACCCTTTCTGGGATCTTCACAGAAAAATCTCAGGAAATAAATATTAATCAGTTTAAATACATAAACAACACTTTTGATAAAATGAAAACAAAATCAAATAACTGTATTTTCTACAGAAGGGAAAAGAATCCTCATATTAATATATTCATGTAAAAAATGTTTTGTACTTATAAGTGAATAATATGTAAATGCTTTCATTCCCCTTCCAGACCCCCCCCCCCCCCAAAATAAATAAAAACAACAAAACAATGATTTACTATTGAACTTTTAAACTGAGATAACACAAAACACTCCAACAACAACCTAAACTACTATGTGGAAAACAAAAAGAAAAAACAAAATTTGTAATCATGGTAAAGCTTGGCATTTAAAACATCAAATGTCCCAGCTTTGTGAAGCAGATCTAGTTTCTTCAGTCAATCATGGTCTGCTCTCTTCTAAAGGTTATCCTCAGGTCTAGGTTGGTTGTGAAGCCTTCTGTGTGAAATTCTTCTATTACAGACTCTAAATTCTGCTTTCGTATTATCAATACAAGTAAAACTGTTCCAGATGTTTCTGCTTTTTCCTGTTGTCACACGTTTTCTTTATGCTTTTTTAATGTTCCCTCTTCTTGTTGCACCTGGCGCTCTCTGTTTCTCCCTCAGTTCATCTGCTGAGGCACGTGGACAGAGTAAGATAAGAGGGGTAAACACATATTGATTAGTCATATGTGGCTTGAACAATGAAAAAGTAGGAGAGGATGAAAGGATATGGAAAAAAGTGGTTCCCGGAGCTGACTCGTTATTCATTACAAAGAGATGCGGTTCTAAGAACTGTTTCATTCTCAAGACTATTTTATCAATAAAACGAAGCAACTACGCCGTCCTGTATGAAGTTAGATTTGTTGCCAAAGTTTTGTTCACGTATAAAAAAGTTTTGCACTTGTCACTGTAAATCAATACATGTGCTCGTATGTGCATGTGACATTTCTCTCACACACACAAACCATTTTTACGGACGAACAATAATTTAGCAACAAATCTAACTTCATAGTTATGTTCTAAAAATAATTTGTGGTAATGAAATCCATGAAATACAGTGGAGATAAAAAGTTATTTTATTGTGAAAAGCTGTAGCAACGTATTCAACAAGCTGCATACGTTTATCGTTTACTAACAAGGGACTAAAAAGCACACTTACAAATGGATGTTGTGGCATGCGTCACTGACAAACAGTGAGAGGCTGAAACAGTGTGACAGTGATCACCATTTCCTGAGCCAATGTGATACCTTCAAGTGCTTTGATAAGGATCAGGTCACACAAGGGATAATGACCAACAAGAGCTGCTGGTGCTGAGGAAGAGCGCATCAAACTCTGCAATGTAATCTAAAGAAACCTTGCAGTAAGTGCCAAGGCAGACATCTCCAGAAACTGCATGATGTCAACATTAAGCCTGCAAGCGAAGGGTCCTGCCTTGTTAATGTACCTAGACAGACCCACAGAGAGCAGTCGAGATCTCCGGAAAGTTAATCAGGGTCCTTCCATGGCATGAAAACAAGACCCTTGATACAAATGCAGTCCTGGATGATGGCTCAGAGGAAACTATGCTCTTACCTGAAGCCTCACATAAGTTAGAATGGTCTCCGGACGCATTAGCCCTCAGAACCATTCACCAAGATGTGCAGCTACTGAATGGCACAGGTGTCACCTTCAAGATCTCACCCATTACTCAGCCAAACAGATTCTTCACAATCACAGATGCCTTCACTGCCAAGCAACTCAACCTTGCAGATCATACCTATCCGATGGCTACACTCAAGTGTAAGTAAAAGCACCTCCATGACATTCCTATCCAACCTTTCAACAAAGTCACTCCAATGGTCCTAAATGGAGTGTACAATTCTCACCCGATAGTCCCAGTGGAGCCAGTTGTTAGATCTAAAGTACTTGTTATCTTAAAACCTAAGAACAACGGAGAAAAATGAGACTGGAGACTGGAAATAGTTTTTACAGTCGCGACCGAGAGAGAGGACTTTCTTGGAGTTTTTCTGCCCTCAGATGAACTCTCTCTCTCACACCCCTCCTCGATCGGACCCTTTTATTGAGCACGCTGTTGCTAGGCAGATTTGGCAGTCATACGTCACAAGGTATATACGTAAAAAAGTGAAATAAGACACCCTTATGGGTCAGTCGTGTTTTAAGCACACAAACGCATAAGTACAAAGAGCAAATTTATCTTACACCAGTCCGTTTAAGACAACAGTGCTTTTTCATATCTCTCAGTCCATCTCTCGTCCACACAGTGGATGTACATTAAAACTACTTTTATTTTTAGACTGGACCTGAGCTCCCTCTTTCTTATTTCATGTTCTGATGCACAGGAAAAAGTACTTCTTTTTATTGATCAATATTTACATTCAATAAGCAGGGTTAGAGGTTAGGATTCTAAAGTAACCTAAAGCAACCATTTCTTTATTGATATATTTAATTGCAAGAGTAGGCAACTACCAGCAAAGAAAGGTCATTTTCTTCAGATTAGCATTGTAAACATGTAAACTCAGCTGACCTCATGTAAACATGCACTTATCCTGCAAACAGTCACTCAAAGGCTTTAAGAGATGATTTTTTTTCCAGTGTTGGAGGTTTGGTTGGTTGGGGGGGTGCAGGGCATCACCCAAAACCGTTTGTTTGACACAGATAACTGAAACCATGTAAAAATGAATGTTAGTATTAAGTTGTAGATTATAAAAGTCAGATCCTCTGAAAATGATCCACTTATTTGATGAATCTGTTACAAACAGGCAGTTGGCTGTGCAGCAGGTTTAATGAACAGATGAAGTGGCAGGAATCAGCCACGTTGTCAGTGCTGATCTCATAGCCCAGAAATGCAATGGAGGTTTTCTGAAATTCACACTTCTCCCCTTTGACATACAGTCTGTGGGCAAACAGCTGCTTTAACACCTGCTTAACATGACAGATGTGCTCCTCAAAAGAGTACGAGTAGATCAGGATGTCATTGATGTACACAATGACAAAATGTTCAGCATTTCCCTGAAGATGTCATTCACAAAAGCCTGGAACACCTAGGAGGTATTGCAGAGACCGTAGGGCATGGCCAGCTACTCATAATGTCAGGAGGTGGTCAAAAAGGCGATCGTCCATTCATCCCCTGCTCAAATAAAAATGAGGTTGCATGCACTCCTTCAGTCCAGCTTTGTGAAGAAGTGGGTGATGGGAAGCTGCTCCAGGCTGCAGGAACCAGAGGCAGGAGGTAGTGGCATTTCACAGTCACGTCATCCAGGCTGCAGTAATCAATCCAGGTCTCAGGCCACCATCCTTTTTCTTAACAAAGAAGAGGCCGGCTGAAGCTGGAGAAGTAGATGGTCAGACGAACCCCTTGGCCGACTCCTTCTGGATGTATATCTGCATGATACCCAACTCAGGCTGGGATAGCGGGAAGACCTGCCCTCTGGCGGGCATAGCTCTGGGCAGGAGGTCAAAGGACTGTGTAGAGGGAGCTGTGTGACATGCTGTTTGCCGAAAGCCTCCAACAGATCATCATATTAAGCCAGTAACCCCTCCACCTCCTCCTCCAAAAAACCTCCTCCAACCCCCCATGCCGCGCTGAACTTTGCAATGGTGGTGAATGCGATTGGCCGTGATGATGTGAGCCTCACTCAATCTCTAAGCCAACCCTTTGTCTAAAGGCACTGATGCTGGGAGTGAGCAGATGTGAATGTCAGCCTGCGCTCTGAACAGACTGTGGTGGGATGGGCCTCTCCAGCCAGGAAAATGACAGAACAGCAATGACAAAGGGACAGAGAGCTTTGTAGTTGTGAGCTGGTTCGGTGAGTGTGATGTTCCGAGTCAACAACTGGATCCGGCCTGACCACAGAAGTCATCCGTCTAGTGCAGAGACTGCCACCCACGTGTCACATGTAAGCAATAGGACATCGCGAGTGTGAACAAAAGCCAGTTCAATCAATTTCTCTGCTGCCCCAGAGTCAATCATGGCCTGAGTTTCCACTACACAACGGTTAAAACGCAGGGCCACCGGCAGGACAAAGGTGAGAGCGGGTTCACTCACCAGCTCTCCAAAGCATCCTGGAGGGCAGTTTGGACAGGTGTTTCAGATGTGGCCTAGCTGACCACAGTAGAGAGAGCGATTCTTCCAAAATCGCCTCACTCTCTCCCCTCGAGTCAGCTGCATGGAGCCAAGTTGCATGGACTCTTGGTCAGAACAGGAGGTCCCAGGAGGAGACAGCTAAGTGGCCACTGCCATCGCTGAGGTCAGGTAATGTGGCCATGGCGTTCTCAGCAGATTATCGACTTTTTTGGTGAGAGCAATGAATTGGTCCATAGTCAGGCCCTCATCGCTGCATGCCAGCTGCAGCTCTGCCATGAACCTCTTCCAATAAGCCATTGTTAGTGTGCTGGTTGTCCAGTCAGTGCATGACGCCAGCGTCCCAAACTGGAGTGAATAGGCGGCTGTGGTCTGCCGCCCCTGCTTGATTCCATATAACTGCTCCCTGGGGTCCTTGCCATCTGCTGGATGATTAAACACGTCATCTGCATGAACGCTGCATAGGACTGGAAAGGGCAGTGCTCCTCCTATCCCGAGCTCAGCTATCCACTGTTGTGCTTCTCCAGTCAGAAGTGAGCTCACCAGAGTCTCATTGGCTTCTTCTATCGGGTAGAGTTGCAGTTGCTGATGCAGGAACGGGTCACATTGCAATAGGAAACCTATGCATTACTCTCACGGATCATTGTTAAAATTGTCCAGGAGTGCCAAACTTGGTCTCAATGTAAGAGTTGGAGACGGGCTCGGCGAGTTGGTGAGGGCAACTGGATGGATGGAGAAGAAGTGGCAAAGCTGGAAGGTGTGACACCACCTGGCGGATTGCCCTGAAGACGCGCCATGATTGCTTTAGTTGTGGCAGTCAGACGCTGGAGCTCGCAACCATGCTCCAGTAACTTGGTGGCAAATCCGTCCAGGTTTCGATGGGTTGGGTACTCTTGCTGCTGGATCTAAGGATGGTGAAGTATTCTGTTACAAACAGGCAGGATCCAAGTGCAGCAGGTTTATTGGACAGATGGGTTGACAGATCGGGAGTCAGACTTCACCATCAGTCTGTGAAGCTAAGTCAAGGTTGAGCAGGCAGAGGTCAATAACAAACTTGGGAGTTTCCGGGATCAGACTTCTGATATTGTAGTTTAGACATGGGTCGGGGAAGGTGGCAGACAAACAGAGTCAGAGCAGAAACGGTCAGGAAAACAAAATGTCACGTCAGAGTCAGTGTCAACGCTCAGTAATGCAGGCAATATGGCACAAACAGTACTTCACACTGAGAGAGGCTCGGTCAGGTGGATAATTATCAATGGGTTAGGGTTAGCGGCAAAACAAGAGACTACGCGCTGAGGTAGCTGGGAAATGTAGTGAGTCATTAGTCTGGGGATGGCTCCCGCCAGTGATCAGAGGAAGGGAGACGGAGCTCCTGACAGTATCAAAGCTGAAACTCCTCAACATTGATCTGAAACACTGTCAGGAGACTTTTACACAATCTACAAGTGAATGCGAACGATTGCGATGTGAATCTTTGGTTAAGCTATAATCATTTATTTTAGTTGCACTCAAGTTGAAAAGAAACACTACTTACACATTTAAAGACAAAAGCTTAAAGATCAGGCAGTGGAGTTCTGGCAGATCCAGATTCAATCCAAACTGGACTCAGAGAGAACAAAAAACGGAGCAAATGCATCTCCTAAACCGCTTCTTCTTTAATTCTTGTGACCAACATGGATGATATGGACATGGGAGAAGCAATTTCTGCACTCAGACAGCCAATAACACATTCAGCTCATCATTTTTACAATCAAGTTTTAATTCTTTCCAATGACAGCATGTGAAAACATACAGAGATCATTTCCACAGGCCTCTCTCTCTGCAGCTGCTTTAATGAAGCCAGAAGACAAATTGGAACTTTCTTTACGCCCTGTTTAAAACTTAGAACATGCTTTCAGAGAAAACTAGGGTCCATATTTTGAGGTATAACAGTTGGCTGGAAGAAAATATTCTTTATAGAATTTTAAAATCTGTCTTTATGTTTTCCTGTTCAAACATTATAGTATCTAATTCAAAATCTGCTGTGTTTGCCAGACCGTTTTATAACATGCATGTCCAAAAATAGATGTATAAGCTTTGGTAAATGCGCATGACGGTTGATCTGAATCTCTTTCTCATCCACTGCATCCTTGAGAGACATTAATATATTCTTTATTCAAGCATGACCTCCCAAATATATGTTCAAAGTTGAAGACAGGGGTCATGCAGGTGTGTGAGTGCACAAATTTATACCAAATATTAATAAAATTAATTACAGTTTTATCAAAACGCACCCATCATAGCACCTGGAGTATTTTGTGCACAAAAGCTCTGTTGTGGTAGAATTCAGAGCAGAATCTGCAGGGTTGAAGGAGGAGGGAGGAAGATGAGGATGAATCTGGGACCAGACGACCCTATGCATTGAAAAAGTGGGATACTGTCCGCTGTCCGCTGGAGCATCAAAGGTCCTTCAGCTGATGTCACAAAGTCAAAGTCAGGCGGTTCTGGCCCAGTTTGGTCCGCTTGTCAACGCGTTCAGGACACACTGTTCTTCTCTGGGCTTTTGTGACCTTCTCAGTAACACAGGAAACAGAACTTGCTTCGTGGGAGGAGCAGTTGTTTGGTTTAAATGGGTGTCCGTACGAACCGTCTGACCCTGCCCATCAGGAGAAGGGGCGTGTCTAACCAAGGAAACACACGGGACCAACCTCGAAGCCAAACCTCTGGTTGGATTCACCAAAGTCATTGAGCATGACGTCGATGATGGGCAGCTGGTCAATGCGGGGGGTGTTGATCTCCAACATGGTCCTGGAGTAGCCCTGCCTCAGCTGCACACAAAACACAGGCATGGGTTGGTTCAGATGACCCAGTCTGTCTTCACACAGAACCTCAAACTACAGAGTTATTTATACATGTTTTTAAAAGAGATTAGGGAAGAAAAGACTCAGACATTAGCAGTAATGAACATGGAGGCTGCATGTGTTTAGAAGGGAAACTCTTCATCCCTGATGCGTCCTGATCAATACGTGCATGGGTCAGGGGATAACGTGCATGTCTGTGAAACATTTCAAATCAATAATCCAATCCTGATGCTGGTTTACGGCTCAGCAGGAATCAACAACAAGTGTTAGGAGCTGCAGCGCTGAAAACCACATGGGTGAATAGAAGAACGTGTGGACGGATAATGATTGAAATCAATCTCAACATTCTGACTTCATTCAGAAATATTTCACAAGATTTGGTCTGAAAATGCTTGAGGGAAATCTCCAGCATTAAATATGACCATCATTGATTAATTGCCAAAATCACAAGAAAATATTCAAAAGACAGTTTCATTTAAACCGTCTCTGTTTTTCTTTCCTGCACATTCACTCTGCTTTCTCTCCAGCTGCTATATATTTTACATGTACTTTCAACCATCTACATTTTTGGTTTTCTGGATTCCAAAAACTTGATCAAAAGAAAGTGTGTGAACCCACCGAGCAGCCATCCATCAGAGGTTTGATGAAAGGATTGTTGTCATAAGACATTTCCTCATCATTAGAGCCCAGGAAGCGCAGAGCCTTGTCATAGCTGTCAGCCTTGGCGTTGTACCAAGCCACAGACTGATGGCAAATATAGGTGAAGTTCTGCCGCGCTGACGAACTCAGAAGCTTCAGGAAGGTCATCTGCACTGAGTCTATGGCGTTGTCTGCTGCATCCACGTAGTTCAGCTGCAGAGTGCAGATGGAGAAAGCAGATAATAAGCAGAGGTGGAATCAGCATTTGATTGACATGAGAACAGACGTATGGAAAAAGCGAACAAGAGACAAAAAATGAGAGGAAATTTAGGACGGATTTACAGAGGACAGGAGGAAGGTGTTTTAGTGAGGAAGACAGTTAGAATGAAACAAAGCTCTTCCGAGTGAAAAGTAAAAAAAGAAGAAGAAAAAATGCACACGTACTATTTTACCACGTTTAAATTCACTGAACCAGGCTCCTGGAGTCTCCTTGGGCCAGTTGGATAATCGAACCTAAAATAAGGACAGAGAAACATGACAGGTCCAAAACTCTAATGAAGGCTGTCTGAGCAGAGACCACGGAGGCCGATCCTCACCCCTGTGGATTTCTTGTCTGGGTAGATGCATGTTTCTCCTCCTGCTGTGAAGTTGCAGTAGACTTTAATGGAGTCTCCAATGCAGCCCTGGTTTGGATCGATCCAGTATTCACCTGCAAGACAAAACAAGCTATAAAACACAGCTTTGGAAAACTTTTCACTCATTCAGAACCAAACCATCAGAAACTGGTTCAGTTTTCCAGCAGCCATTGGTCCTGTTGATGAATTCTGCCAGATCACTGGTGTATGAGGAAGGGTGTGTCGGTTGTACCATCAGGGAGGTCAGGTTGACTGAGATGCAGATCATTGCAGGTCCTGGCAGGGTTGTCCTGGGTTCCCAGGGGGAATTTCATACGCTCAATATCCTGTTTGAGGTTGTTGAGAGACCCAAAGACGTCCTCCATCCCTTCCATGCCGGCGTAGTCAGCTATCACCTCGTCCGCCTGCACATCAGCCTGCCGCCGGCTCTTCTTACCAGGCTGCTGGATGGGCAAAGGCTGGATAATATCTCCAGGAGGACCCTGCAGCACAGAGGAGGTCATGTTTACTGGCTGTGAGAGATGGACTCCACAGCAGGCTGCTGCAGCCATCCACCGATGACGAGCATGATCTGTTGTTTGTGGATCATCAGAATAACAACCACCTGGATGGAACTAATGAGGAAAATCTTTTGAACTGAAACAATGATGATACCAATGACATAACATTAGATGCACTTTTAAACTAGCATTTTTTTAACTATTTATCCAAAAAACAGAATCCAGTCAGTGTAAGTTGAAGCTTACAGGTGGTCCTGGTGGTCCAATCACTCCGGGGTCTCCCTTCTGACCCGCTGAGCCCTAAAATCAACATGATGACCACATTACTGAAGCAATCATCTCAATATTCTCTGGATAAACTGCTGCAGACACAAACACTCACACTAGACCCTTTGCTCCCCTTCTGTCCTTGAGCTCCCTGGAGAAAAATTAAAATCATTAGTTTCAGAAACTTCTGTGTGCCAGGAATGACAAACAAGAGCAGAGGAACAGGAACTCACAGGAATTCCAGGAGGACCAGGGGGGCCAAGAGGACCAGAAGCACCCCCGATGCCCTGGAGACACATAACCAGGTCAATTAGCATGAAATACAATGACTATTTTTCTAAAGGAAAGAAAACAAGACAGAACTACAGGTACATCTGTGGAACATTCTGGTTATTTGGAGTACTTACAGCCTCACCCTTACCACCAGCAGCACCTGCAGGTCCTGGAAGACCTCTGTCTCCCTTCTCCCCAGGTTCACCAGGAGGTCCAATCAGACCAATCAGTCCAGGATGTCCCTGCAGCAAAAATTAAACCTGACTTAGAAATCAGATCCAATTAGCAGAGGAGCCTGGTCCTTGTCATTCTGATGACGGGGCCAGCCCTGGGCATAGGCGAGCTAGGCGATCACCTAGGGCACCATCTGCAAAGTGGCATCCTGCTTGTTTTCAGCTAACCCTGCTTCAGCAGATGCTGATTAGCTGGATTGAATCAGCGCAGTTTCTGATTGACTGAACACACCTGATCCAGGTGAGTGGCAATGACTGAACCAGGGTTAGCTGATAAGCAAGCAGGAAGGCAGCCCTCGAGGACCAGGGTTGGAGTATGGCGTCACATCTCTGCCATTAATTGAAGGGTGGGTATTTGATAACTGAGTGAGCGTATCTTACAACTGCACCGCGCAGTCCTAACTTTTTTTTCACTCACTCAGTTTTTTTTTTCACTCACTCAGTTTTTCTTTTCGCTCGTTTAGTTTCAGGGGGTGTTTTTGTCACTCAGGGGGTAGTAACCTTTCTGGTTGATCTGATTGGCTGAAATTTCTGGTCAAATCCGGCGAGGCAGCGGTGTGGGGCTTTCATTCTTTTATCTGCTTTAATAAAAAAAACGCCGGATGAAACGCTGGTGTAGCCGCTGGAACACTGCTGAGGAAGGAGACCTCTATGAAAAAACAACGGGTTTACCATGATCTTAACAAACGTCAAAAATACGTCTGACACGCCATCTCCCGATCCCCGAAGTGCTCACAGAGGAGGAATGGCCATAAGCGCCAGTTAATAATAATCATTTCAGTATTATTTCACTGTATTTTTTATAGCTGTTATCAATAAACATTATTATATGAAAAATGTATGAATGCTAATTATTTTTTTATTTACAAAGAATAATAAATTATGGTTAAATTGTGTCATATCTTATCCAGGCGTGTCAGACGTATTTTTGACCTTCATTAAGATTATGCTTAGCAGCTGGCCCCGTTTTTTTCAAAGTGCTCTCCTTCCTTATTTTTTTTAACGTTTTTTTTTTATGATGTAGCAAGGTGCTCTCGTTAAGTCTGTAATGCCGCCCAACCGACGGTATCTAAAATCTACATGTATATTTATCTAATAAATTGATGTGCACATGAGTCAAAGTTAAAGCACAAAAAAACCCGCTGCACTTTTTGTTATCTTGTTCTTGGCAGTTCGTTAACATTTTAATCCACGTTTCATCTTTTTTCTCTATTAAAGCAGATAAAAAAATGAAAGCCCCGCTACGCTGCCTCGCCGTAGCATGTAGCTGTAGAGTTAGATAAACTCATTCTTCTTTAACAGTTCTAGTACATCAGCTGGGAGAGGATCCCTCCTTCATGTGGACATCTCTGAGGTTTTTTTTATTTTCCCCCCAAGATAAGGTTTTTTATGAGTTTTGATATTTTATGCTTCACTTTATGTTCTTTGCATAACTACCAGTGTGAAGCTCATTGAGACAGCTGTGGTTGTGATTTTGGACAATCTAAATAAAACTGAATTGAATTGCGAGTACACAAGATGACTAAAAATATAAAAAACAGAGTAGAAAAGTATACAGAAAAGAATAAAATAGCTAAAAATACATTACTCAGAAAAAAATAAAATGATGTCTTGCCTTTTCTCCTTTTGATCCAGAGTCACCTTTCAGCCCAGGAAGTCCAGGGGGTCCCTGAGGAGGAAAGGTCTGTTTTTGAAGCAGAACTCAACTCCAACAGTGAGAATTGGTTTCCACACAGAAAGTGACTGTTTGCTCAAGAGCTCATCGAACAGGGATCACACCAAACTCCTACAACAGGACTGAAGAAAAAAAGTGTCTTACAATTGGTCCAGGAGGGCCATCAAGACCGGAAGCACCAGGGAGTCCTTGTTCCCCCTGAGGGAAAAATGAATCAACAATTTTTTTAGTTACCGTGAGAACTATGATGGACGATGACCTGGTCTTAGTCTAAACTGGACTGATGGGGACTGAGGAGCATGAATGAGGCCCCGCACCCTTTCTATAACCTGCCATAAGTCACAGCAGTTATGTCAGGCATGTCACATAAATTCTTTACGCAGACCAGGTCATAAGCAAATCTCTACAGATGATCTCTGATTTAAAAGAAAAAATAAACTCACAACAGGACCAGGGATCCCACGCAAACCCTCAGCACCAGGTTTTCCAGGGGGGCCTTGAGGTCCCACAGGTCCAGTTTTTCCAGCAGGTCCTTCTGCTCCAGGATCTCCCTATAAAACAAGATGGAATATGGTGAGACACCATGCAGTTGTAACTGAAGAATGAGGAGGAAGGAAGCAAACAGCGACTGACGGGTCGCTTTGGGTTTTCTCTTCTCATCAGAGGACTGAAGTCATGGTAACAGAGGTTTTGTTATTGGCTACACAGTAGCAGTTTGTCCACTCTTCATTTAATCAACCATAAATGACCCACATTGTAGAAATGGTTGTATTTGCTATAAGTCTTTAGGAATCTAGAAATGGGATTTCTTTTAGGAACTTACCTTGGATCCTTTTTCTCCCTGTCTGCCGTCAGCACCAGCTCTTCCGACGAGTCCCTACGGAGTTCACAAAACCAACAACCAGGAAAAAAATGGTTTGGATTTGTTCAAATGAATAGTTTAAAAAAATGAAAAAAATATAGAAACTTCCACAGCAGGTGTGCGATTATCAATCTGTTTCCCTCTGTGTTTCTGATACCATATTTTAGAAAACAATCAAGTTTTCTATAAAAATATTTTATTGTTTCATTTTACCTTTAATTTGAGGAAATTTTCCATGATTCATTTTTATTTGTACTAAAGGAATTTTATTTAGAAGTACTAACTCTCTTCAGTAGAAGGCTGGCTGCTTTTCTTGCTTTTTAATAGCAGATCACAAACCATAAAGTTGACATTTCACTTTATAACTGAGACTGTTTAGGGATGTTACAGTTCAAATAAAAAACATTAGTAAAAGCATACAGTAATACATAATAAATTAGCATTTTTTTAATGCAAACTAATGAAGATTAAGATTTCCCTAACCCTTGCAGTGAAAATAATCTTTTTTGGTGTATTAGTGGAAATGAAACAGAAAAATAGAAAACAGAAAGTTTAGGCAAAAACAGATTTTTAGCATTATTTTTAAAAACAGATGTATTTATGTATGAAACGATATCAGATCAGTAACCACAAATGATGTTATAAATCAAATCGTTGGTAAAATTAATAAAACATTAACATTAGAAATAAAACATAATTCACATTAGGAGCTTTGCTTTCGTTTCATGTGGAGTTAATTTCCTCAAAGTTAAATAAAAGCAGCAACCAAAGCAGTTGAATGATCTTATCTGAGTTTCAACAAGCACTTACCCTTTTGCCAGGAGGTCCTGGTACTCCAGCTTCACCAGAGGGACCTGGAGGGCCCTAAATGACAGCAGACAACTCCTTATCAAACTGAAGCGGCGTTCCACAATAAATACTTGAAACAAGAGAAGTCTTTGTTCAAGTGGACCATAAAAATATAAAATATAGATGATTTGAGTTTTTTAATTCAAGATCTGAGATACAGTTTCCAATTTCTCAGAACGGATTTGAAGGAGGTGCTAAGAAAAGGACAGGGAGGAAGTGATGCTGGCATTAAATCTCTTTAACTTCTTTAGTTTTTGGATTGTATCACACTCACTGGTTGTCCTGCTTCTCCATCGTCTCCTTTGTCTCCAGGTAAACCATCAAGACCCTGGCAAAAGTCAAACATGGACCAGAATTGGAATTACTGACTAAAACATGTTATTAAATGTAAGTTTTTATTTATTGCACCTTTCACAGAGGAGAACTCACAAAGTGCTTCACAAATATGAAAACATAAGACAAGTAAAAGTTTAAACATTTGATAAATACAGAAAAAAGATAAAATATTAATGACTGACAGCAACATAAAGGTGCAGGAAAGCAAAATAAAATGAAATATATGACAAAAGCTTTCCTAAAAAGAAACATCTTCAGTTGACTTTTAAAGCACCTTGACAGAGTCAGTCTGCCGCAGTGCCAGCAGGAGGGCGTTCCAGAGTTGTGAGGCAACTCTCTGAAACGTAAGATCACCTCGAGGTTTAAAACGAGTTCTTGGAGCAGTTAAAAGGTTGAAAACATAAGATCTCAAGCAATGAGCAGGAGTATATGGCTTTAGAAGATCAGACAGATAGCTTGGGTCTGTCCAATCAGTGTTCTAAAAGGTAATGTTAAAATCTACTCCAAAACTAATAGGAAGCCAATGTAATGATGAAAGGAGAAGGGTGGCATGTGTGGGCTTATTGGCACCTAATAAAAGTCATGCTGTGGAATTTTGATCCATGTGGAGGCGTTTGACAGAGTCTTTGTTCAGACAACTAAAAAGGGGATTACAGTAATCTAAGCGTGATGATTGTAGAGCATGTATAACCAGCTGAATATAACCAAATGAAACAGGCATCCAATAACTGAAAGACCACGCAATACTTACAGCAGCACCTGGCTCACCAGGGGGACCAGGGTCTCCTGGGAAGCCAACAGGACCCTGAGGACAAAGGGGAAAGGGTGGTGCGTGACTTACAGGATTGATCCTCAAAAAGGGGGGGGGGGCTGCACAGCAGAAAGTCACTGTCACTCATCAATCAGCAATTCCTCTCAGTTGACATACAGGGTTACCCTTAGAACCATCGTCTCCAGGGGGTCCTCGACCACCAGGGGGCCCAGCTGCTCCAGGGGGGCCAGTTTCTCCCTTTTCACCAATCTCTCCTCGAAGTCCCTGAATCACATGGACAACAGTACTGTTACCTTCACAACAAATGTATGTTTTAAACCATGAAAGATGGTAGGTAATGGACCCCCCCACAGGACTAAGCACATTGTTCTGTTTCCTTAGACATGAACAAAGCATCAATATTTGAACTTACTCCAATGCCAGGCTCTCCGGGTGGCCCTGGGTTCCCAGCCTCACCGGTTTCTCCCTGTGAAGTCACATTAAGCTGTTACATTACTGAGCTGGTTACGAAGGGACCGGCTGGTAGGCGTCTTGGTCTGTGTGTGTGTGGGAGGGTCAATTGATTGCTGGATATGAAAATGTCCACACTTTTAAGGTGGTATGACAGAAAATACAGCAAAGACAATAAAAAAATACAGTTATTAGCATGTTTCTGGTTCTTACCTTCTCACCAACAGCTCCCATAGAACCTACACCACCAGGAGGACCTGGTGCACCCTGAAGGGAGAGCAGAAGCAAGACAATGAGCCAACTAAGTTCTTTTTTTTATTCTCAAGCATGTGTGATGATGGAAAGCTGATGCTGACTTACATCTGCTCCGCTGGAACCTTGAGGACCTCTGGGACCAGGAGGACCAGGAGGACCCTGTCATGGTTTCAGGAAAACAGTTCATGTGAGTTTAAGAAACTAAAAAGAAGTTTGGCTAACACAACCAGAGTTTCTATACATTCAAGTGAAGGTGGTAGCGATCAGAGAGTCAAGCTGCTATTCTAGGGAGCTCTCAGAACATTGAACTTTCCACTTCTGTTTCTAATGGTAGTGACTCACCATCGCACCGACATCTCCATTCTCTCCCTTCTCACCAGGAGGGCCAGGCAAACCCTGAGAAGAACAGATACATGGGTCACACAGCAGACATGATGCAGACAAGAGGGGACTGAAACATCTGTCACACGGTCTTCTTCTTCTTTCCTTTGGGCGTTTCTATTCAGGTGTCGCCACAGCCAATCAGCTTCCTCCATCTAAGCCTGTCTTCTGCATCCTCTACTCTAACACCAGCTACCGTCATGTCTTTGTTCACTGCATCCATAAATGTCCTCTTTGCTCTTCCTCTAGACCTCTTTCCTGCAGCTCCAGACTCCACAAAGTGAACACATGCATAAGAAATTAATTGTCTGGACAAGGTTTATGTGTGTTTGCTTTTTAAACAATATATTCTTGTTGAACAAACACACCATTTTAAATGAATGCAGGGGAACAAGATTCATCTGTGTTATTAAAGCAACTTTGAAACGTGTTGGTTCGATTTACAAAGATCCTGAGCTCCTTATCCCTAAACTGCGCATGATCCTGACTAAGACATTCCACACCACGCCTCCAAATGTAGCTACGTGTGCTGGCATCGGGCAGTGAACAGTCCAGTGTGAACACCGCATGCCACATGTCTGGTGCGATTGCAACATTATGGTCTTGTGTTCTTGAAATGCTTCACCTCTCTTTGACCACTCAGATATTTACCTACTCTAATATTTGCTCACATTACCTAAAAGAGAGCAAAAGCAAATAAGCAGAATTTAGAAAGGCTTTATATTTATTTTCCATTAAACTGCAGAGAAAAGGACAGACGGCAGACTATTGCAAACTGCAAACAGATACGACCTACGTCTGGTGGCTCACCTGACTCAAATCTCGTGGATCGTGACCCGAAAGATTTGAATCAAGACTGACAAGATTTGAGTCAAGACCACCGAGATTTAAGTCAAGACCCGCGAGATTTAAGTCAAGACCCGTGAGATTTGAGTCAACATCCATGGGATTTGAGTCAAGACCCACGAGATTTGAGTCAAGACCCCCAAGATTTGAGTCAAGACCCATGAGATTTGAGTCAAGATCCACGAGATTTAAGTCAAGACCCACAAGATTTGACTCAAGACCCACTAGATTTGAGTCAAGAGCCCCTAGATTTGAGTCAAGAGCCCCTAGATTTGAGTCAAAACCCACAAGATTTGAGTCAAGACCCACAAGATTTGAGTCAACACCCACATGATTTGAGTCACGAGGGCCTAGTTTTGAGTCAAGCCCCACAAGATTTGAGTCAACACCCACATGATTTGAGTCACGAGGGCCTAGTTTTGAGTCAAGCCCAACAAGATTTGAGTCAAGACCCACAAGATTTGAGTCAAAACCCACACGCTTTGAGTCAAGACCCACTAGATTTGAGTCAAGACCCACAAGATTTGAGTCAACACCCACATGATTTGAGTCACGAGGGCCTAGTTTTGAGTCAAGCCCCACAAGATTTGAGTCAAGACCCACAAGATTTGAGTCAAAACCCAAACGCTTTAAGTCAAGACCCACTAGATTTGAGTCAAGACCCACAAGATTTGAGTAAAAACCCACAAGATTTAAGTCAAGAAACACTAGATTTGAGTCAAGACCCACTAAATTTGAGTCAAGACCCACTAGATTTGAGTCAAGACCCACAAGATTTGAGTAAAGATCCAGTAGAATGGAGTCAAGACCTACACGCTTTGAGTCCAGACCCACACGCTTTGAGTCCAGACCCACTAGATTGTGTCAAGACCCCCTAGATTTGAGTCAAGACCCCCTAGATTTGAGTCAAAACCCACAAGATTTGAGTCAAGACCCACAAGATTTGAGTCAACACCCACATGATTTGAGTCACGAGGGCCTAGTTTTGAGTCAAGCCCCACAAGATTTGAGTCAACACCCACATGATTTGAGTCACGAGGGCCTAGTTTTGAGTCAAGCCCAACAAGATTTGAGTCAAGACCCACAAGATTTGAGTCAAAACCCACACGCTTTGAGTCAAGACCCACTAGATTTGAGTCAAGACCCACAAGATTTGAGTAAAGATCCAGTAGAATGGAGTCAAGACCCACACGCTTTGAGTCCAGACCCACTAGATTGTGTCAAGACCCCCTAGATTTGAGTCAAGACCCCCTAGATTTAAGTCAAGATCCACTAGACTTGAGTCAAGACCCATGAGATTAAAGACAGGACCCGCAAGATCTGACTCAAGATCCGCTAGATTTGAGTCAAGGCCCACAAGATTTGAGTCAAGACCCATGAGATTTGAGTCAAGACCCACTAGATTTGAGTCAAGACCCACACACTTTGAGTCAGGATCCACTAGATTTAAGTCAAGACCCATGAGATTTAAGTCAAAACCCGCTAGATTTGAGTCAAGATCCACGATATTTAAGACACGACACACAAGATTTGAGTCAAGACCCGCAAGATTTGAGTCAAGTCCCACATTCTTTGAGTCAAGACCCACATGGTTTAGGACAAGACCCACTAGATTTGTGTCAAGACCCACTAGATTTGAGTCAAGACCCACAAGATTTGAGTAAAGATCCACTAGATTTGAGTCAAGACCCACGATATTTAAGACAGGACACACAAGATTTGAGTCAAGACCCGCAAGATTTGAGTCAAGTCCCACATGCTTTGAGTCAAAACCCACATGGTTTGGGACAAGACCCACTAGATTTGTGTCAAGACCCACAAGATTTGAGTCAATACCCACGAGATTTGAGTCAAGACACATGAGATTTGAGTCAAGACCCACTAGATTTGAGTCAAGACCCACAAGATTTGAGTCAAGACCCACTAGATTTGAATCAAGACCCACAAGATTTGAGTCAAGACACACTAGATTTGAGTCAAGACCCAATAGTTTTAAGTCAAGACCCACGACATTTGAGTCAAGACCCACGACATTTGAGTCAAGACCCACGAAATTTGAGTCAAGATCCACTAGATTTGAATCAAGACCCACGAGATTTGATTCAAGACCAGCGAGATTTGAGTCAAGACCAACAAGATTTGAGTCAAGACCCACTAGAATTGAGTCAAGACCCACAAGATTTGTGTCAAGATCCACTAGATTTGAATCAAGACCCACGAGATTTAAGACAGTTCACACGAGATTTTAGTCAAAAACCACTAGATTTGAGTCAAGACCCACGAAATTTGAGTCAAGATCCACTAGATTTGAATCAAGACCCACGAGATTTGATTCAATACCAGCGAGATTTGAGTCAAGACCAACAAGATTTGAGTCAAGACCCACTAGATTTGAGTCAAGACCCACACGCTTTGAGTCAAGACACACTAGATTTGAGTCAATCCCGCTAGATTTGAGTCAAGATCCACTAGATTTGAATCAAGACCCACGAGATTTAAGACGGGACACACGAGATTTGAGTCAAGATCCACTAGATTTGAGTCAATCCCCCTAGATTTGAGTCAAGATCCACTAGATTTGAATCAAGACCCACGAGATTTAAGACAGGTCACACGAAATTTGAGTCAAAACCCACTAGATTTGAGTCAAAACCCACTAGATTTGAGTCAAGACCCGCAAGATTTGAAGCAAGACCCGCAAGATTTGAGTTAAGTCCCACATGCTTTGAGTCAAAACCCACTAGATTTGATTCAAGACCAGCGAGATTTGAGTCAAGACCCACAGATTTGACTCAAAACCCACTAGATTTGAGTCAAGACCCACACATTTTGAGTCAGGATCCACTAGAATTAAGTCAAGACCCGTGAGATTTAAGTCAAGACCCGCTAGATTTGAGTCAAAACCCACATGGTTTGGGACAAGACCCATGAGATTTGAGTCAAGACCCACTAGATTTGTGTCAAGACCCGCTAGATTTGAGTCAAGACCCACATGCTTTGAGTCAAGAACCACTAGATTTGAGTCAAGACCCGCAAGATTTGAGTCAAGACCTGCAAGATTTGAGTCAAGACCCGCGAGATTTGAGTCAAGACCAGCGAGATTTGAGTCAAGACCCACAAGATTTGTGTCAAGACCCACTAGATTTGAGTCAAGACCCACATGCTTTGAGTCAAAAACCACTAAATTTGAGTCAAGACCCGCAAGATTTGTGTCAAGACCCACTAGATTTGAGTCAAGACCCACAAGATTTGAGTCAAGACACACTAGATTTGAGTCAAGACCCACTAGTTTTAAGTCAAGACCCACGACATTTGAGTCAAGACCCACAAGATTTGAGTGAAGACCCACGAGATTTAAGACAGGACACACGAGATTTGAGTCAAGATCCACAAGATTTGGGTCGAGTCCCACATGCTTTGAGTCAAAACCCACTAGATTTGAGTCAAAACCCACTAGATTTGAGTCAAGGCCTACTAGATTTGTGTCAAGACGAACTAGATTTGAATCAAGACCCATGAGATTTTAGACAGGACACACGAGATTTTAGTCAAGATCCACAAGATTTGAGTCAAGTCCCACATGCTTTGAGTTAAAACCCACTAGATTTGAGTCAAGACCCACACGCTTTGAGTCAAGACACACTAGATTTGAGTCAATCCCCCTAGATTTGAGTCAAGATCCACTAGATTTGAATCAAGACCCACGAGATTTAAGACAGGTCACACGAGATTTGAGTCAAAAACCACTAGATTTGAGTCAAGACCCACGAAATTTGAGTCAAGATCCACTAGATTTGAATCAAGACCCACGAGATTTGATTCAATACCAGCGAGATTTGAGTCAAGACCAACAAGATTTGAGTCAAGACCCACTAGATTTGAGTCAAGACCCACACACTTTGAGTCAAGACACACTAGATTTGAGTCAAGATCCACTAGATTTGAATCAAGACCCACGAGATTTAAGACGGAACACACGAGATTTGAGTCAAGATCCACAAGATTTGAGTCAAGTCCCACATGCTTTGAGTTAAAACCCACTAGATTTGAGTCAAGACCCACACGCTTTGAGTCAAGACACACTAGATTTGAGTCAATCCCCCTAGATTTGAGTCAAGATCCACTAGATTTGAATCAAGACCCACGAGATTTAAGACAGGTCACACGAGATTTGAGTCAAAACCCACTAGATTTGAGTCAAGACACATGAGATTTGAGTCAAGACCCGCAAGATTTGAAGCAAGACCCGCAAGATTTGAGTTAAGTCCCACATGCTTTGAGTCAAAACCCACTAGATTTGATTCAAGACCAGCCAGATTTGAGTCAAGACCCACAAGATTTGACTCAAAACCCACTAGATTTGAGTCAAGACCCACACATTTTGAGTCAGGATCCACTAGAATTAAGTCAAGACCCGTGAGATTTAAGTCAAGACCCGCTAGATTTGAGTCAAAACCCACATGGTTTGGGACAAGACCCACGAGATTTGAGTCAAGACCCACTAGATTTGTGTCAAGACCCGCTAGATTTGAGTCAAGACCCACATGCTTTGAGTCAAGACCCACATGCTTTGAGTCAAGAACCACTAGATTTGAGTCAAGACCCGCAAGATTTGAGTCAAGACCTGCAAGATTTGAGTCAAGACCCGCAAGATTTTAGTCAAGACCAGTGAGATTTGAGTCAAGACCCACAGGATTTGTGTCAAGACCCACTAGATTTGAGTCAAGACCCACATGCTTTGAGTCAAAAACCACTAAATTTGAGTCAAGACCCGCAAGATTTGTGTCAAGACCCACTAGATTTGAGTCAAGACCCACAAGATTTGAGTCAAGACACACTAGATTTGAGTCAAGACCCACTAGTTTTAAGTCAAGACCCACGACATTTGAGTCAAGACCCACAAGATTTGAGTGAAGACCCACGAGATTTAAGACAGGACACACGAGATTTGAGTCAAGACCCACACGCTTTCAGTCAAGACACACTAGATTTGAGTCAAGAGCCCTTAGATTTGAGTCAAAACCCACAAGATTTGAGTCAAAACCCCTCAAGATTTGAGTCAAGACCCACTAGATTGAGTCAAGACCCACTAGATTTGAGTCAAGATCCACAAGATTTGAGTCAAGACCCACAAGCTTTGTGTCAAGACACACAAGATTTGAGTAAAGATCCAGTAGATTTGAGTCAAGACCCACACGCTTTGAGTCAAGACCCACTAGATTTGAGTCAAGACCCACTAGATTTGAGTCAAGACCCACGAAATTTGAGTCAAGATCCACTAGATTTGAGTCAAGACCCATGAGATTAAAGACAGGACCCGCAAGACTTGACTCAAGATCTGCTAGATTTGAGTCAAGGCCCCTCAAGATTTGAGTCAAGACCCACGAGATTTGAGTCAAAACCCACGAGATTTGAGTCAAGACCCACAAGATTTGAGTAAAGATCCAGTAGATTTGAGTCAAGACCCACACGTTTTGAGTCAAGACCCACACACTTTGTGTCAATACCCACAAGATTTGAGTAAAGATCCAGTAGATTTGAGTCAAGACCCACACGCTTTGAGTCAAGACGCACATGCTTTGAGTCAAGACCCACTAGATTTGAGTCAAGACCCACAAAATTTGAGTCAAGATCCACAAGATTTGAGTCAAGGCCCACAAGATTTGAGTCAAGACCCACGAGATTTGAGTCAAGATCCACGACATTTGAGTCAAGACCCATGACATTTGAGTCAAGAACAACAAGATTTGAGTCAAGATCCACTAGACTTGAGTCAAGATCCACTTGATTTTAGTCAAGACCCACGGGATTTAGGACAGGACCTGCAAGATTTGACTCAAGATCCAAAAGGTTTGAGTCAAGACCCGCAAGATTTGAGTCAAGACCCACGAGATTTGAGTCAAGACACACTAGATTTGAGTCAAGGCCTACTAGATTTGAGTCAAGACACACTAGATTTGAGTCAAGACCCACACGCTTTGAGTCAAGACCCACACGCTTTGAGTCAATCCCCCTAGATTTGAGTCAAGACCCACAAGATTTGAGTCAAGACACACTAGATTTGAGTCAATACCCAATAGATTTGAGACAAGACACACTAGATTTGAGTCAAGACCCACTAGTTTTAAGTCAAGACCCACGACATTTGAGTTAAGACCCACAAGATTTGAGTGAAGACCTACGAGATTTGAGTCAAGATCCACTAGATTTGAGTCAAGACCCACAAGATTTAAGACAGGACACACGAGATTTGAGTCAAGATCCACAAGATTTGAGTCAAGTCCCACATGCTTTGAGTTAAAACCCACTAGATTTGAGTCAAGACCCGCAAGATTTGAGTCAAGACCCGCAAGATTTGAGTCAAGACCCGCAAGATTTGAGTCAAGACCAGCGAGATTTGAGTTTAGACCCACTAGATTTGAGTCAAGACCCACACGCTTTGAGTCAGGATCCACTAGATTTAAGTCAAGACCCGCTAGATTTGAGTCAAGACCCACGAGATTTAAGACAGGACACACGAGATTTGAGTCAAGATCCACAAGATTTGAGTCAAGTCCCACATGCTTTGAGTTAAAGCTCACTAGATTTGAGTCAAGACCCGCAAGATTTGAGTCAAGACCCGCAAGATTTGAGTCAAGACCAGCGAGATTTGAGTTAAGACCCACAAGATTTGTGTCAAAACCCACTAGATTTGAGTCAAGACCCACACGCTTTGAGTCAGGATCCACTAGATTTAAGTCAAGATCCACTAGATTTAAGTCAAGACCCGCTAGATTTGAGTCAAGACCCAAAAGATTTGACTCAAGACCCACATGATTTGAGTCAAGACCCACTAGATTTAAGTCAAGAGCCCCTAGATTTAAGTCAAAATCCACAAGATTTGAGTCAAAACCCCTCAAGATTTGAGTCAAGACCCACTAGATTGAGTCAAGACCCACTAGATTTGAGTCAACATCCACAAGATTTGAGTCAAGACCCACAAGCTTTGAGTCAAGACCCACAAGATTTGAGTCAAGACCAACATGCTTTGAGTCAAAACGCACTAGATTTGAGTCAAGACCCACAAGATTTGAGTAAAGATCCAGTAGACCCACGAGTCTAGAGTCGTTTGCATTTTGCATCACCAGCCTTTTCTGGAGAAAAGCCTGCAAAGACGCCAAGCTCCTTCAGAAATCTCAGTAGAAATCACTTGGGGCTCCAGCATGGAGGTCATTTTGGAAAACGTATTGTCTGTATCTTGACTGCATTTTGCAAAGAAAACAGGGAGTTTTAATTTTTTTGTTTATCCCAAGGAAAAAAAAATCAATGAAAGTCATGAAAGTCAGAGACACAGAGGTCAGTGAGGGGAAGTGAAAAGGCCTCCACATTGATTTCTAAGAAAAACGCCTCATTTTTGCTGTAGCAGCGAAACAGATTTTTATTTTTCCAAAATGGAAACTCTCATTCTTTTGTGATCCCTCACATAGTGAGCACCACATGTTTTTTTTTTTTGTTTAAAACATTGCTTTATGTGTGGAAAAAGAAAATGGAATAATGTCACAATGCAGAAGTGAAATCATTAAATCCGGCTCTGTCTCTTAATCTAGAACTTTTCCTGTTTTATAATGTGTGAATCTGACCAGAAAGCCAGATTGAAGTTTTTTTTTCTAATGGAAATAGAGCTTCAACTTAATCTGTTTGGCTATAACTTTTTTGGTAGAAAATGGTTATTGAACTACAGTTGAACAAAGTGTTGCTTGCAATTAAAGCAGCAATAATGACTGATCTGTGTGAATGATCTCAGAGGTAGGAACTGTTGTTGCTTGAATCTATGGAACTGACCTGCTGGTGATGAATTTATGTAATCCTGCTGAGTGTTTCAACACTGTAATAGTGGTGCAAACGTACCTGCAATCCTATGGGTCCCGGGAGACCCGGAAACCCTCGAGGTCCTTCATCTCCTTTCTGGCCAAACATACCCTGCTGCCCCCTTGGCCCGGGCTCACCATCGCTCCCCTTGAAGAGATCAACAAATGGAAAACTTCACTATCCAAGCTTCAGAATCAATGTTTTACAAATTGATACTCTGTTTTACGTGAATTCTTTTCAAGGCTCTGGACCAGTGGTTCCCCAACCACTGGGCTGCAGACTGGTAAAGGTCTGTCGATCAATTGCCACTGGGCCGCTGAAGAAATAATACATTATTTTGTTTTGAATCCTGAAAAATCTTTTATTTTGATAAATAACAGGATTCTCTCAGCTACACCTTTGATCACTTGAGCTGTAAGGTGTGGTCAGGGGAGCAAAACGACCATGTCTGAACGATCTTTTTATCTATAAAATCTTTTGGTTTTGAGAATCGACTGGATTCTTTGGATTACATTTCAGTCCCTTGAGCCTAAAAGCAGTCCAGGGGCGTGCAACACCAGAACAGTTGGATGTGGAACCTTTCTTTGTAAATGGGATCAGTGCAGTGACAGACAGAAGAACAGGATACAACTTCAAGATGATGATCTAATCTGTTGTCAGAACTGTTTACTAAGTTTAAAGCACATGTTCTTATTCAAGTATACTGTTTCTTTGTCATTGCACACCCCAACAACAACCCACCCCCCAGGCCGTGGTACAATCCTCATCGGTTGACCGGTCTGCAGCCACAAAGAGGTTGGAGACCACCAGTCTAGAGTACATTCTCACCTAATATCAGAAGCAAGAATTGAGAAAAAACAAACAGTTGAAGTCTCCCATCATGCCTTTATGTTGGGCAAAGAAACTCCTCCTGTGTCTTCTTCTCTGAGCCTGAACTTCCTGTTATTCTGTTTTTTTGACCATGGATTTCATAAGCTGGTCTTTGACATTGATTGAGATACATTTAAAATGTTTTTTAGTTGTTTATTTACTTTTGTTTATCCTTTAAATTAATGTAACTGGTGTTTTATATAAGTTATGTTTTCTGTTTGTTTGCTGTATAACAGATTAGAATAAAAGTCAAGTAAAGTCTTGCTATTAACGTTTTGAAAATCACCATAAAGATTTGAAAAAGTAAGTCTTGATCTGCTTTCTATGGAGTCACTTCTGTAAAATGACTCCAGTAATGATCCTTCTGCAGGTTCACCTACAAAAACCAAAACAGTTGTCATGTGGGCTTAGCATTCAAAGAGCCAAAGAAAGTTAAACTTACTGCAGGACCAGGAGCCCCAACCACACCCAGGGCACCCATTGGCCCTGGTGGACCCTGAGGAAAAAAGGGGGAGGGATGTATTAAATGAAATCATTAAAAATGTTTTCGTTATAAGCTAAAAAAATAGTGAAGATCCATTCTTAAATTTTTATACTTCATCTTCCCATTAAGTTCTTTAAATCAAAGACCTGGAACACAATGTAAACTTTTGAATGCTTTTCTTTTCCATAAATTAAGTCAAATTTCTATAAATGCTTTTATCAAAATTGTATTCAGAGCTCTCTGAAAGTCAGCTTTCCATCAAAAAACTTTTTTAAAATCAAACCCTAACATGAAATAAAGGGTAGAGGACTCACACGTTCACCCTTGTCTCCTTTGCCTCCCTTCTGTCCAGGTCCACCGACCTCTCCCTGTGGGGCAGAACACAAACAGTCCCCTTTCCATCCTGAAACATGTCACCTTTGCAGTGATTGGGCAGTAAATATTTCCCTACAGCCTCTAAGCTGATTGGCCCAAATGAGCTTGGTTTAGCTTCTAATTCATGGATTGGTTTTATGTCTCGCCCCATCGGCACAAAGACTGACATGGAAGTGTGATGCTACAAAGGTGAAAGGAGGAGAAGGAGGGTGGTTGTCACCACAATAAAAGCACAGACTTGTCCTCCACATGGGGGGGGGGGGGGTTACATTTCTACCATCTATCTGCATTCAGAGGTATTGCTATAAGTTACTTTCTTGTAAAACGTTTTCATTTATTCTTATATGCTAAAAGATGTTCAGAAACAAAATATGAAATGATTTAGAAGCAAACTGTATCTCATTTTGAAATGTTGTATACAATATTCCTGAGGGGCGTAACACTGACTACCAGACAGTATCTTTTACCTTGTCACCATCTTCTCCTGGTGGACCCTGTGGACCAGCTGGTCCAGGAAGACCTGCAGGCCCTTGAATTCCATCACGGCCAGCAGGACCCAAGTCGCCTTTCTCTCCCTTTGGATCATCATCATCACAGTTATTCAATGCAAAAAACAGAAAAGTTGATCCATAACTGGAGACAACATGTAACACTCACAGGAGCACCCTTTTCTCCTGCAGGACCGGGTGGTCCTTGTGGACCGTTCCGACCCGTCTGACCAATGGCACCACCAGGACCCGCAGGTCCTCTTTCTCCAGGAGAACCCTGTTGGCGAAAGTTCTTTAGTGACAGCTTTACTGTAGGCGAAGGGAAGGTCAACTTCATACAAATGGAGGTCCTCAAACAGAACAAATGACCAATCAGGAGCACAAGCTGTGAATGTGACCCCCCAGGGAGACAGCAGGCACAAAGCAAAGGTTTTCACTGCAGCTGGTGGTTCTTTGCTGGAACACCTGCCTGAACAAGGGACCTGTTGGAACTGTAGGAATTTTCCTGAACATATCTTAAACTTGAACAGGTGGGAACAATTTTCTGAACATAAAGATAGCGTAATAATGTAGAGGGTACCCCCCCCAAAAGATCCTCGAGAAGCTCAAAGCACAGAAGCAGCTATGAATCTAAAGAATGGCCTTATGGTAAAGAATAAAACCTTCCAAACATCTCACTAACATTAAACCTTTGGGCCACTCCCTAAATTTCAGGCTCCAAAGTTTGACTTTCATTCCAAACCCACAGAACTGTTTGGACCTGGAGCCTCCTCAGGCTGAGCTGAGCTGAGGAGGAAACCTTCATCCAACAAACCATCTGCCTTCTGCTCCCAGGACCGTCTGCAGCCGCTCTCTCCTCATCATCACCACGGTCTGATTCCATGACATTTGACCAGCCGGTTAGTGTGGAGTTTTTTCATCACATCACTCACAGCTGAAGATGTGAGCTCCAATCCATGTGTCCATCCCATTAACCTGCGTGTGCACGTTTAAAAGGAGCTGATATTATTTTTGTTTGTTATCTCAATTTACTCAGAAACGGGTCTTTGACTGCAGACTGACTGACTTACAAATGTTTGTGACGTTTGCTGCACATCAATGACACAACACACACATCTCCACACAAACAGAAGCAAAGTCTGGCAGGGAATTGATCGAGGAATAAAACCACTTCTCTCTGATGGAGGGGGGTCGCACAGACTACCCTACCTGACCAGTCTCTCACCTGTATTCACCAGTGGCTTCATTTCAAGGCAATTTAAAAAACCTGTCTAAAGGCTTCAGCCAGTAGGTCGATGCCCTCTTTCCGAATGTTTCATCGCCTCTCTGCATTTCTCTGCAATCATTGGATGCACTGCAACTCTGCTGCTGGACATCGTGGGGCAATTATCCAAGCTGCCTTCGACAATCCCACTAAATGTCAGGGGCTTCAAAGCTGCCGTCAGTCAGCTAGAATGTCTGCCAGAGCATCACAGCAGCAAAGACCCCCCACCCTGCTGGTGCTTTTCAGGTCCCACCAGAAAGACATTAGATAGATTTAAAACACATCATTTGTTTCACATTAAACAAGGTTTACAGCAAATGAGGAAACACATTGATAGTAACCTCCTTAATTGCATTTGTTTGTAATCCACATTCAGATATATGTTTCTCTGAAGTTAAGATGTTCCAAAAAAAGAAGACAACAAATGAGAGACGAACTACCTCCATCTGTACCACCTCTGTTGCTATAGCAACGGTTAAGTGTGAGAGGGAAAAAAGTCTGTGACCAATCACACAACACATGTTCTTTGATTAGGTAATTAAGGCAGGAACAGCCGAGCTGTCTGGTGAAAACACCATATATCATGTCCAATGCTACTGGCTAAAAGTTTATTTACTGTAACGTTAAAGTCTTTGAAGGGATTTGGGGAAAATCAGAAGCAAGATTTTTTAAAAAATTAAGTAAAAAAGTCAAATCCACCCAGGAGGAGGGTGTCCTCCTCCTGGGTGTGGGTGGGATGCTTGTCCTGTGCTGGGTGTGTGTGTGTGTGTGTAAGTGTGTGGGGGGTCTTCAAGGGTGGGGTCCTGAGCTGGGCCCTCTGGCACAGCAGGAGGGCTGTTCTGGAGCATAAACTCTCCATGCTCCTGTTCCCCCTGCTCTCTGGTGTCCAGGGTCCCGTTTTGTGGTCTCGCTGGCCCTGTTCTTTGAGGCTGACATAACTGCAATACCGCACAGGCATCGAGGGAGGGGGTGGGATTGCCTGCCGCTCCTGCTTCAGCAGTGGTCTCTGTGTGGGGGTGACGAGGCAGTCTCCCTCTCCTTCCATTCCATCATACACCTCAGTAGAACATAAACACTCACTTTTGCACAAACAGTATGCATGACAGAATGAAATGCTGACAGCGATGTGATAAACCCCCAGCAACTTGTTGCTTTATGATTCTAACGCCCCTTTACTTCTTTTATCATCCACCAACTTCCATTGATCCCCTAACATCTCTCTCTCTACTTCGTTCCTGTCCGGTCCAACAAAAAAACGTATACAAACAAAATGTGATTATAAATAAAGCTCAACTCCAAAAGGGGTTTATGCAAATATACACCTTGTGTGTCAGAAGATTTCCTAAACCCCTTATTGTAACAGTAAAACCTGTCCCACACCTTCAGCTGATCTGTCTGCTCAGCTGGTGGACATGACAAAAAAAAGCAAAGAAAACTGACTTAGGAAAATTGAGAAATAAGTTAGAGGTTATCATTAAAATAATTATAAAAAGCAAATAAATCCATTTTCCAAATTCCATCATCAGTGTGACAGCATTATTTAAAAAAACTACTCTGATGAAATCAAATTATTATGCTTCTCTGCAGGTTTTATGGAATTTTTACTGACTGATCCATTCACTGCTTAAATGCACAGTTTACTACTGTGAAAGAAACCAGGTAACAATAGCAACAGGATACTTACAATGGGGCCAGGGGGACCCTGGGGCCCTTCTCCTCCCTTTAAGCCTGCTGGACCCTAAAACCAGAAAGGGGGGGGGGTCATTCAGATAGAATTTTCTGGAGGCTGCAGTGCTGTACATGAAACGGTAAGTGTTTACAACTCAACTCAATCCAGCTGACCCAACCCATCCTAACCAAACCAAACCTAAACTAAATTTAACAACTCATTCCAAACCACGTAATCTGGTGTAATTTTACTCCACCTAAGCCAGAGCAACTGTAAAGACGTGTATAAGAAAGAGGGTGATTACTACAAAAACCCGAAGTACTTGTTTCTACAAAACCTGAGTTTAATCATGTTGGTGAGGATTCTTACCACGGCCCCTGTAAGACCTCTTCCCCCTTGGAAGCCCCTCAAGCCTGGGGGCCCTACCTTGCCTGAATGACCTTGGGGACCTGGATCTCCCTGTTAAAGAAATTGATTGTAAGTTGATTCTGGAATAATTTGTGTATATTTAATTACTGATGGAAAATTCCAATAAAACTGTTGCTTAAACAAAAAAAAAATAATAATGAAAACTTAACAAAGCATTAATATATAAAAATCTACATTAACAATCTGTTCAGTGAATTTTGTTATTTAACAAATAAAAGAGTAAATATTAATAGAAACCCTTTAGGAAAATAACTTATACAGCTGATGTTAGTTTTTTGCAAAGTATGAGTTTACAATTTAAATGTAAAAATCTAATGCTAAATCTAAATCTAATCTAAAGGAATCTTGCATGCAATACCTTCAAAGTTGCAGCAGAATAATCAAACCGTGCCAATAATCACTGTTCAATTATGAAGAACATTTTAAAAACAAAAATTTGTTTGACCTTTCCACCCTCTTTTCCTGCAGCTCCTGGTAGACCTTGCTCACCAGGTGGTCCTGGGGAGCCTGGATGTCCCCGCTCTCCACTGGGTCCAGTCTCTCCAGTCGGTCCCTTTCAAGAACAACATACTCATTAAGATCAATGGTTTTGACTCAACAGACCAACTAAGCTTTATTGGAAACATTTTTTTATGAAGCAAATGATTAAAAACACTTGAAAACACAAAACTTCTGTCTGATTCAGTTTCAGAATTTGTCTTCCTTTTTTTCTGGCATTGGTGTCTCCATTCTCACACACTTCATTCTGCACAAGATAAACCTCTATGTGCTCTACTCTCTCCTAGTTCTCCAAGCTGACTGCAGAAGCAGCATCACCATCCCAATTATGCCACCATATCATCATTATTGTTTAGAAGCAGTGCAGGATGAAGCAGGAATGGACCACAAGGACGAAGGGGTGCAGAGCTTCTCGAATTCTTATCAGTCTTCGGCTCAGGTGGCTAGCCAGACTATGAGCAGTTCAAGTGTTCATTTATGTAAATATTTTAAAAAACTCTTTGGTTCCAAGGCATTTAGTGTGGATGGTGTC
This sequence comes from Oryzias woworae, assembly GCA_016861445.1. Lineage (NCBI taxonomy): Eukaryota > Metazoa > Chordata > Actinopteri > Beloniformes > Adrianichthyidae > Oryzias > Oryzias woworae. The sequence goes on along the minus strand of BOLG01000688.1, from coordinate 6,611,451 downwards.
AACTCCAAGTACTTCAAGTCTCTGGATGTTGTGGTGCTGTCTTGAGCGCGTGACACAATTCAGGGACATCAGGTCAGTTCTACACCTTACACTGCACGATTGAGGGTTCATGGGAGTCTGTCCATCCAATCCACTTGTGATAGCTTGGGTTAGGGAAAGCGTTTGACCTGGCCGGGGAGTGATCATGGCCTTATGGCTCGTGCACTATGGAAGGCCACACAGTGGGAGATTCAGTCAAGATGGAGCAGAGGTGGATTTCAACTGGACCTATTTCTGCAATGGCTCCATGAAAGGGGCTAATGATGGTAGTCGCCCATCAACCGACTGATAGTCGGCTGCTCTAACTGCAACCCCCTTTGTGATGTCTGTGGCAGTTTGAAATGGCTTTAAAGGGGCTTTTTTCCAGTGTCACCCACCCTCAGGTAAGTGTGGTCTCAGCTTTCTTGACTTTTCTTCTGTTTCAGACCCAACTGTTGTTACATATGAACACAAGTAAGAAAATAGATGTCTGAATGTCCCTACCTGAGGTCCAACTACACCTCCTGGTCCTGGAGGTCCAGTCTTTCCTTGAAATCCCTGAAGAGGAGAACAGTGACAGCTGTGAATCCTGCAGTCATGTTATTCAAAAAGAACAGCTTCATCATATGAAATTCTGAGATTTAATTACACTGACAGCATACCATGATAAATTGTTTGTAGTTTATCAGTAAATTTGTTTCCAGCAGTTGACACAAGTCCTTTAAGGACAACTGTTATATTAGCATTAGGAACTAGTGATGCTTTTTTTCTCATTAATGTTAAGAAACTCAAACTGAGCTTGTTTTCATTGAGGATTACCATAGAACATCACAGCTGATTTTGGCTTTAGAAAGCATCCACAAAGATAATGATTGGTAAAACCATCAACAACATAAATGTGAGTTTTTATTTGGAAGGAATTGTGTGTTTCTGCAGGAGCTGCCGCAAAAGAACGAGACTCTCTTTAAAATGGCTCCTGGGTCTGACCAGCAACACTTCACTGCAGATGTGAATGATTATCATTTTTAACCGGAGAGTAAGCAGTTTCCTTCTCAGACAAATGGACCTCAATCATCTGTTTTTTACAAAAGCGAAGAGCAAACATTGATAATTTTTTTTACTGTACCATCCATCCATCCATTCATCCATCAATCTTTTTCCGTTCAAAGTTGCCCAGGCCACTTCCTCCAGCATCTCTAGAGGGATTCCGATACGTTCCCAAGCCAGCCAAGGCTGTAGTCTATCCAGCGTGTCCGGGGTCTTCCCCAGAGCCTTTTCCCAGTGGGACATGCCCAGAACACTTCCCCAGGGGAGGCATCTAAGAGGCATCCAGACCAGATGCCCAAGCCACCTCAACTGACTCTGGATGTGGAGGAGCAGTGGCTCCACTCCTAGCTCCTCCAAGGTGACCAAGCTTCTCCTCCTATCTCTAAGGGAGCACCCACCCACCCTACGAAGGAAGCTCATTTCAGCCGCTTGTATCTGGGACCTTATGTTTTCAGTCATGACCCAGAGCTCATGACCATAGTTTTTGGCATGTTCCACTGGGCAGAGGCCCTGGGGAAGACCCAGGACACACTGGAGAGACTATGTCTCTAGGATGGTCTGGGAACACCTTGGGGTTCCTCCAGAAGAGCTGGCTGTGGAGAAGGAAGTCTGGACATCTCTGCTAAGACTGCTGCCACCGCGATCAGGTCCCGGATGAGCAGAAGAAGACGGATGGATGAAACAACTCAGGGTGCAGCATGAGTGGACAGCTCTGTCCCTCTCTTTACCCGAGTGTTCAAGACACACAGCTGAAGGTACGACTACAAAGACGATATCCTGACTAGCTTGTGCTGATGCCACGTGTATTGATGGACCCCTTGTGCTCAAACATGGTGTTTGTTATGGACAAACTAGGATGAGCAGAAAAGTCCAACAACAAAACACCTCTCGGGTTCAGATCAGGGAAGCTGTTCCTTCTAATCACGCCCCTTCAGGTCCTAATGTCATTGCCCATGTGGGAATTGACGTCCCCTAGAAGGACACTGGAGTATCCCATTGGGGCACTTTCCAGTTCTCCTTCGAGAGACACCAAGAAAACCAGGTACTCCGAACTGTTGTTCAGTCTGTAAGCTGAAACCACAGTCAGAAACATGTCTCCCACCCGAAGGTGAGGGGCATGACCCTCTCATCCACCGGGGTGAACTCCAACACTTGGCGGCTGAGCTGGGGGTTCACAAGTAAGCCCACACCACCACCTCTGCCTTTGCACAACTTCTAAATGGTAGAGTCCAATCCCTCTTGGCAGCTTGACAAAAGTCAGATCTATTCTGTTTTTTCAGCAGTTTGAAGAGAACTGGAGGTCCTCCCGGTGATGATTTGGTGTCACTCACAAAAAGAGATTACTACTCTGAACTCATCTGTTTAAACAAAGGGAATCCTAAAACTGTTTTTTTCACTAATGATTAATACCTTTCAGGCCCCTGATAACCTTCCCTTAACTATGTACTCTACTGCTACCTGCAACTCCCTTCTGTCATACTTTAATCAAAAAACGTAAAATGTACGTCAGCACCTGCACCCCTCTGTCCTGCCCTTCATCCCTTCCAACTCTTTCTCTGTGTCTCGTATAGTTTCTACTTTCCGGCTGCCTGACCACAAAGAAATTGCCTCTTCTATCAAAGAATCCAAACCCTCTACTTGCCAGCTCGATTCTTTTCCAACATTTTTAGTAAATTCATATCTCTCGCAACTGCTCCCCTCTATCTCTGCCATTCTTCATTCATCACTAACATCTGGTTTTGTCCTTTCACTGCTCGAAACTGCTGCAGGGAAAAAAACCTGTCTCAGATTCCAACATCCTTAGCAACTTTTAAACAATCTCTAATCTGCCCTTCATTTCAAAAATATTTGAGAAAATAGCTGCCTCTCAACTACATCAACATCTTAAACACAATAGTTTCTTTGAATGCTTCAATTTGGTTCTTGTTCTGCCCATAGCACTGAAAATGCTCCCCTAACGACCTTCTTTGCACTGCTGACTCTGGACTTGTCACCACTTTCCTCCTTGACCTGAATGCAGTCTTTGACACTATACCACACTCAATTCTCCTCCATAGACTTTCTTCTCTTAGCATTACTTCAACCCCCCTCCGTTGGTTTCATCCTTATTTCTTGAGCTGCAAACAGTTCATCGGCTAGAACCCTACAGTTCTCATTCCTCATCTGTCTCCACCGGTGTTTCCCAAGGTTCTGTTCTTGGTCCTCTTTTATTTATCACTTCCAGCCTTCCACTTGGCAATATCTTCTGTAAATTCAATAGTAACTTCCACTTTTTCATGGATGACACCCAGCTGTATCTCTGCAGTAATTATTACTTGTTGCCTTCAAATCCACCCTTCCTAAAGTTTCAAACTTCACACTTTTTATTGACTCCACCTCAGTCTACCGCTCCCCCTAAGTAAAGAGTCTGGGAGTCATCCTTGACAGTTCACTTTCCTTTCAACCTCATATCAATAAAATCCCTCGATCCTCCTATTATCATCTGTGGTATATAAATTGTCTACTTCCCTCCCTCTCTGATCATTTCGCTTCCATTTTGGTTCATAGTCTGGCCACTTCACGCTTGGTTACTGCAATGCTCTTCTCTCTGGTTTACCGCAAAAAACTCTCAACAAACTCCAAATGGTCCAAAATTCAGCTGCTCATATCGTTTCCAGAACTACACTGTTTCATCACATCACCCCCGCCCTTCCGCAACTCCACTGACTGCCAATCAAATTCAGAATACAATTCAGACTCCTTCTCCTCCCCATCAAAGCTCTCCATAACCTGTTCCCACCTTATCTATCTGATCTTGTTCCTATTTACAATCTCTACCGTTCTCTCCGGTCTTCTTCTCTGCAGCTATCTGTACCCCCCATCCGACTAATCAACATGGAGAGCCAAACCTTCAGCCATTCCGCCCCCTAACTCTGGAACTCTCTCCCACTGGATCTTTGTATCATTAACGGGTTACCCATGTTAAATCCAGCGTAGCATTGACCTGATTTGAGGAAACAACGAACTGGCATGGAATTAATGAACACACGACCCTAATATACCCAAGAGCACAGCAGTAAAGCATTCAGCTAACCTGGCGTTATTAGATACCAGCGTCATTAGACACCGGCATCGTTGGACACATACGTTATTAGACACCGGGGTTATTAGACACAAACATCATTAGACACAGGCGTCGTTAGACACCGGCATTTTTAGACATTGATGTCATTAGGGGCCAGCGTTATTAGACACCTGCGGTATTAGACCCCAGCGTTATTAGACACCGGCGGTATTAGACCCCGGTGTTATTAAACCACGGCGGTATTAGACCCCAGCATCGTTATTAGACACCGGCATCGTTATTAGACACCGGCGGTATTAGACCCCGCCGTTTATAGACACAGGCATCGTAATTAGACCCCGGCGGTATTAGGCCCCGGCGTTATTAGACACCGCCATCGTTATTAGACACCGGCGGTATTAGACCCCGGCGGTATTAGACACCGGCGGTATTAGACCCCGGTGTTATTAAACCACGGCGGTATTAGACCCCAGCATCGTTATTAGACACCGGCATCGTTATTAGACACCGGCGGTATTAGACCCCGCCGTTTATAGACACAGGCATCGTAATTAGACCCCGGCGGTATTAGGCCCCGGCGTTATTAGACACCGCCATCGTTATTAGACACCGGCGGTATTAGACCCCGGCGGTATTAGACACCGGCATCGTTATTAGACACCGGCATCGTAATTAGACCCCGGCGGTATTAGACACCGGCATCGTTATTAGACACCGGCATCGTAATTAGACCCCGTCGGTATTAGACCCCGGCGTTATTAGACCCCGGCGGTATTAGACCCTGGCCTTATTAGACACCGCGTTATTAGACACCGGCGTTATCAGACCCCGGCGTTATCAGAGACCTGCGTTATCAGACCCCGGCGTTATCAGACCCCGGCGTTTTCAGACACCAGCGGTATCAGACACCAGCGTTATTAGACACCAGCAATATCAGACACCGGCGTTATGAGACACCGGCGTTATTAGACACCTGCATTATTAGACACCAGCGTTTTTAGACATCAACGTCGTTAGGGGCCGGCGTTATTAGACACCTGTGTTATTAGACACCTGTGTTATTAGACACCGGCGCTTTTAGACATCGACATCGTTAGGGGCCTGCGTTATTAGACACCAGTGTTATTAGGGACCGGCGTTAGAAGGGCCGGCGTTAGAAGGGACTGGCGTTTTTAGACACCCACGTTCTAGACACCTGCGTTTATTTGCAACCGGCATTATTAGATACCGGCATTCAATGCAACGAACACCTGTTAGACCCGACCACTATTGGGAGATATACAGTATGTGAGAACCCCCCCACTTACCGTTTCTCCTCTCTGCCCTGGGTGGCCGGGCAGCCCATCTTTCCCTGGTGGGCCCTTAGAGTTAAGCAGAAAGGTTTGGGGTAAGAAACATTTGAAAATTTTCTGAAAGCAGAGCGTTCAGGCTCACAGAAAACTCTTACATTGGGTCCTTTAGGTCCAGGCATACCGACGGGTCCCTGTGGCCCCTGAGGCCCCTGGAGTAAGAGGTAAAAAAAAAAAAAAAGGTCTGAAAAACATTTATCAGACTTTAGGATGCAAATCAGAATTACTTCTGCTTTCTGTTTTGAACCTTTAAAATGAACCAATCACTAGGATGAAAGAAATCTTGAGTTTAGATTCAGGCGACGGTGGAAAAAAACAGAAAAGAGATTATGTTTGTCAATGACTATTCAATTGATTTTAGAGAACAACAACAGCAGGTCAAAAATAGACAAATCAATACAAAGAAAATCCTAAAACAATCAAGTATTACTGACAAAATGTGGACAAGTTTGTGAAGACTCTTGAGCCAGCAGGTATGTTTGTAACAACTGAGTGTGTGGACTGGCCCCGCCCATTTTAGACAAACAATCACACGATTGTAATGATTATAAGCTTCCAGCATCCTGTTTCCTGTTGTTTTGTGATTCTACCCTCCCTCCCCTGTACTCATCCTCTAACTTCTATAACCTACCCTTTTTTCCCCTTTTCTTTTGCCCCCCCCGGATAAAACTCTCTCTCTTTTCCCCCCTTTCTTTTTTCGTCCGGTCCAACAAAAAGAACACAAACAAAAATAATATGAATAAAGTTTAGTTTAAATTACAAAAGGGGCTTATACGAATATACACCTTGTGTGTCCGATGATTTACAACCCCCGATTGTAAGAGTAAAATCTGTTTAACACAAGAAGCTCTCATCTCATATCTGTTTATTCAGCTGTTGGACAGGACAAGATAAAACAGAAAAAAAAAGTATTACTGACAAAATAACAGCAAACATTTTAATGATGGCAATAACACAACTAAAAAATAAGAAACACAGCAAAAAAATTATAAAAAATCTAAAGAGGTAAATATAAATTAAAATAATGATGAGTGTTTCATTTTGGCCATTTATCATTTTTGGCTCTATGAAGGAAAAATGATCAAAGCACATAAAATACCACTTCATAATGAAAACATGACAAAAATAAACTAAGCCTGTAAAAATAACACAACACTAGAAACTAAAAGAGGCACTGACCTGTTCTCCAGGTGGGCCTGGAGGTCCATCAGTCCCTGAGGTGCCCTGAGAGGAAAATGATATAAATGTTGAGAATAACAAAGTTTAAAACAGAAGCACAGACCATCATTGACCTGGAGTTAAATTGCTGGTTAAAGTCTCCAAACCTTGACCTGGTTTTTACCTTTGCACCTGGTTTTCCTGTCGGTCCTCTTGGTCCTCGTCCTCCTCGTGGACCCTAATATATTTCGCACAAAGCATTAAAAATGCAGCTGGACCAGAAAAAGTCACAAACTTCAGGTTGATGGTTCTGCTCTCGCTGAACTTCAACATTTTCCCTTATGGTGCAATTTTCATGACACAATGGGTGTGGCAGCCGGGATAATTTTCCATGAAAACAAGTGGAATGATTGATGTGCGATGTGTGCTCTTTGAGTGGCAAAACACTTGGGCTGCTTACCGTGGGGCCGCGCTGGCCTCTGGGGCCAGATTTTCCAGCAACTCCCTAAGAAAAAAAAAGAACTTTAAGCAAAAACAAAATAATTTCTCAAGTGAAGCAGCCAGACTCAATGTGAGAAAAGAAATTGAAGCATCAGAGCATCATCAGAACCAGAAAAATGATCTGAGCGCTGCGGTTCCTCAGCAACACTGTCCTGCTGAGGAACCGCCTAAAAAACAACCCGAATCCTTTGGAAACACCATCCATCCATCCATCCATCCAATTGTCCCAGACAAAACTCTCTCTCTCTTTCTTTTCTTCCTTTCCCTTTCTTTTTCCGTCCGGTCCAACAAAAAGAACACAAACAAAATTAATATAAATAAAGCTTAGTTTCAATTACAAAAGAGGCCTATATTAACATTCAGCTTGTGTGTCCAACGATTTATATCCAAAATTGTAACAGTAAAATCTGCCTAACACGAGAGGCTCTCAGCTCACATCTCAGCTGTTGGACAGGACAAATTAAAAAACAAAAAAAGAATTTTCTCACCCTTGCTCCCTTTTCACCGTTTGCTCCAGGAAAACCGGGAAAGCCGTTGGAGCCCTACAGGCAAAGGAGAAAAAGACAGGAAGAAGGACATTAGAATCACACCAGAGACATCACTGAGGTTTGGATGAGAGTCTAACTATGAGGGAGTCGAGCCCTAAACCAGGACTCATGACGCTGATGACAAAAGCTGCTTCTGACCTGAATAGAAAACTGACACTCAACACTATTGATTAGCTACAATTCGTCTGCAAAGAAACAGTTTCTGTTTTGTTCAGGCCAAGAGATTTTCATCTTAACTTCACACCTTTGGACCTTGTCTTCCAGGATATCCAGGCAATCCAGGAACTCCGAGTTTTCCCTGAAGGAAAAAGAAATTAAATTATCACTGTTTAATGCTGTTAAAAAGATTCAGCAGAAAACAAAGCACTAAAGAAAACCACCAGAAAACAGCAAACAAGGAAGAACGAGCAAATAAGGCTGAACTTCTGCTGCAAACTGTGATAAAGTCTGATGGAGTGGAAGTGATCAAGTAAATTGAAGGCATGGATCCTGTGTGCTGAACTAGACAACTACACAAAAAGGGTGACAACTACAGTGGAGCACGCTTGTGATTTTGAGCGATTTTGAGTCCATGCAACGGCAACCATGAGGTAAGATAGCTGTCAAAAAGAAACGTATTCATAAAGAAAAATTTGTATTAATAAAGACAACGCTGTGCACACGTTTATATTTTGTGCACAAATTTGCAGAAAAAATATGAATACAACCTTTAGTTTTACGTTTCACATGTCTGTTTGGAATACGATTTGTCTTTGTTTTGAAAACAACTTTTCTTAGCTTTGAATTCGAATTTCTCCTGTTAAATCGCTGTCAAAAATATGTCACGGGGTCACAGGCAAAAACATCGAGTTCCGGAGCATCGATTCTTCAAACTGCGCATGTGTGATAAAGTTTATTTATTTCAAAAAGAATAAAATAGAATTTTAAGGAATTTTATTGATTCAATAATGTGTCATTTTAGAATCAGAAGTGGAAAACAGCCTGGAAAGACGTCGCAGACGTACGACTCCACTCATTCAGTTTAAAATAAAAACATGTCTGCTGACATTAGTTGATAATCAGAGGATAACGAAGCCAAAACGGCTAAGCTAACTTGGAGCTAAAGTATGCTAACGGGCAGCCGACTGTTGCAGCAGTAAAAACAAACATAAAAAGAAACTTTAAAAAGTCAGTAGGATCAGAATACCCAACTATCTTTCTGTTTCCAAATTTTTACCTATTGTTACCGTCGGCCGCCGATGTCTGAGACTGGGTACACACGTTCTGGCAGGAGAAACGTATCTATGAACACAACGGCAGCAGCAGAGAGACAGGGATCCTCTGCAGCCTGCTCCGGCGTTTTTATTTTCTTTAATTATTCTCTATTCTCTATTCTATTTTTGCCACCACTTCCAGGTCTGTTTCATTGTTTTTATGCTCCACTGATGTCGCCTGGCAAAAAAAAGATTAAAAAACGGCAGGACTTGGCTGTTTATATCTTTTTTTCCAGTTCAGCAACGGTATCAAGATCATTTTCCTGCAAGGGGATCAATAACATTCTAAAAAGTTTAATTCTATCACGATGATTCGTATTCAAGACAAGCAAGAGTCGTGTTCAAAATAGACATGAAACATTAAAACTACAGGTTGTATTCATATCTTTTCTTTACAGTTGTAAACAAAATATAAATTTGTGCAGAACTTTGTCTTTATGAATACAACTGATTCTTTATGAATACGTTTCTTTTAAACAGTTTCCTTACCCCATACGGTGCACCTTGTGTATGGGTCAAGTACAGAAATTGACGCAGTATTTGAGACTTATAATATGGTGTATGTTATATGATGGTGCAGAAAATACGGTATCTAATATGTATCTAATGTTTCCAATATGTATGTGTGGAAGTTTTGAAAAGTAAAAATAACTCAATAAAGGTGCTGCCCTGAAAACAATAAGATCAAGTCAACAATTCGGAATTAAACTAGACTTTAGCAGCAACAACACAACAGCAAAACACAACCTCTGAGTGTTGTCTGTATACCTTTTCTCCGGCTGAACCCATTGGTCCAGACTCTCCAGTGGGTCCTGAGATGCCTTTAGGGCCTTCAGGACCATCCTCTCCTCTGGGCCCTTGACTTCCACCTTCACCCTGAATGCAACATTAAAAATGAAAATCATACATGTGACAGCTGTCCATCACCATTATTAAGGGTCACAACCCACCTTGTCCCCTTTGATGCCCATGTCACCTTTGAAGCCAGGAAACCCATCTTCTCCCTAAAATGGATTACATGCGTCCAGTTAAAACAATGGAATGAATTAATTTCTGGCTTTAATAAAAACAGGCATTTTAGTCAGAGAGAAAAGTAAACAAACAAACCGATCTATCAATGTGACGTTTAGATGTTTCCTTCAAAAGTTTCACTACTTTTAAACTTTGAGAGGACATAACTGGAGTGCACATTGATTGATCTGATTTATTATCAGCCTAAAATGTGGGCAATACAAGACAAAAAGAATCACAGATTTTTCAAACTCATTACAGAAATAATAAAATGCATTGATAAAAACAAACAAACACACACAATAACATAAACAAAGACGCACTTCAGTCACATTTTATTCATTTACTATAGTGATTATTGACTAAAGTCAAGTAGAGCTTGATTTCATGGTCATTCTGTCATCAGTGGTTTATATCAAACTGTAACAGTCTTATGACACCTAGTGGTTAACATAAAGAATGCATGTGTTACATGTTTATTCTGCAGCCGTCTTTTCTCTAACGAAATGGAAAAAGATAAAGATTCATTCATTTTCTGAACTGCTTTATCCCTTTCGGGGTCACGGGGCTGCCGGAGCCTAACCCGGCTACTCACGGGCGAAGGCAGGGGACACCCCTGGACTGGTCGCCAGTCTGTCGCAGAGGGCCACAGTCGCACACCCACACACACTCACATCCACACCTAGGGATAATTTAGAGTAACCAATGAACCTATGAAGCATGTTTTTCTATGTGGAGTGTGCATGTTCTCCCCGTGCATGTGTGGGTTTTCTCCGGGGACTCCGGCTTCCTCCCACCATCCAAAAACATGCTTCATAGGTTCATTGGTTACTCTAAATTATCTCTAGGTCTGGATGTGAGTGTGTGTGGGTGTGTGACTGTGGCCCCTGTGACAGACTGGCGACCAGTCCAGGCGTGTCCCCTGCCTTCGCCCATGAGTAGCCGGGCTAGGCTCCGGCAGCCCCTTTACCCTGAAAGGGATTAAGCGGTTCAGAAAATGAATGAATGTTTCCTGTAGGGATTCTTTATAGAAGATAAAGATCCAAACTGTAAAAGGATGTCAGTTTTAATCTGTAGAGTCAGAAGCTTCAGGCTTGGTGACCAGATCCATCACTATAAATGTTTCTGGATTATGAATAAAGAGATGAAATCTCAAAAACTATCAGAAAAAGTTCAATCTGAGAAGTCAAAAGGCAGAATTGAAGTAGCTGAAAACGTCACATTTAGGATCTTTGATTTGCTGATAACAGAGAAAATCTCCAAACAACCAAAGACTGGTTTTCAGTCAAACCAGTGGAAAAAACAAGGAAACAAACAAGAGGGCAGCAGGTCAAGGTTCACAGATACTAAGGCGATCTGCTTCTCAGGGTTTTCCACATGAATTTTTAGAAAATGATGAGGATTTAAATGAAACTTTATTCCTATAAAGACAGAGTAAGGGAGCATAAAGAAGGTATTTTTGTACCTTTTCTCCTTTGTCCCCTTTAAGGCCTCGAATGCCCTCAGCACCCTGGAGAGGTAAACATGAAAACCCAAATAAAATCTAGAGAAAATGGAAAACGACAGAAGAGTGTGAGTGTTTTTAGAAACTGTCAAGCTTACTTTGACACCTCGAGGCCCCGGATAACCAATGGATCCAATGGGTCCAGGAAAACCCTGAGGGATAAAAAAGACAGTTAGAAGACCTCACACACACACTGTCTACTGAAAATACTTTGGTTTTTCCTATCATGAGGCATCAAAATACAAAGAATGGACTGAATACAATGTACACTTTACTACTTTACTTGTTCAAGAAAGAGTAGTTATTTGTCTGTAAACAATAGGGGTGTAATGATTCATGTAATAATCAATTCATCCAACCAGATGGATCTGTCTGAGGCAAGATGTACATCAAATACATCTATACCGTTATAAAAGAAATCAAAATGAAATAAATCAATGATCATTATTGGAGATAAAATCACGTTTGGACTGAGACATGGTTGGTTTATTTACTATAAGATCCATCCCAGAACAACACATGTGATGCAGTAAAAGTGATCAACCATCATTCCAGTCCAATGTGTGGAAACACTTTGAATTTACAAAGTCATGTGACCATATAGTGTTCTAGAATGTTCTAATAATGTTCCTTTGGATTATTCTGATGTGGACAAACAACAGTGGAATGAACTTTATCAAACTCAAATGTGAATGGATTTGACATTCATTCTTGTTTACTTGTTTGTTTATTTGTACACAGATTTATTTACACGTGATTATCTTGAAGAAACACAAGAATCTGGAAAACTTCACTGTTCAGTAGCAGGAATTTATCTCTGAGTCTCACTGTTGAAGTTCTGGATCAAGATGTTCTGATCTGTTTTAGATCAGTGAATCTGATCGTTGAAAATGAACCAACATGGACTACAAATCATTCTGGGAACCACAGATTATGAGATTTGTTAACCAGACTTACAGCCCTGGTTTTGAGTATTTGAAAGTCTGCATTAAGGCACCACTGTTGGTTTGTAACACAGTCCTTTGTCATCAACAGAAACCATCAGCTTCTTTTATTTCCATGAGGTTTTCATGACGGGAAATGAATTTAGTCTGATCCTATGTTTATGCTGTTCCTCAAATGCTTTAAGAAAACAGGAATTAGACTTGGGACTGTAAACATGAACGTACCGCTGACCCTTTCTCGCCCGGAGGACCCTCTTTTCCCGGATGACCCTGCAAATGCAGAAGAAACCGCTGATTCTGCTCTCAACAAGACTCGCTGTGAGTGACAGGAATGTACAGACCAGAAGAACTTACAGGAGGACCATCAGCACCAGCAAGTCCAGCCAGGCCCTGTTTCCCCTGAGGTCCCTGAAGACAGAGCAGACGGTCCCAGTGAAGAACAGACGGAGCGATTTCAGTGGAACCAGATTCTGCTTTTGAGAAGCCTCAACCAGCCACCAATCTGCAGAATCACTTAAGGAGTCTTGACTGAAGCACAGACTTCACTGGGCTGTGTGTGTGTGTGTGTGTGTGTGTGTGTGTGGGTGTGGGTAGGGGGGTGTTCGGGTAAAGGGGTGAACGGGATCCGACTTTACTTACTTTTTCACCTGGAGGCCCAATCGGACCCTGAGGACCAACAAGACCCTGAAAGAAACCGGAAGAAAAGGTTGGTTTTCTTTGTTCAAAGCTGTTTTTCCAGCTGTTTGAAAAGCCTTTGTTGTTTCATGCAGACATTTTAACGACAGTCAAACTCAGTCGTGCTTTTGCTGGAAAACCTTCGTCCTGCTCTGGGCAGGTACAGCTACGACTTGCTCCACCTGCACACCATCAAAGCAGCTTTCAACTAATAGTTTCCAGAAGAGAGTGGGGGCACCTGGGGGCCTAAAATTCTCACCTTGCACAGCCCCCCTCATGCCAAATGCTCTGTTAAAACTGGCTGAAAAGTAATGTTTTCCCAGCAGTTGGATCAGTGTCGGTTTTTCTCGTGACGTTTAATGACAGAAAAACCTTACTGCTTTAGGATCAGGTTTGGTGCAGAAAAGAGAAGATGAAGATGATGAAGGAGGAAGAGCACAGAGGGAAAGACTCTCCTCACTGTGAGGGACAGAAAGGCCATCAGAGGAAGATGAGACACTCACATGTGGACCCGGCACACCCTGCTGCCCCGGAGGCCCTGGCTCTCCTTGTGGACCCTGTGGAAACAGAGATTATGTTCATCTGCTCATGAAATGATCAAAAAAGGCTTCAACTCTGAATGTTACTGGATGAAATTATTGATACATCAATGAAAACAAAACCAAACGTTTTTTAACCAAACGTTTTTTAACATGACGTCAGCAGATTCTTTACAAGTTTATATATGAACACTGATGCACCATGAGGTGAACTAACTCCACTCCTGATCTACTACCCATCTTTATCTCCACAGGAACACAAAGATTTGACTGAAGAGCAGCAGGACGACGACAGAAGGAATGGCTGAAGGTAAAGTGACTGATGGGAAGACCCCAGCTAAAGCAGAAGCTCAGATTTCTGACATGTCTCACCATGTTTCCTTTGGGTCCCGGTTGTCCATCAAGCCCAGGAAGCCCCTAAAAGATCACAACCCTGCAGTGAAGCTGTTTGCTTGGCAAAGCTGAGGATGGAGGAGACGACATACTTACAGGCTGTCCCCCAGGACCAGGAAGGCCCCTGGGGCCAAGCAAACCCCGAGGCCCCTGAACATGAAAAACAACACAAAAAAGACACAGCAAAATGCATTTATTTCTCAATGGCAATAGTTTATCGAATTGAAACCTTTTTAATCTGAGCACTGAGACTGTAGAAGCTTTTCTCACAAACTTCCATCAATCTAACCGTCCTCTGCGTTCACGTTTCACCACAGAAAGGAAAACAGATCATGATCTCCATGATCTTCTAAAAGAAAGACTAGAAAGACCTGGACTGCAGATTGTGCATTCATTATGCTGCACAGTGGTGTAGTGGACAGCACCCTCACATTACAGCAAAGACAACTTGGTTCAAATCCCTACTGGGGCCTTCCTGCCTGCAGTTTAAATGTTCTCCTTGTGGTTGTCCAAGCATTCAATAGGTGACTCTAATCATTCATCTATTGAATTGTGTTTTATCGTAGCTTTTGTTGATGATGTCATTCATCAAAAACGTTCATGCTTTTGTGTGATTCATTATTGTGGCCTGTATTTAGTCAAGTCAAGCTAAAATGTCTGTCATTAATCAATCCCATTTAACGGGATCATTTGACAGGCCTTTCTTCCATTGTTATCTGTGGGCTCCAATACTGGAGTCCATTTGAATACAGATGTCTTGCCTGTGTTCCTCTCCTAAGGCAATACACAGTAGGAAACGAGGTGATTGTCTTTCTCTATGTGGAGTTGTTAAATAAAATTTATTTGATTTGGAAAAAACCTGCTCAGAGACGCAGCGACGTTCCTGTAAATGTGAGGAGCTGCTGCAGCCACAGATTTAATCCTGGCTGTTCTGCGTGAGACGTCTGTAATGGAGCTCTCTGCCTCATTTCACCAGCAGTGGAATTTTCTCACAGATCTGTCATGCAAAGCCTTTTGGTGCGGCACCATTAGACTGGCAGAGGCCCCTGCAGATACGAGTAGGGTGCATGGCCAAGCCTGGCTTTGAAATGAGGCTGTGGAATATCAGGTAATCAGAGTAAAAGTACTTACACTCTCTCCTGCTACTCCTCTTTGTCCAACCTGGCCATCTTCTCCCTGTGTTTACGGAGACAAACCGAGGATCATAATAAGGAACAGGAAGCAGACCTGCAGGGATGATGGTCTCTGAGGAGCTGCTTACTCTAGGACCGTCCTGTCCTGGAGGGCCTGGAGGCCCCGTGGGGCCCTGCTCTCCCTGGAAGAAATCAGACCAAAAAGGCACCAAAGATTAGGGGGTGTGTCCTCCACATTTCTATTTCTGAGGTGTTTGAGTCAAAGGATTGAACTCTCACTTTCCAAGCCTGTGGACCACAAGAGCAAAAACAGACAGAAGAGAAAGGAATCTACAGACGGCACAGTCACCACAACTGGCACTGACCAAAAATAAATGCTTTGTACTGCTGCTGCTATAGGAACTGGCCCTCCTCCTGCTCCATATAATTACTCAGTATGATTCAAGAGTTGAAAGTCTGCAAATACTCTTCTGTGCGTATGGTTTTGGGCTCAGTGAAGGCCTGATCCCCACAAACAGCCGACTCAGAGCTCCTCGTTTGTTTCAGAGCAGCTACTGACAGCTGGATGCTGAGAATGGATGTCTGTCTGCACTGCAGGGTTTGAGAGGAAAGTGGTTTCTGAACCGGGAACCACCCCACTGTGATTGATGGATACCCGTCCCAGAACCAACACACACTGGAGTGAGTTTGGGTTTTATCACACTCACCCGGTGACCTTTTTGTCCGGGAAGACCTGGGAGTCCGTCAAACCCTCGATCACCCTGAGCAAAGAAAGGTAAACGTGACTGCAGGCTGTAGATCCATGCACACAGCAGATACCTTTACACAGAACATCATGAGAACCGTACTTTTGTTCCTGCCTCTCCTGGCATGCCTCGGGCTCCATCGGCTCCGTTACGACCCTGTAAGGGACAAGCGAGCACGCAGATAACTAAGGAGCAGAAACACCCTTTTCCAGTTTATTATTGAGGAGGGAAGCATTTATTTTTGATTTAAATAGAGAAAACATCACTATTTGGAGCACATGAGATGCTTGCAATACTTCACAGCTTTCAAAAATCTGCCCAGGATCTCATCAAAATGTGGAAGCAAACAGAAACACAGTCATGATGAAAATATGGATTCTGTTGGTTTTGTTGCCTTAATACAACATTTCTCTCAGGTAATTGTGTAGCATTGCATGACACAAGAACAAAACATTTGTTTCAGCCAATTAGAAAGAAGCTTTTACCCGTTTTCCTGCCTTCCCTGGAGGACCAGTTGGTCCCTGGAGACCTCTGGGGCCCTTCAGGACAAGATAATGAAAAAGACCAAAACATAAAAACGCGCAAAAGAATTTCTGAACGGAAACGTTCAGGAGTCTTCCTGTCACCTGCGGTCCAGATTCACCACTGTCACCTTTGAGTCCTGGAGCTCCGGGGTTTCCCTGTTTGAAAATGGAAAAGCACACCAGTGTCTTCCTGCTGCCTCTTTAGCCACAGCCGATGAAACACATGACTTCAGTGAAATCTTTTAGACTTTCTTTGGATCATGAAACCAACTCAAAGAAGATCCTAAAAACCTGGACTGTCCTCTTCATGGCAGAAGCACATTTCTGATGTGTTTCAGCTCTGCTGGACTCTCAGTTTAAAATGACATTATTATCCAAATCTGCTGATGAAAAAACTAAGAAGATGGAAATGTGGTGGAATGCTGACTAACCACTGGACCAGGTCTTCCTGTCAGTCCGGACGGGCCCGGAGATCCTCTCATCGTCAGCTAGAGATCAAACAAAAAAACAGGAACAACCAAAACATCACAGACTGTGAGCCGATTTCAGCAACACGAACGTTAATTTTAGCTCGGCAATAGAACGCTTACAGAATGTTCCACCAAAATAATGAAGAAGTCTTTAGTTAAAACTGATGTGAAGATTTCCTGTGAAGTTCTCCACGATCTCTTAAGATTTACACAACACCAACGTGCACACATACACACACACGTGCACACATACACACACATGCACACACACATACTAACACACACGCACACATGCACAAACATACACACACACACGTGCACAAACATACACACACACACACATACACACACATGCACACATACACACACGCACACAAATGTGCACAAACATACACGCACACACGTGCACAAACATACACACACATCCACAACCATACACACACATGCACACACATGCACACACATGCACACATACACACACATATGCACACATACACACACACGCACAAAAAAAGTGCACAAACATACACACACATGCACACATACACACACGTCCACAAACATACAGACACATGCACACATACATACGCACACACACGTACACAAACATACACACACATACACACACGTCCACAAACATACACACACATACACACACACGCACACATAGGTGCGCAAACATACACACACATGTACGCATACACACACGTCCACAAACATACACACACATACACACACGCACACACATGTGCACAAACATACACACATACACACACATCCACAACCATACACACACATGCACACACATGCACACATACACACACGTCCACAAACATATACACACATACACACACAAATGCACACATACACACACGTGCACACATACACACACAGGCACACATACACACGTCCACAAACATACACACATGCACACATACACACGTCCACAAACATACACATACATGCACACATACACACACATGCACAAACATACACACACACAACACACACGTGCACACATATACACACACGCACACAACACACACATGCACACACACATACACACACATGCACACATACACACACACACATGCACACATACACACACGCACACACATGTGCACAAACATACACACACACACGCACACACGTGCACAAACATACACACACATCCACAACCATACACACACATACACACATACATGCACACACACACACACATACACACACACACGCACACACACATGCACACTTACACACACACATGCACACACACGCACACATACACACACACGCACACACACATGCACACATACACACACGTCCACAAACATACACACACATGCACACATACACACACGTCCACAAACATACAGACACACACGCACACACACATGCACAAACATACACACACATGCACACATACACACACGTCCACACACGCACATAGATGCACACACACACATACACACACACACACACACGTGTAAAACATACACACACACACATGCATAAACATACACACAAATACACACAAATACACACATAAACACGCGTCCACAAACATACACACACATGCACACACACACACACATGCACACATACACACACGTGCACAAACATACACATACATCCACAACCATACACACACATGCACACATTCACACACATGCACAGACATACACACACACGTGCACAAACATACACACACACATACATACACACACACACACATGCACACATACACACACGTGCACAAACATACACATACATCCACAACCATACACACACATGCACACATTCACACACATGCACACATACACACACACACACATACACATATGCACACACATCCACAACCATACACACACATGCACACACATGCACACATACACACACACATGCACATACACATGCACACATACACACACACACACACATACACATGCACACATACACACACACATGCACACACACATGCACACGTACACACACACACGTCCACAAACATACACACACATGCACACATACACACACGTCCACAAACATACAGACACACACGCACACACACATGCACAAACATACACACACATGCACACATACACACACGTCCACACACGCACATAGATGCACACACACACATACACACACACACACACACGTGTAAAACATACACACACACACATGCATAAACATACACACAAATACACACAAATACACACATAAACACGCGTCCACAAACATACACACACATGCACACATACACACACGTCCACACACACACACTAACACACACGCACAAACACGTGCACAAACATACATACACACACACATGCACACATACACACACGTGCACAAACATACACACACATGTGCACAAACATACACACACACATACATACACACACACACACATGCACACATACACACACGTGCACAAACATACACATACATCCACAACCATACACACACATGCACACACATGCACACATACACACACACATGCACATACACATGCACACATACACACACACACACACATACACATGCACACATACACACACACATGCACACACACATGCACACGTACACACACACACGTCCACAAACATACACACACATACACACATGCACACACATCCACAACCATACACACACATGCACACATACACACACACATGCACATACACATGCACACATACACACACACACACACATGCACATACACATGCACACACACACACATCCACAACCATACACACACATGCACACATACACGCACGTCCACAAATATACACACACATGCACACATACACACACGTCCACAAACATATACACACATACACACACACATGCACACATACACACACATGCACACATACACACGCACACAACACACACGTGCACACATACACAAACAGGCACACATACACATGTCCACAAACATACACACACACGGGCACACATACACACACGTCCACAAACATACACACACATGCACACATACACACGTCCACAAACATACACATACATGCACACATACACACACATGCACAAACAAACACACACACAACACACACGTGCACACATACACACGTCCACAATCATACACACACATGCACACACACATGCACAAACATACACAGACATGCACACATACACACACATGCGCACATACACACACACGCACACACACATGCACACATACCCACATGTGCACAAACATACACACACACGTGCACAAACATACACACACACGTGCACAAACATACACAAACATGCACACATACACACACATGCACAAACATACACACACACAACACACACGTGCACACATACACACGTCCACAATCATACACACACATGCACACACACATGCACAAACATACACAGACATGCACACATACACACACATGCGCACATACACACACACGCACACATACCCACATGTGCACAAACATACACACACACGTGCACAAACATACACACACACGTGCACAAACATACACACACATGCACACATACACACACATGCACATATACACACACACACGTGCACAAACATACACACACATACACACACGCCCACAAACATACAGACACATGCACACATACACACACACGTACACAAACATACGCACACACACGTGCACACATACACACAAGTCAACAACCATACACACACATGCACACACACATGCACACATACACACCACACGTGCACAAACATACACACACATCCACAACCATACACACACATGCACACATTCACACACACGCATGCACACATACACACACATGCACACATACACACACGTGCACAAACATACACACACATCCACAACCATACACACACATGCACACATTCACACACACGCACACACACACACGTGCACAAACATACACACACACACATACACACACACGTGCACAAACATACACACACACATGCACACATACACACACGTCCACAAACATATACACACATACACACACACATGCACACATACACACATACACACATACACACACATGTACACATACACATACACACGGACACAACACACACGTGCACACATACACACACATGCAGATATACACACACACACGTGCACAAACATACACACACATACACACACGTCCACAAACATACACACACACGCACACATAAGTGCACAAACATACACACACATGTACGCATACACACACGTCCACAAACATACACACACATACACACACGCACACACATGTGCACAAACATACACACATACACACACATCCACAACCATACACACACATGCACACACATGCACACATACACACACGTCCACAAACATATACACACATACACACACAAATGCACACATACACACACGTGCACACATACACACACAGGCACACATACACACGTCCACAAACATACACACATGCACACATACACACGTCCACAACATACACATACATGCACACATACACACACATGCACAACATACACACACACAACACACACGTGCACACATATACACACACGCACACAACACACACATGCACACACACATACACACACATGCACA